>CM053030.1:26858125-27430625 GCA_028564925.1 Lithobates sylvaticus | reverse complement strand
TCCAGTTTGCTGGGGAGACACAAGAAACATATGATACACATATAATAATTTATATCACATTTCCTGTAAGGAAACCTCATACTTGATATACATTTGGGTGGGTACCCGGCTGTCCTGAAAGACCCCCGCAAAGAACGTTACCGTAAGTAACTTCGTTTTTCCCCTATCGTCTTTCAGGACAGCCACCTGAGAGGATAACCGAGCACTTACCCCTAGGGCGGGACCACAGCTTGTAAGACCTTACGTCCAAAGGTCTGATCTTTAGCTGACCATAAGTCCACTCTATAGTGTCTTACAAAAGTGGCAAAGCTGGACCATGTTGCCGCTTTACAAATCTGTTCCGGCGTCGCTCCAGCTCTCTCTGCCTGTGACGCTGCCATTGCCCTTGTGGAGTGTGCCCTGATTCCTTCTGGGATCTGCATACCCCCTATTTTGTAAGCCTGCTCTATGGCTTCCCTTAACCATCTGGCTATTGTACTTCTTGAAGCCTTGTGCCCTTGCCTGGCTCCAGTGTATAAAATAAATAAAGACTCCGTCTTTCTGATTGACTTTGTTGCCTCTAAATAGTGCAGGATGCATCTCCTGACATCTAAACTATGAAATTTCACTTCCTTCTCCTGAGAAGGATTCGGACAGAATGATGGTAATACAATTTCTTGACCTCTGTGAAATTTTGAGGCCACTTTAGGTAGAAACCCTGGATCCATTTTGAAGACTATACGATCCGGAAAGATCTGGCAAAATGGGGGTCTGATAGATAGGGCTTCCATCTCACAGACCCTTTTTGCTGTAGTAATTGCTACCAAGAAGATTGCTTTAAGTGTCAGCATCTTCAGGCTGCAATCCTTTAATGGTTCAAAGGGATCTGCTGTCAGAGTTTGTAACACCAATGACAGGTCCCACTTGGGAAAGGCTGTGTTTTGTGGCGGCCTTTGTCTGCTCACGGATCTAAAGAGTCTGATTATCCAGGGGTTTGAGGCTAAACTCCTCTCCTGGTAAACTGACAGTGCTGACACTTGACTCTTTAACGTGCTGAGGCTTAGTCCTTTGTCTACACCACTCTGTAGAAACTCTAGGACTGCTACTGAGCTTTGTGTTTTAAAGTTGTTCTCTGTACACCAACGATTAAAACATTTCCATACCTTCTGGTAGATGTTACGTGTCTCAACCTTCCTGCTTTTCAGCAGTGTGTCTATCAGACGGTTTGAGAACCCTTTAGCTCTTAATAGCTGCTCCTCAGATACCAGGCGGCTAGTTTCCACTTTCCCACCTGTGGACAGTGCACTGGGCCCTGGGCTAGCAGATCCTCTTGGATTGGTAGAAACCAAGGAGGCTCTATGGCTAGTTCTTTGAGCATAGAGAACCACGGTCTCCTGGGCCAGTGAGGTGCTATAAGGATTAATGACGTGTCTTCTGTACGAAATTTCCTTATTACTGCGGGTAGTAGTACTGGTGGGGGAAAAGCATAACATCTGCTGAACGCCCACTTCTGCGCCAATGCGTCTACCCCGAGTGCTCCCTCCTCCCTTTTTAGGGAGAAGAAGGCTTGGACTTTCCTGCTTTCTCTGGAAGCAAATAAGTCCACCTGAGGTATTCCCCATTTTTTGGTAATCTGGTTGAATACCTCTTGTTTTAGCACCCATTCTCCTTCTCTTACTTTCTTCCTGCTGAGAAAGTCTGCCACTCTGTTTAAGTCTCCTTTTAGGTGTACTGCTGAAAAGGAGAGTATGTTTTTCTCTCCCCATCTCAGGATCTCTTCTGCTAGGGCCCACAGAACTCCGCTTCTGGTTCCCCCTTGCTTGCTTATGTAAGCTATTACTGACGAGTTGTCTGATCTGATCTGTACATGATGTCCTTTTAATTCCTTCTGGAAGGACTGGAGTGCGAACCATACCGCTTTCAGTTCTTTCCAGTTGGACGATCTTGTCCGTTCTTCCCTCCCCCAAGCACCTTGTGCTAACTGGGAGTCCAGGTGTGCTCCCCACCCTACACCGCTTGCGTCTGTGGTTAGGATTCGGGAGATAGGTAGGATCCATAGCCGTCCTATGTCTAAATTTTCTGTCTTTCTCCACCACCATAAGGACTTTTTTACCTTTGCTGGTATTGATACCTGCAAATCCAGAGACTCCTGCCTGTGATCCCATATCTTTAATAGGAACATTTGCAGTGGTCGGAAATGCAGGTTTGCCCACTGAACTGCTGGGATTGCAGATGTTAGCAACCCTAGTGTTGACATTATTTTTCTTATAGAACAGGGTATACTGGTCTGTATTGCCTTTATTTCTCTTTGAATCTGTTATCTTTTCCTCGGGTAGAAAAACTCTTTGCTGAACCGAGTCTATTACATAACCCAGGTATTTTAACTGTTGCGTGGGTTGTAGACTTGATTTTTCTACATTCACCAACCAACCTAGACTCTCTAGGAATACCCGAGTGTACTCGAGGTTTTCTAATAACCTTTCGGGTGTCCTTGCAAAAAGAAGAAGGTCGTCTAAATAGGCAATAATGGATATGCCTTTTAGTCGTAGTGGTGCCAAAGCTTCTGCCAGAACCTTGGTAAAGATTCTTGGCGAAGATGATAGGCCAAAGGGCAGAGCCTGAAACTGAAGATGTACAGTTTCTTTTCCTGTTTCTATTGCTAGCCTTAGAAACTTCTGGTGATTTGGGTGTATGGGTATGTGCAGGTATGCATCCTTTAAATCCAGCGACGCCATATAACAGTTTGGAGGCAACAGGGCCTTCACTGAATATATGGAGTCCATCCTGAACCTTTTGTAGGTTATGGATAGATTTAGTGGTTTGAGGTTGAGGATCGGCCTGACCTTTCCTGAGGGTTTCTGTACTCCAAATATATGGGAGTAGAAGCCCTGACCTCTTTCTGCCCCTGGTACCCTGATGATTACACCCTGTTTCTTGAGGTCCTCTATGGATCTCATTAACCCTCTGGCTTTTTCCTTGTTGTTTGGCAGCTTGGTGATGTACAGTCTGCTTGGGGGGAATTTTGAGAATTCTAGGGAATACCCGTCTCTTATCGTCCTTAAGATGTATTGACTGGAGGATATTTTTTCCCATTGTGAGATGAAGGCCCCCAGTCTTCCTCCCACTGAGAGGACTTCAGTCCTTATTGCGGGTCTGCTCAGGAGGGCGAAATATTGCTCCTCCTTTGCTATTCCCTCGCTGACCCCCAAGGTTTCTTTTGATTAGTTGCCTTGGGTACTGAAAACCGGGACTTGGTGTCCCTCTTTTGCCTCTTTCTATTTTGTGGAGGCTGGGCCCAGGGTGCTTTCCGTTTCAGCGGAAAAGCCTTCTTTTTGTCCGCTGTACGGTCTAACACTTTCTCTAACCCTGGCCCAAATAACAGGTCTCCCGTAAACGGGATCCCGCATAACTTGGCTTTGGATGCAGCATCCCCTTGCCAAGTCTTTAGCCATAGGGCCCTTCTGGTAGAATTGGCTAGAGCCGAGGATCTGGCTGCCATGCGTACCAGCTCTGCTGATGCATCTGCTATGTATGCAATGCCTTTGAGAAGAGTGGGAAAGGAGGACAAAATCTGCTCCTTCGCAGTACCTTCCTCAATATGTGCCTGTATACGGTTCAGCCAAAACTCTACATTTCTGGCTACCACCGTGACCGCCATGGCTGGCTTTAGGCTTCCCACTGTGGAGTCCCATGACCTCTTTAATAGGGTATCCATTCTTTTGTCCATTGCTTCAGAAAGGACCCCCATATCCTCAAAAGCTAGATCGGTGTGCCTGGAGACTTGTGAGAAGGCAGCGTCTAGTTTTGGGATTTTGTTCCATACTGATGACTCATCATCTGAAAATGGGAACCGTCTCTTTAAGGCTTTAGAGAAGAATGGTTTCCTTTCAGGTTCCTGCCATTCTTTCTTAATTGCCTCTACTAAGACGTCATGAACAGGAAAATTTTTCTTTTCTTGTTCTCCTAAACCCTCATACATCTGATCATGCAGGGATAAAGGTTTCTTTTCCGTCTGTATACCCAGCGTGGTATGAATGGCTCCCAACAGCTGGTCTACCTCTTCTAATGAGAGTTTGTATCTGGAGGGTTTTCTGGAATCCCCTTCCAGTGTTTCACCCTCAGATTCTTGGGAGCCGGACGCTGTGCTGTCAGGCTCGTCCTCTGCCTCCTCTCTAGGAGTAACTGAAGGACCGGCACTAGTGGAGGGTAGTGCCTGTGCTTTTCCTAGTACCGGTAGTACTGGTGGGGGGGCAGTTTGCAGTTGAGGGATCTGGAACCCTTCAAAAAGGGTTTTAAAAGCTACAAAGGTACTTGATAGCTCCTTGACAGATGCCGCTAAATCACTGCCCTGCTCTGTGGAATGTTCTTGCACCAACTTGTGAATACATTCCTTACATAATGCTTTCCCCCAGGAATCTTTTAGTGTGTTTTTACAAGAAGGGCACCTCCTTTTTGAGTTATGAGAGGGCTTGGACTTGTCAGGTTTCTGAAAAGACATAAAGAGAAACCCCACACATATTAATACTGACATAAGCTTCCTGCAACATGCAGGTGCACAGCGTCTTTCATATGGGCTTACCACACTAGGGGCCCAATGAAAAATAACCCTCTGACACAGGAGGGACCTACCCACCCCCCCCCCTTGCTGAACCCTTGAGGGGGAGGGGGATGGGTGGTTGATATAGGCCAGGGGAGGTCCTCCCCAGGTTCCCCTTACCTTTACATGGCTGGAGCTGGTCTCTGTCGTAGCAGTCTGGTCTCTACCTTCTGCGTCCGACATGCTTGTGTCACCACCGGAGCTTTAGCTGACACTACAGCATGTGTAGCTCCTCTCCTAGCCCATGCCTGGCCTCCTTTTCATGATTCGCGGCCGGAACCGGAAACCGCGAACCCGGAAGTACACGCCCCTTTTGTCGGATGTGACGTCGCCCGTCACTGACAACGCCGGTCTCCTATACCCAGCGTGTTCCGCGCTGAGAGCGCCACACGCCGCTGGAGGTATGGAACGGCAGGACCTGTACCTGTGCTCCGCACTCGGAGCTGAGAAGGAAACCCCCCTGACCTCCGCTTGCACTCAGGGATGCAGGGGCGGCAGTCTCCCCAGGTTAGTTACCTGGTCTGTTTGTCCAGAAGGAGCCGCTGCTGCTTCGTTTGTGGACATGTATCTTTTGCCTGAGCCCATACCCCCTGGTAATCCTGACTCTTTCTGGCTGGTTCCAAAAAGGTGTCTCCCCTCCTGGAGGAAACACAAATAACTGAGGAGCAGCAGGGGAGGAGGAAATTTATAGCAAGCTGGCGCAGGTGTTTCCTACAGAGGGGAGGAGCCAAGGTCTCTCAGGTGGCTGTCCTGAAAGACGATAGGGGAAAACACTTTCTCCCATCTGGGTATCAAACTTAATCTTAATTTTGCGAGTGCATGCAAAATTTAAAGCTCAAAATGTTGGGCTTCCATATACTCAGTGTAACCTCATCTTTTATATTTTTACAAAAAAAAAATAAAAAAAATAAAAATACATACATTGCGTGGCCTAAATTTAACTATTTTATTTTTTTTTGTAAATTAAATTGTGCACTTGATAAAACATTCCAGTAACAATTGTGTTTGAATTAAAAAAAAATTGGAACTACTAATATTTTATTCTCCAGGGTCTCTGCTTTCAGAAAATATATTATGTTTGGTGGTAAAACCAGAAAACAACAAATCAAAAAAAAATAAATAAAAAAAAAAAAAAAAAAAATATAAATAAAAAAATAAAAAAATAAAAAACAGGCTTTGGCAGCAACAGGATGAAAGGCACACTTAAACGCAATTTCTGATTGGCAGCACTGGCTTATGATCTTTTTAACATCGCCTAATGGAAGGAGCGTGAACGTGAGAATTCCCTGCACATGGATGAAAGTATAGCAATGGTGTAGTAGCTTCCCATTAGTTTACATACTGCTCTATTTTTTAGCAGACAGCAGTCTCTGTCATTAGCTTTGTCCCAGATCTCCCAGTTCATAAAGTGTGACTATTCTGCCAGAAGCTGTGCCTGTCCCGGGGGGCAATAAGACCATTATGTACCAGCTGAGCCCTATCTCTGCCTCTCCTGAAACCCATGTGCTCAGCAGCTTGTGACACACATGAAAGAAGAAGAGAGACGGAGAGCAGATCAGAGGGCGCTCCAGAGCAAATGTTACACTCCAATCTCCTATCACCACACATCCCATATGCCCCCTGCACCCAGCGACGTCATTTTCTGCTCCAGAAAACAGGGGCAAGGAGACCAGAAACATCACCCAGAGAAAGCGAAGACATAGAGCAAGAATCAGCCCGTGACTGAGATTTTCTGTGACCGGCAGCACTTCACAAGCACAGATGCTCTATATGGGGATGGGAGTTTCTTTGTTGTATACAGCAGGTGCATGGAGGGACATACAAGGCAGCTGAAGGATAGGGGGTTAAAGGTCATACCCTGCCTGGCCCTAGACGTGGGGATTTTTCTTTGGAAGGAGTAATACTACTACAGGAGGATCGCCAACACAAGACAGCCACAAAAAGAAGAACCAACACTAAAATTTAATGCCAAATTTCCATTTAGTTTTAGTTTAGTTTCGACGAAAAGCCATTTTAGTTTTAATCGTATTTTAGTCATCTAAAATAGTTTTAGTCATATTTAAGTCTACTAAAATCTAATGGGTTTAGTAAAATTGTAATGCATTATTTAAGCATTTCTCTAGAAATTTACAAACTCGTTATATACTCCTGGAGTAAAAAAAAAAAAAAAAAAAAAATAGTGGTGCACCGAAATAAAAATTCTGGTACCGAAAAATTCAGGATGCCCTTGACCAAAATGAAAAGTTTAAATAAAAAAAAAAATTAAAAATAAAATAATAATATTTTTATAATATAAAAATAATAAAAAATATTTTTATAATATTTTTATAATATAAAAATACTATACAAATAAAAAATATATAATAATAATAATAATAAATAATAATATGTATATTTTTTAATATAATTGTATTATCTTCGACTTTTTAAACAATACGAATGTAAATGAATATGAAATTTGTCGACCATTATCGGCACCAATAGTGCTATTTTTCGGTCAAGACGACCCCATTTTATCAGGGTCCACATCAGATTTCCCCCCCCCCCCCCCATACAAAAGAATAATCATAGAAGTCCCCTTTACAGCAGAATCCACAAGAATTCCACTTACAAAACAGTCCCCCCTTACATAAATGTCCCCATCAGATCCCACCTGGACGGCTGGGGGACTCCCGAAAACGGAGCTCTGGGAACAAATAACTCCACAGAGAAGAGGTAAAAGAATAAAATAAAAATAAAAAATGTTCCCGGAGCTCCGTTCACCATCCTTACATAATGGGCACCATCAGAGTCCCCATCAGATTCCACCCTTACATAATGGGCCCCATCAGAGTCTACCCTTACATAATGGGCCCCATCAGATTCCACCCTTACATAATGGGCCCCATCAGAGCCCCCATCAGATTCTACCCTTACATAATGGGCCCCATCAGAGCCCCCATCAGATTCAACCCCTACATAATGGGCCCCATCAGATTCAACCCCTACATAATGGGCCCCATCAGATTCAACCCCTACATAATGGGCCCCATCAGATTCAACCCCTACATAATGGGCCCCATCAGATTCAACCCCTACATAATGGGTTCCATCAGATTCAACCCTTACATAATGGGTTCCATCAGAGCCCCCATCAGATTAAACCCTTACATAATGGGCCCCATCAGATTCAACCCTTACATAATGGGCCCCATCAGATTCTACCCTTACATAATGGGTTCCATCAGATTCAACCCTTACATAATGGGCCCCATCAGATTCAACCCTTACATAATGGGCCCCATCAGATTCAACCCCTACATAATGGGCCCCCATCAGATTCAACCCCTACATAATGGGCCCCCATCAGATTCAACCCCTACATAATGGGCCCCATCAGATTCAACCCCTACATAATGGGCCCCCATCAGATTCAACCCCTACATAATGGGCCCCATCAGATTCAACCCCTACATAATGGGCCCCCATCAGATTCAACCCCTACATAATGGGCCCCATCAGATTCAACCCCTACATAATGGGCACCATCAGATTCAACCCCTACATAATGGGCCCCATCAGATTCAACCCCTACATAATGGGCCCCATCAGAGTCTACCCTTACATAATGGGCCCCATCAGATTCAACCCTTGCATAATGGGCCCCATCAGATTCAACCCTTGCATAATGGGCCCCATCAGATTCCACCCTTACATAATGGGTTCCATCAGATTCAACCCTTACATAATGGGTTCCATCAGAGTCCTCATCAGAGTCTACCCTTACATAATGGGGCCCCATCAGATTATACCCTTGCATAATGGGTTCCATCAGAGCCCCCATCAGATTCCACCCTTACACAATGAGCCCCTTTAGATTCTACCCTTACATTAATGGGTTCCATCAGAGTCCCCCTTACATCAAGGCCCCCCCGTCACATTCCCAATTAAAGTTCCCCTTACAACTGGGTTGCCTTAAGGGAAGACCACCTGATCTGACTCCTTAGTCTGTGCAATGAGTCTGAGGAAGACCCCTAGCTGCGATCTGGATAAAATCTTGCAGCGGGCCATAGTTTGGAAACCTTGCTGTCGATCACTGTAGCCTAAGATCTTATTCTTTGATATTATAATAAACCTTCTGAAATAACTACAAGTCGACCCATTTCACAAGGACCATAATGCAAATGGTGATTGAGTCTATAAAATGGAGATCAACAACCACCCCCCCCCCCCCACACTTTTAATTGTGTTTCATCTGTTCATGTATATTGCTCTCTGTGTATGTGAGAAATTGAATATGCTTACATTATGCACTGTGAAACCACACTGCTGTTTGACACTTGTTTCTGTTCTCTGTACAGGGAAACCAATCAATATAACTTTATTAAGAAAGAAGGAGAATCCATTCTTAGTAATTCTTTTCCCTCTGCGATTCTCATCTCATCACTTGCAGTGTTTCATGTAAAGTGAACTGACTTAATATTATGATCTTTGATGGATGTAACAATGAGTGGGATATGAATACCTGGCAAATTGAGGGAGCCTTGGGGGAAGGCAGACCCATTGTATGGATGGCAATCACACAGCACCACCAAGAGGTTGTTTAGAAGTACTGCAGCACACAAACCAACTAACATTCAAAGCCATAAAATACAAAAAAGGGAGAGGAATAAAATTCAGTGCGTAAACTTGTCATTCTCCAACTTGCAGGTTATGCATAGTTACATAGTTAGTAAGGATGAATAAAGACACCAGTCCATCCAGTTCAACCTGAGTGAGTGTCCACAATTGCCCCAATCCCTGTGCATTGCACACTCACATCGGTCCCTACCCTCAAGGAGCCCACAATCCAAGGTCCCCATTCATATACTAGCGCCAATTTCTGGACAGAAGCCAATTAACCTCCCTGCATGTCTTTGGAATGTGGGAGGAAACCGGAGTACCCGGAGGAAACCCACACAGGCACAGGGAGAACATGCAAACGTCAAGTTCCTCCAAAGTTGAAACACTGTAATTTGCCCAATTTTAAATTTGCCACCAAAAAGCTACAAATTCATGCGTCTTTGGGCAGTACAGTGGCTTAATACCTTGAAGCACTGGGGGTCCTTGGTTCAGTTTCCAGCCAGGACACGATCTGCATGATCACCCTGTGCTCACATGGGTTTCCTCTGGGTACTCCGGTTTCCTCCCAACACACCAAGACTTGCTGGGAGGTTAATCAGCTTGTGTACAAATTGGCCCTACGAAGTGTGTGATCTTGTGTATGGGAGATAGCGGTCATAGTCTGCAAGCTCCTTGTGTGCAGGGACTGATGAGAATGTACAGTATTGTCAAGTGCTGTGTTAAATAAAATAATGTCTGTATTATAAATAAAAAAAGATATAAAGAGAAATTAATTATTATTATTAATTATAATATATATATGAGACTTAATATTTATATAAATATGAGAAAATATATTCTAAATAAAAAGATAATATATATATATAATATTATATATATATATACACACACACATATACACATATACACACACACACATATATATATACACACACATACATACACACAAAATAAATATGAGAGAAAATATATAAAATAAATATGAGAGAAAATATATAAAATAAATATGAGAGATGGAGATATATATATATATATATATATATATATATATATATATATATATATATATATATATATTTTTTTTCTCTCAAATATATAGAATATTATATATATACACTATATTATATTATATATAATAAATATATATATATATATTTTATCTCTATATATATATATATATACATATACACACACATATATATATATATATATATATATATATATAACACATATATATACACACACACACACACATTTTTTTTTTCTCTCATATTTATTAATATAAAAAAAATATGAGTGTATATATATATATATATATATATATATATATATATATATATATATATATATATATATATATATATATACACACATACATATACACACATACATACACACACACACATTTAATAAATATATATATATATATATATATATATATATATATATATATATATATATATATATATATATATAAAAATAATATGAGGAGGGGCGTGGCCTGGACATGGCTGAGTGAGGACGCAAGTCTACAGAGCTCCCGGTCCGACCCGTCCTAAACCAGCTTTAAAGCAACGAAACACCGCTCAAACGACCCGGGATGTACTCGGCTGGAAAGCGGAGAGCCAAAAACATAAAACGTGGATCCCCGAACCCGAGGAGGAACGAAGATATCCAGAGATACCTCACCAACCCCAGGGCCGCACCGGTCCTCAAGATGGCGGACGCCACGAGGCACAGCTCACAGAGCGCCCTGCGCACTCCGGCCTCCCCTACTCGGAGTTCACCCGTACGTGCCCCGGACAACGACTACACCTTCCCAGATATGCTCCGATCTAACCCTGACCCACAGGAAAGCCAGCCGGATCATTCCCCGCTGACACTGAGAGCAGATGCCGAATTAAGAGCGCTGCTACAGGCCCTACCTACGAGGGCAGACATTGAGGCAATCGTCGGCAAAACAGAGGCGACCCTCCGTCAGGACATGACTGTGATGAGACAAGAGGTCCAAGCCCTAACGGACCGAGTAGGGACCGGGGAGGAGACAATTTCCACAATGGAGCGAAGGCTGGCAGCTGTAGAGGCAACGCAAACGGCACAGGCAGACATGCTAAGATCCCAGCAGCTACGGTTGGAAGAGGCCGAGGACCGCAGCAGACGCAACAACCTCAGGATACGAGGTCTGCCAGAGGCTACGGGCACTGAGGACCTAATAGAGACCACCCTGGCTATATTTAGGGAAGTGTCGGGAGAACTGTACCCAGCCAACCTATCCTTTGACCGGATCCACAGGGCCCTGGGCCCCCGCTCATCGGACACCGACAGACCGAGGGACGTGATATGCAGGATACATCAATATGCCCATAAGGAAACGATCCTGCGAGCGGCATGGGAGAAGAGGAACGTATCGTTTGACGGAGCCGAAATTAAAATAATGCCGGACCTATCCAGACAAACTCTGCAACGGAGAGCCCTTCTCAAGCCACTACTCTCAGCAGCACGAGACGCGGGCCTAACCTACAGGTGGGGTTTCCCCATCTCTGTAACTTTTAAAAAAGCACAGCACGCCCTCACCCTCCGGACGCCAGCGGACCTCCCGGCACTATTTGAGTTCCTGGAAACCGACCCTATAGACGTACCGGATTGGCTGCAGATACTCCAGAACCCCCCTTCGAGAACCGGACCAGCAAGGGTGAGAAGAGCGGGATCCCCGAGGCCCCAGAGGAACAGGAGCAGACAGCGGTACATCCCTGGAGGCGCACCGAGAGAAGACTAAAAGAAGCCGAACGACACCCCATACGAACGACACACTGTACCCCGACTGCAGAGACTCTTCCACCACAGCGGTTGATGCCCTCCGAACACCCTCCCTCACCAGAGGTAAGCGACTCTTCTATACTCATCTCACTGCCCGGCCCGCCGGCTCTATTCATCCCCCCCCACCTGCCATTTGATTTTTTATGCCCCCCTGACTTTCCGGAGCCCGGGCAAACCCTGAGACCAGGCTTGACCTACATCGGAGACATCCCACATTGGAGCAGGGGCGAGGGGACCCCCCCTCACACGTTTGATACCTTGGCCAGGACCTTGAGGTGGTGCGGGGGGGAGGGGGGCCGGTTGGGAGCTACACCGTTGCTCAGGGAACTTCCCCCCCGAGGGACTGAACCTGGAGACGACCGCTACCCTAGAGAGCGAGAGCAAACAATACCCCACGAATCGCCAGAAAGAAAGATGGTTATAACACCATACACAGGGACAGCAACGCTCAGAAGGGGGCAAAAGAGACGCATATACGGGGGAATGTTTGCCACGGGGGGGGGGGTGGGGATACCGAGGGGCTCAACTGCAAAACAGGGAAGGCACAGGGGGATACATGTGTGTTGTAAATGTATGAGGTAATGCAACCCTGCGAGTGCCAACCATGCTGTCACGTGATACCATAGAAAAAGTTCCCCCTTGGCCCCAATAAGGCTCACGGGCCTGGACCCAGAGGGGACTTTAAAAAGACATAAGGGTACATCATGCAACTGCTCGGGGTATGTTCTACATGTTTTACATGGTTTACAGGTTACAGGGTTCTGGTTATATATTGCACTAATGTTGGCTGTAATGTTATATTGTTCTAACACGTAGACTGAATAAGAGCAATGGGTGATACACCTAAAAACATCAAGCTGGAGAGGATGGGTTCGGACCCGGGGGTTCTACCCCGGTCTATTCCATCCTTTACCCCCCAATAGGACGGAGCGGACATCCTAGCAGAGGCTAGGATACGCTTTATTGCAAAGTTTTTTCTTGATTTGCACTTAGTCAACTAAACGGATAGCTTATAGTTAACTACCCGTTTAGTCGTAAGGAGGTGAACTCCACCTCGCTATATCTTTTTCTATCTTTCTTCCTTCTCACTTCCTTCTTAGACCTCTCTCTACATCTCCCCCCCCCCCCTACCACACCCTTACCCTCCCCCCCCAAAAAAACAAAAAACAAAAAAAAAAAAAGAAAAAAACAACCCTCCCCCTCCCAAAACACAATGGACACAATCAATGTCTACTCATTGAATGCCAAGGGATTAAATATACCCGAAAAAAGACGAATGTTAATAAACGACCTTAAAAGAGCCCAAACTGATGTGGCATTCATTCAAGAAACTCATTTCAGAACAGGCAACCCTACATGCCTCCAAAGCAGACTCTTCCCACACACATACCACGCCACTAACACGGAGGCCAAATCTAAGGGGGTTTCCATACTAATATCGGGAACAGTCCCATGGACAAGTAGCGCTACCTTGGCGGACACTTCAGGCAGGTACCTGTTTACCAAAGGCACACTACGAGGCACGAAAGTGACCCTGGCCACCATATATGCCCCTAATGACCGACAAGACCTCTTCCTAAACCGTACGTTGAAACTACTCAGTGACTTTAGAGAAGGCCAGCTAATACTGGGAGGGGACTTCAACATACCCCTTGCCCCGACATTGGACACATCTTCCAAAACCTCATCAATACGCAAAGGCATACATAAGCGGGTAACTCAAGCCCTACATGACACCCAACTTATAGACACATGGAGACTCCTCCATACAGGCGAAAGAGACTACACTTTCTTCTCGTCCCCACATAAAGTGTATTCAAGGATAGACTACTACTTTGTCCCACATAGCCAGCTAGAGGCGATCCAAGAGGTCGAGATAGGGAATATTACGTGGTCAGACCACGCCCCCATTACCATGCGGTATTGCCTTTCATCGACCCAGACCTCCAGATCTAGATTCTGGAGACTGAACGAAAGCCTTCTACAAACACCCGAAGTCCTGACAGACGTACAGAAGGAAATAAAACAATATTTTCAAATCAACGACACTGAAGACTGTGACCCGGGTATTCTCTGGGAGGCACATAAGACAGTGGTTAGGGGGATACTGATCAAACACGGGACATACATTAAAAAGAAAAAAGAACAACTCCTACTAGACCTCTTGCAGAAGATACACATAACGGAAACACAACACAAAAGGACCCCGGTCGCCGCAATAGGAGTAGAGCTAGTGACCCTTAGGAAACAAGTCGTAGACTTACTGGAATACAGGGCCAAGGCGGCACTACAGAGATGTCGGAAAATCTCATACGAATCGGGAAACAAGTGCGGGCGACAATTGGCCAGGGCGGTTAAAACCCAACGACTCAACACATACATCCCGCAGATCGTGAACACAAGAGGACAGAAAAAGACCACACCAACCCAAATAGCAGAAGAATTTAGGGAGTACTACTCCACTCTATACAACCTTCCGAAGGGTTCACAGACAGAAAACACAATACAGGACTACATCACAGCCACACAGATCCCCCAACTCCCCCCAGAAGCCAGGACGGAACTAGAAGCTCCCATCACATTAGAGGAACTACAGCGGGCAATAGGGGGAACGAAGCCAGGCAAAGCACCAGGCCCCGACGGGTTCACCCTGCAATATTTCAAGACCCTATTGCCACTATTAGGTACACACATGCTGAAAATGTTCAACAGCCTAGGAGAAGGGAAATTGCCACCCAAAGACACCCTGAGGGCCCATATATCACTAATATCGAAAGAGGGCAAAGACCCTGCGGCATGCGGTAGCTACAGGCCTATTTCGCTCCTAAACACGGACCTGAAATTGTTTACTAAAATCATGGCCAACAGACTGACCCAATTCATGCCAGATTTGATACACCTGGACCAAGTGGGATTTATCCCGGCCCGCGAGGCTAGGGATAACACCACAAAAGTGATAAATCTCTTACATGCAGCCACCGAATCCAAAACCCCGTGCGTACTTCTCAGCACAGACGCTGAGAAGGCGTTCGACCGGGTAAACTGGGAGTTCATGACGTCAGTACTTAGACACATAGGACTAGGCAGTAAAATGATGCATTGGATTCGTAGCATCTACTCCATACCCACAGCGCAAGTAAAGGCCAATGGAATACTATCGGACGCATTCCCAATTACGAACGGGACTAGACAAGGCTGCCCATTATCCCCCCTTCTATATGCCCTAGTATTAGAGCCCTTCTTATGTACAGTAAGATCCAACCCCGACATCACTGGTGTGACAATAAACAAATCCCAATACAAAATAGCCGCGTATGCAGATGACCTTATGTTTGTACTCACCAACCCTACGATCTCGTTACCCAATCTCCTCAGAGAGTTTGACAAATACGGACAACTAGCCAACCTCAAAATTAACTTCGACAAGTCAGAAGCGATGGGACTTAACTTACCACCAAAGAGCTCAGAGTTACTGAAGTCACAATTCAGATTTAAGTGGTCAGACTCATCCCTTAAATACCTAGGTACCCAGATCCCTAAAGACCTAAAGCGTATTTTCGAGCTAAACTTTCCACCACTACTGACTAGAACTAGATTACTACTGGAAGACTGGACCAAAGGACTTCACTCATGGTTCGGCAGATGCAACTTACTCAAAATGACAATACTCCCCAAATTCCTATATCTTCTCCAAGCACTGCCGATTCAGATCCCACCCCAATACTTTAAACAAATACACTCCATCTTCACCAAATTTGTATGGAAAAACTCGAAACCGAGACTGCGCAGACAATACCTTACACTACCCAAAACACAGGGAGGCCTGGCCCTCCCAGACTTGAAAAACTATTACAGGGCGGTACATCTGGGTAGAATCATCGACTGGAACAGACACGACAAAAGCAAACTGTGGGTACAACTGGAACAGGCACAATGCCCACCCTCGTTAAAAGGGGCGGTATGATGCTATGACAGGTTGCCCCCTATAATTAAAACACACCCCACCATAGGAACGACACTGAGGATAGGGACATCCACCTTACTGCTAACGCCCATATCCACAGAAAACTCACCTCTGTATCCGATATTAGGCAATCCCGCATTCCCACCCGGAATGGAACAGGAGGGATATGAGACACTAATTAGAAACGGCAGAGACCGAGCATCACATTTTTTGATAAACGAGGCATGGCCTTCCATTGAATCTCTCATGGACGAGGCAGGGCTTTTCAAACTACCGTTTTGGAAAGCAATTAGACTACACCACTTCCTGCACTCAATCCCACGGCCAGCACAGTTCAACCGTGCCTTGACGACCTTTGAAAGGTACTGTAATGAAGAGGGACCCCTACCTCAAGTACTGTCCAAAACATACGCCCTACTCAACTCCCCGATAGAAACTCCCGACCTGACCTTTATAAATAAATGGGAGACGGAGCTAGGGTACACGTTCTCCAACGCCCAAAGACAAGCAATCATTAGATTTTCCCTACAGACAACCATTTGTACAAAACTACAGGAACTTAACTACAAAATTCTTACCAGGTGGTACTACACCCCTGATAAACTACACAAATATTTCCCTGACACGTCAGACAGATGCTGGAGATGCCAAACAGATAAGGGGACCCTCCTCCATGTCTTTTGGTCCTGCCCTCTGCTAACAAGCTTCTGGTCTTCAGTCCGAGAGATCATACAGAAATTCACGGACTACCCGATCAGTGACGACCCAGCCTTTATACTACTGCACACCACTACAATACCAGCTAAAAAATACAAAAAAATGATTGTAAGGCACTTACTGAATGCAGCCAAATCCTGCATCCCTCTCTTATGGAAAAAGAGAGTACCGCCAACGATAGGGCTGTGGCTACGCAGAGTGGAGGAGATCAAGAGACTGGAGGATCTAGTCCTCACAGCACAGAACAAGCAGGAACTACACTCACAGACATGGATTCTATGGAACATATACATATTCTCTGACGAAGGAATGGCCCTTTTGGCTACTTAATGAACAATAAAACCAGACTAAAACACAGTAAGCTAGTTCCCCCCCCCCCCCCCCCCCCCCCCCCCCCCCTCCCCCCCCCCCCCCCCCCCCCCCTCCCCGAGCCTCCCTACCTCTTTCTTACTTTCTTCCTTCTAACCTTTCTATTCTCTCCACTCCTATCTCCACATATGGCACAATCTCACGAATAAAGATAGGACAAGCTACCGAAAGTCCACACTGAGCTTCCCCTACAAAGGGCTACAAAGAGAAAGCCCGATACCAGTTAGAGAGACCAAAGCACCACCCACACCAGGGGCCGGATAATGGAGCGGGCCACTGGGTTGCTGGGAGGATAAATAATCGCCGAAAGACACTACGGGACTGACATACTGTAAGCCCAAGTGTATACGCTGTTGTTGTTGTGGAAAATCATTGTAATTCTTGTACATGATATGTTCAATTGTGCCTATTTGTCTTTTCTTTGTCTTTTTTTTTTTAAAATTAAATTTAAAAATTGATTTTAATTTTTTTAGATTTAAATCAAAAATCATAGATCTTTATAGACCCTGATGTGCGGTATTTGTTCTCTCTCAATAAATGTATATAGACATGCTAATGAAGATCCTGTGCTCCTGTTATCTTTTAATTAGACCACTAGATCTCTGTGGTTCTCTATGCAGTGTCTGGTGGGAGGGGCCGACAGGGTGCTTCACATAGCTACCTAAAAACATCACAGCACTGTGTCTCCGTACTCCTCTCAAGAGCTCTCAGCCGTGATGATGAGCCGCCATGACCGAAATAACATCCGATAAACGAATGCAGGGGGGGCAGGCCCGAGATAGTCAGGTTGGGGGGGGGGGGGGAGTGCTAGATGATGCTGGATATTCTCCAGCCAGGAAAGGATGCGGGGCTCTGTCTGACTTGCTGTAGCTTCTAATGCACACTGTGAGAAGCTCACAGTGTGCCGCAAAATCAAAGTAATGTCAGTAAAGGAGAAAAAAAAAAAAAACAGTACAACTGTGCAAGATGGAAGGGAAGGTGGGAGGTCAGATTTAGGTTATTTGATAATATGGAGAATGCGACAAAAAGCCATGCCTCCTAATGCACCAGGATCAGGAGATGTGATGTTCTGAGGGCACCAGATCTACACCTGCAGCAAAATACAACTCCGGAGCTCTGCTGCTCTCTTCATACATTCCAGTGTTTGACTTTACATTTTGCCTGGAGTGCAATAAGGAGGAGGAGTTCACATGAAGTCTATTACTCTCCTAATGAAATTCTAAAAGTATTATTACCAAAGATACAGAGGACAGCCGCAAACTCAATACCGGGCACTTTCACACCTCCCTGCCCAGACCAATGTTCAGCTTTCAGCGCTGACGCACTTTGAATGACAATTGCGCTGTCATACAACACTGTACCCAAAATACATTTCTATAATTTTGTTCACACAAATAGAGCTTTCTTTTGGTGGTATTTGATCACTTCTGGGATTTTTATTTTTCTTCTAAACGAATAAAAAATAAAAAAAGACCAAAAAAATTTGAAAAAAAAAAAAATGTTTTTCTTTGTTATAAAATTTTGTAAATAAGTAAGTGTTCTCATTCACTGGTGGGCACTGATAAGCTGCACTAATAAGGCGGCACCAATGAGGTAGCACCAATGGGCATTGATGATGGGCACTGATGGGCGGTACTTATGGGTGGCACTGATAGGCAACACTGATGAATACTTATGGGTGGCACCGATCGGCAGCACTGCCGGGCACTGAAAAGTGGCACTGATTGCATTGATGGCACTGGCAGGCATTTTTAATGGGCACTGATTGGCATATCCCTGGTGGTGCTGTGTGGTAGCCATGCCTGGTGGTCCTGGGCGGGCATCCGCAGGGGGGGCTGCACTGATAAACAAGCAGCACAGACCCCCATCAGGAGAGCCGCCAATCGTCTCTCCTCGCCTCTGTCAGACGCGAGTGAGTGAATGAATGAGTGAATGAATGAATGAATGAAATGAATAATTTGTATAGCGCTACAATGCGAACTGAATCGCCTCAAGGCGCTGTATTCGTGCTTTGTTGTCACCCTTCTTAGAAGAGGTGGGTCTTGATTTTTTTTCCTGAAGGCCTGGTGGTTTTCTTCCATTCGGTAGAGCGAGTGAGGAAAAGCTGATTAACAGCTCTTCCCGTTTACATAATGATAAGCCGTGATTGGACACGGCTGATCACGTGGTAAAGAGCCTCCGCCAGAGATCAGTGTAGCAGTGTGTCAGACAGACGCGCCGCACCACCGATCGCCGCGATGCGTTCCCTACGGGGGCGTACCGGCAGTTATCCTGCTGGACGTCATATGACGCCCAGTCAGGATAACAACCACCGCCCGGGTGTCATTCTGCTATAGGTTGGGAGGGAAGTGGTTTTTAAAGAAGGTGTAGAGTGTGCGTCATATACGTTTATCATAAATACAAAATGTAACACTAATAAAACACTATGTATGTCAGCGATTATATAGCAATTAGATCTAAACCAATTTGCAGGGAAGGGGAATCATATTCACTCTGCTCATAGACACAAATGGCCATTTCTTCAGAACAACAAAAAGGTGGGAATCTGCAACAAAGTTCATTACAATCCTTGCAATGTACATCGATCACACAGAGGGGAATGTTTTTTTTCTCAACAAAAGTAGTTCCTCTTTAATATTTGTGATTGCAGCCATCACTGACATGCGTTTCTCACATCAGATACTTTTATTTATAAACTAGTGCAGTGAAATATTTTCTACTACATAACACTGTGAATGTTTTTTAAGCATCCTATTAAAATGTGCATTATAAAAAACAAAAAATATACATAAAAAATAATTTTTTTTAACAAAAACTACAAATAAAGATTGTGAGAAATGTCATGTTACAACCAAAAACAAATGTATTTTATTGAGATTTTATGTGATAGACCAACACAAAGTGGCACATAATTGTGAAGTGGAAGGAAAATTATAAATGGTTTTCAACGTTTTTTTTTTTACAAATAAAGATCTGAGAAGCGTGGTGTGCATTTGTATTCAGCCCCCTTTAATCTGATAACTAAAATCTAGAGGAACAAATTCCCTTCGGAAGTCACCTAATTAGAAAATAGAGTCCGCCTGTGTGTAACTTAATCTCAGTATAAATACAGCTGTTCTGTGAAGCCCTCAGAGGTTTGTTAGAGAACCTTAGTGAACAAACAGCATCATGAAGGCCGAGGAACACACCAGACAGGTCAGGGGTGAAGTTGTGGAGAATTTTAAATCAGGAAAGGTTTGGAAAAATGTTTTCAAGCTTTGAACATCACATCCAAAAATGGAAAGAGTATGGCACAACTGCAAACCTACCAAGACATGGCCGTCCACCTAAACTGACAGGCCGGGCAAGGAGAGCATTCATCAGAGAAGCAGCCAAGAGGCCCATGGGAACTCTGGAGGAGCTGCAGAGATCCACAGCTCAGGTGGGAGAATCTGTCCACAGGACAACTATTAGTCGTGTTCTCCACAAATCTGACCTTTATGGAAGAGTGACAAGAAGAAAGAAAGTCATAAGAAGTCTTGTTTACAGTTTGCGAGAAGCCATGTGGGGGACACAGCAAACGTGTGGAAGAAGGTGATCTGCTCAGAGGAGACCAAAATTAAACTTTTGGGCCTAAAAGAAAAACACTATGTGTGGCAGAAAACTAACACTGCACATCACCCTGAACACACCATCCCCACCGTGAAACATGGTGGTGGCAGCATCCTGTTGTGGGGATGCTTTTCTATAGCAGGGACAGGGAAGCTGGTCAGTTGATGGGAAGATGGATGGGGCCAAATACAGGGCAGTCTTAGAAGAAAACCTGTTAGAGTCTGCAAAAGGCTTGAGACCGGGGGGGAGGGTCACCTTCCAGCAGGACAACGACCCTAAACATACAGCCAGAGCTACAATGGAATGGTTGAGATCAAAACATATTCATGTGTTAGAATGGCCCAGTCACAGTCCAGACCTAAATCCAATTGAGAATCTGTTGCAAGACTTGAAAATTGCTGTTCACAGACGTTCTCCATCCAATCTGACAGAGCTTGAGATATTCTGCAAAGAAGAATGGGCAAAAATTTCCCTCTAGATGTGCAAAGCTGGTAGAGACATCCCCAAAAAGAGACTTGCAGCTGTAATTGCAGTGAAAGGGGGTTCTACAAAGTATTGACTCCGGGGGGCGCCATACAAATGTACCCCACACTTTTCACATATTTATTGGCAAATAAAATTTTAAAACTATCATTTTCCTTCCACTTCACAATTATGTGCCACTTTGTGTTGCTCCATCACATAAAATCCCAATAAAAATACATTTATGTTTTTGGTTGCAACATGACAAAATGTGAAAATTTCAAGGGGTATGAATACTTTTTCAAGGCACTGTATATCCTTTTTTGTCAGCAGTCCATATAATCAAATATACATCATCAGGATGGCTCCTGATACCCTTGAGAATGTATCAGGGGTGATGAAGCGCATCGGTGGTGGAGCATTGTGACGTCATTATGCCAGACTGGAAGCGAAGGCCGGAGTTTGCCCAGTAAGCCAATGTCAATCCCCAGGCATTAACCGCTTCCCAACCGCATATAGTGTGGCCCGGCTGCGCAAAATCACGTACCTGTTCGCGATATCGTGCACGAGGTCCGAGGATCTCACGCACACCGCTGGCGACCTGCTCCCCCTGTGATTGGACACAGCAGGAGCCAATCAGCGGGTCGGGAGGCCATATGATGGAGAAGCAGAACTGCGGTCTGCCTATGTAAACAAGGCAGACCGCCATTCTGGGAGGGAGGAAAAATGGAGCTCTTGTGTTTCTGCCAAGCAGAAACACTGATCTCTGTTTTCCTTCAGTCACAACATTCCCCCAACAGTTAGAAAGCACTCCCTAGGAACACAATTAACCCTGTGATCACCTTTGATGTCAACTCCTTCCCTGCCAGTGTCATTTATACAGTGACAGTGCATATTTTTTAGCACGGATTACTGTATTGATGTCACTGGCTCCAAAAAGTGTCACTTGGTGTCAGATTTGTTCGCCGCAGTCCTGGAGAGAAAAGAAAAAGAAAGAAAGAAGGAAAAAGAAAGAAGGAAAAAGAAATAAGAAAATCGCTGATCGCCGCATTACTGGTAAAAAATAACAAAAAAAAAAAAATTCCATAAAGATATCCCATAGTTTGTAGACATGATAATATTTTGCGCAAAACAATCAATATACGCTTATTGGGGTTTTTGTTTACCAAAAATAAATCACTAAAGGGTCCGATGGATCCAACCACTGAGTGCAGTGCATCAGCACAAAAAAATAAAATAAAAAAAGAATCACTCAAGTGTCTGCAGGATGCACCAGCAGTTTCTCTTCCCTTCTGCAAAAACCGAGCAGCAAGAGAGAGTACAGGAATCAAATTCTTCTTGGCGACAGTTTGTTTTTAATATTTATTTTGAGCAATAGTAACATAACCGACAAGCAGCATGGCTCCAAACGCCAATCACAAAGCGGACCTCGCATGGCGCTTGATTTACTGACCCATATGGACAGAATCTGTTTGCCCAATCCACTAATGAGAAAGCCTCGCTCGCAGAACGCAAAAGTACAAGTCCTGCCTGCAGCAAATATTTCATACCGCGCGCTGTGGGAAAGCAAATAAATTATAAAAGGAGCATTTACTGACTGTAAATAAGTGAAATAACTTAATTATTCGATTTATATATTATTAAGATTATTAGATTTATATTAAACAACTAATTACACAGCACTGAGCTATTACAGACAACCACTAACTCCACAAGCTGCCTACAAGGAACTTACAATCTATATACTACCATCATACACACAGCTGTTAAAGCTACAGTCTCATGTTTTTATTTACACGTACCATAAACAGTTTTCGAAAAGTGGCTGCAGGACCCTTAGGGTCAGCTCCCAGCAGGGCCCACGAGGCCAGACAGTCTGCAGGACCCACAGGGTCAGCTCCCAGCAGGGCCAACCAGTCAGTAGGAGCCCCCATACAAGCTCCCAAGCAGGACCCCACAGGCCAGCTCCCAAGCAGGACCCCACAGGCCAGCTCCCAAGCAGGACCCCACAGGCCAGCTCCCAAGCAGGACCCCACAGGCCAGATCCCAAGCAGGACCCCACAGGCCAGCTCCCAAGCAGGACCCCACAGGCCAGCTCCCAAGCAGGACCCCACAGGCCAGATCCCAAGCAGGACCCCACAGGCCAGCTCCCAAGCAGGACCCCACAGGCCAGCTCCCAAGCAGGACCCCACAGGCCAGCTCCCAAGCAGGACCCCACAGGCCAGATCCCAAGCAGGACCCCACAGGCCAGCTCCCAAGCAGGACCCCACAGGCCAGCTCCCAAGCAGGACCCCACAGGCCAGATCCCAAGCAGGACCCCACAGGCCAGCTCCCAAGCAGGACCCCACAGGCCAGCTCCCAAGCAGGACCCCACAGGCCAGCTCCCAAGCAGGACCCCACAGGCCAGCTCCCAAGCAGGACCCCACAGGCCAGCTCCCAAGCAGGACCCCACAGGCCAGCTCCCAAGCAGGACCCCACAGGCCAGATCCCAAGCAGGACCCCACAGGCCAGCTCCCAAGCAGGACCCCACAGGCCAGCTCCCAAGCAGGACCCCACAGGCCAGCTCCCAAGCAGGACCCCACAGGCCAGCTCCCAAGCAGGACCCCACAGGCCAGATCCCAAGCAGGACCCCACAGGCCAGATCCCAAGCAGGACCCCACAGGCCAGATCCCAAGCAGGACCCCACAGCCATTTGGTTCAGAATTTTTTTTTCCTCCTCTAAAAACTAGGTGTGTCTTATCGAGCAAAAAATAAAGTATATATATATATATATATATATATATATATATATATATATATATATATATATATATATATATATATATATATATATATATATATATATACACACACATATATATATATATATATACATACACACACCCACACACAAGTCATGATACATTGGTGTGGTGGTCAGTGGGAAGAATGCTCCTTACACTTGTGGTCATTGGGAAGAGTCACCCTCTTACAGAGGAAACTAAAAAGGATCAATGGTGACAGTAGGGAACTTATCCGAGAGGCAAAAAATTACTCATTGCTCAAGGAACCTCAAGGAACCTCCAGTAACCTCTGGAGGAACCCTGGCTGAGTAACCTTGTCTTAGAGGCTTGATAAAAACACTCGTGTTCAAGGCAGGTTTTGGAAAAAAAAAAAAAAAAAAAAAACACAGAATCCTCTCCTGTGTCACCAGAAAACATTTGTGAATGGCACCGTCTCCCACGCCTGGTACAGCAATCAGACAGCCACACACACACACAGCACATCAGTGTCACCTGCACAAACTTCCAATACAATATCACAAGCAGCAGACCGGTCAAATCCCACAATCAGACCGAGAGCTACAGAGGACGTCACTCCCTGAATGAACACAGGAATCCCACTAATAACAGAATCCCATGCCATCATAACGGGGTAAAGAGATCACCTACCACGTCCGCCGGCACAACTCAACAGCCCGAAAACCTGCATTGTGGTCACAGGGGGGGGATTTTTCAGCGATCAGAAGTTCATCATATCCAACAGCTCCCACCGCGTTCTACCTACTACTGAACCCAAGACATTCTTTCAAAGGCAAATCATAACATGTCCCAAGTTTTTTTTTTTTTTTTTGCTTAAACCCTGTAAGGAAAGACTAATGATAGACATGGGATGCAAGCGGTCAAAATCCATCATCTGTAAAATTGAACTTTATTTTTACTCCAAGGAGTAGTACACAAGAATTGATATTTAACTCTTTGCCGTGGCCGTCTTTGCATTACAATGAGCATTTTCAGACCTGAAGATTAGCGAAAAAAAAAAACAAATATTTTAGGAAAGCGTTTTATAACACACGGTGGTAGTTGCAATTTATAAATCAGATGATATTAGCGCAATGGTTTATCAAATGCCAATTTTCAATAAAAAAAAAACAAAAAAAAAAAAGTTAATTTTAGTCTACACAAATGCAATATAGTATAATATACCGTATATACTCGAGTATAAGCCGAGGTTTTCAGCACTTTTTTTTGTGCTAAAAATACCCCCCTCGGCTTATACTCGAGTCAAGCACAGAGAATGACATTTTCCGACCCGACTTTGGGGCCCCGTTTCTCGGGGCCACTTCATGATAAGAACATTTGGATATGTTGTAGTGATAGTAGTGATGGGTTTGCACACCAAATTTTGGGTTCCCAGCACCAAATGACCCCAAGATACGGGGCCCCAAAGTCGGGCAACTGTGTCCATCTGCAGCAATGTCATTTCGGGACCCTTTGGGTCCAGAGACCCCAATTTTTGGCTGCAGCTAGGGGGGCATCTAGGAACCCTTAACTACCGAGTTTGAAGTTTGAGGGACCTATGGCTGCAAATGGGCACAGTGAGGCTGCAAATGGGCATTGTTGACCCTCTTTTCCACTTACAGTAGCTGTGCATTTCTCACCCTAGGCTTATACTCGAGTCAATACGTTTTCCCAGTTTTTTGTGGTAAAATTAGGTGCCTCGGCTTATATTCCGGTCGGCTTATACTCGAGTATATACAGTAGTATATAATTTTTAGGGTAGAATATAAAAGAGGAGGTTGTACTAGGTTAAAAGATACCAAACCTGTCAAGCCCTAAAATGGTGTGTGCCCATGAAATGGCAAGTGACAATACCCATATTTATCCATCGGCTGAGTCGCTTGCTTTGCTTGGGCAGCTGGGCAGATCGCGACAGTATTGTCAGGATCCCTGCAGAGCTTGGATCAGCTCTGTGATGTCAGCCGACCGCAGGCTTTTAGCTTTGGCCATGCTTCTCCCTTACGATAACCGATGCCAAGAGGACTGTAACACACACACACACACACACACACACACACACAAAAAACAAAATTGATTAAATACCCCAAAGCTTATTGAATGCGATTTAAAACATTTGCTACCTTCTTACACAGAAAAAAGAAATTAAGATGGGCATGCCCATTTTATTTCCTATGAGCTTAAAGAGTAACTCCACTTTCAAAACAAAAAAAAAACATTTGCCTCTGGGTGATCTATGTACATTGCAGGGAATGCAAGACCCCTTTCACAGTGAGGCGTTTTTCAGGCGCTTTAGCGTTAAAAAAAAAAAAAAAAAAGCGGCTGTAAAGCGCCTGAAAGAAGCCTCATCTGCAATCCCAATGTGAAAGGCCGAGTGCTTTAAGAGCCCTTTCACACTGCCAGCACCCGAAAAGTGCTGGCAAAGCTTAAACTAGCGGCGCTTCACCAGCGTTTGAGCGCTAGCGGGCGCTTTTAACCCTGCTAGTGGCCAAATAAAGGGTTAAAATCGCCCACAAAGCGCTGCTGCCAAGGCGCTTTGCAGGCGCTTCCCATTGATTTCAATGGTAAGGGGTGCTTTAGGAATGGTGTAATCACCGCTTCTAAAGCGCTGCAAAAAAGCTGCTTTTGCAGGACTTTTTTTGACACCCTGCCTTTTTTTAGAGCCCTTTCACACCGCGCCGCCTAGGGCGTCATCGGTAAAGCGGCGCTATTTCAAGTGCCACTTTACCGTCATTTTAGCTGCGCTATTCGGCCACTAGCGGGGCAGTTTTAACCCCCCGCTAGCGGCCGAAAAGGGGTAAAATGCCGCCGGAGCTGCGTTTTGCCGGCAGTATCGTACCGCTGCCCCATTGATTTCAATGGGGGGGCAGCAGTGGAGGAGCGGTGAGTTCACCGCTCCAAAGAAGCTGCTGGCAGGACGCCCTGCCAGCGCACCACTCCAGTGTGAAAGCCAGGCTGCTCTGTGCAAAATCAACTGCATAGAGGAGGGAAGTAAAACGTTTGTTTTTGTTTTTTCTTTAAAAAAAAATAAACCTTTACAATAACTTTAAAAGCGGAGTTCCACCCAAAAATGGAACTTCTGCTTTCCGGAAACCTCCCCCCCTCCGGTGTCACATTTGGCACCTTTCAGGGGGGCAGATACCCGTCTGTCTAATACAGGTATTTTGCTCCCACTTCCGGGCATAGATAACCAAGCCAGCTGCAGCTATCTACGCCACTTCCGGCACCTGTAGTATTAGACAGACATGTACCTGTCTGGGAGACACACAAGTCCCAGAAGACAGCATGGACCAATGGGATCGTGCAGCGCGAGTCACGCATGCGCAGTAGGGAACCAGGAAGTGAAGCCGCAAAGGCTTCACTTCCTAATTCCCTTACCGAAGATGGCGGGCCCCTCCACCCGAGAGCTGGGTGATGGGTCGGCTTCGGGTGCCGACATCGTGGGCTCCCTGGACAGGTAAGTGTCCTTATTTAACGGCTTCCCGACCGCCTCACGCCGATATATAAGTCGGCAGAATGGCACGGCTAGGCAAAACCACGTATAGGTACGTGGTCCTTTAAGAGGCCTGCCGTGGGTCGCACGCCACCAGCGGCGCGCTCGCGACCCGGTCGGGCACTCCATGACCACGGCCGCGGGACTAGCGGACCCGACCGCAGCTGGTGTCCCGCGATCGGGTTACAGAGCTGAAGAACAGGGAGAGGTCTGTGTAAACAAACCTGTCCCCGTGCTTCCTACACTGCCTGTCACTGATCGGCTGTTCCCTGTCATCGGGAAAGCCGATCAATAACGTCAGACGTCAGCACCGCCCCCTAATGTAAAAAAAACACACACGTCACAGACCATACACCCTCCCCGCCCCCTAGTGGTTAACTCTTTCACTTCCAGTGTCATTTATACAGGAATCAATGCATTTAAATAGCACTGATTGCTGTATAAATGACAATAGTCCCAAAAATGTGTCAAAAATGTCCGATGTGTCCGCCATAAATGTCGCAGTCACAATAAAAATTGCTGATCGCCGTCATTACTAGTAAAAAAAATGCTATAAAAACGAACCCCTATTGCATTTTTTTCTAAATTGTTGCTCTATTTTTTTTTAAAGCGCAAAAAATAAAAAAATAAGGGGCGATCAAATACCACCAAAAGAAAGCTCTATTTGTAGGAAACAAAGGACGCCAATTTTGTTTTGGGAGCCACGTCGCACGACACGCGCAATTGTCAGTTAAAGCGGCGCAGTGCCGAATCGCAAAAAAGGGGCCTGGTCCTTTGGCTGCCAATTGGTCCGGGGCTGAAGTGGTTAAAAAGGTCAGCAGCTGCAGTATTTAAATAAATAAATAAATTAGGCGGAACTCCGCTTTAAGCAGACACGGATAGAAGTCACAAGGTTGCTATATAGCACTGATGAGAAAATGCATTTAGCAGTTTATTTACTAAAATGATGGCATTTCCGTGTTCTGTGTACTGTGTGAGACCAGATATAGTGACTGCAGGCTCCTGGGTTTAGTAACCAATTTACATAACGCTCATAAAACTCTGTGAAGATTGGATTATTATGGCACTGATGGACTCCTGTATTTTTTCTATGGCAGCCTGAGGTGACAGGTTATTGGCTCCCAACGGGCTGCATGACATAACCAGCAGCAAGTGCTCACCTAGGCAGATGAAACTCTCACATAGCTGAGATTATATAGTCGGTGGCAGGAACAGATTATGCGGACATTTCATTCTGCGCAGAACAGAACTGGCAAAGGAGCACAAATGTTTTAGAGGACACCATATCTGCCACTTTCATTTCTCTATACGAGATACAGATAAAACATTACCATCAAGGTTCTGCTTTAGGACAGGCATTGCGTTCTATCCAGAGCTCACCGCAGCTGCTAGTAAGCCCAGATACCAACTACACAATGTTTATTTCGAGTGAATTTCCAGCTAAGGGGGAACTATAAGCACTATTATTTGAGTCAGCCCATCCATGAAAGGTTTATAGATGAGAGTCTGGTTGGCCAAGTCAACAATGTCAGCAAGAAGATTTCCCTTGTACAGTTCCTCTGTTCCAGCCTTTCCTGCAGGCTCACTTAACCACTTCAGCCCCGGACCAATTGGCAGCCAAAGGACCAGGCCCCTTTTTGCGATTCGGCACTGCGTCGCTTTAAACTGACAATTGCGCGGTCGTGCGGCGTGGCTCCCAAACAAAATTGGCGTCTTTTTTTCTCACAAATAGAGCTTTCTTTTGGTGGTATTTGATCGCCCCTGCGGTTTTTATTTTTAGCGCTCTAAACAAAAATAGAGCGACAATTTTGAAAAAAAATGCAATATTTTTTACTTTTTGCTATAATAAATATCCCCAAAAAAAATATATTAAAAAAAAAAAAAATTTAGTTTAGGCCGATACGTATTCTACATATTTTTGGTAAAAAAAAATAGCAATTAGCGATTCGTGATTGGATTGCGGAAAAGTTATAGCGTTTACAAAATAGGGGATAGTTTTATAGCATTTTTATTAATATTTTTTTTTGGAGGACACATCGGACATTTTTGACACATTTTTTGGGACCATTGTCATTTATACAGCAATCAATGCTATTTAAATGCACTGATTCCTGTATAAATTACACTGGCAGTGAAAGAGTTAACCACTAGGGGGCGGGGGAGGGGTTATGGGCTGTGACGTGTGCGTTTTTTTTTTTTTTTTACATTAGGGGGCGTGGCTGACGTCATTGATCGGCTTTCCCGATGACAGGGAACAGCCGATCAGTGACAGGCAGTGTAGGAAGCGCGGGGAGAGCTTTGTTTACACAGACCTCTCCCCGTTCTTCAGCTCTGTGACTCGATCGCGGGACGCCAGCAGCGATCGGGTCCGCTGGTCCCGCAGCCGTGGTCACAGAGCTCCCGACCGGGTCGCGAGCGTGCCGCTGGCGGCACACGCGCGACCCCCATGGCTAGACAATTAAAGGGGACGTACCTGTACGTGCTTTTGCCCAGCCGTGCCATTCTGCCGACGTATATGTGCAGGAGGCGGTCGGGAAGCGGTTAAAGCGGAACTTCAGTCATTTTTTTCATCCTTTCATCTATTAAATCTTCTGCCCTTGTTGTTTTAACTTTGGATAGCAACACTTTTTTTCTGCCAGTAAATACCTTCTACAGCCCACTTTCTGTTTCTTGTCTGATCAGCCTAGGCCAGTGATGGTGAACCTTGGCACCCCAGATGTTTTGGAACTATATTTCCCATGATGCTCATGCACTCTGCAGTGTAGTTGAGCATCATGGGAAATGTAGTTCCAAAACATCTGGGGTGCCAAGGTTCGCCATCACTGGCCTAGGCTTATCACATCATGCACAGCTCTCTCTCTCCCTCATGAGTTTGCCAGGAAGGTAGGGGGGATGATTCATAAGAGGGCCAATGAGAGCTGGAGGCGTGCCTCTGTGTAAATCCAGTAAGTTAACAGGCAGCGGCTTCAGCTGCCCACAGTTAAAATGGCTGCAGCCAGACTTGGTGGAGGGAGATTTCTGCAGCATATTTGGCAAGTACAGAATCACAGTATATATATATATATATATATATATATATATATATATATATATATATATATATATATATATATATATATATATATATATATATATATATATATATATATATATATATATATATATATAAATATAAAATATGCAACGTGGTTGGAGGGAAGCTTCAGAATGGCAAAGATGTTTTTATTACAAATTATGTGAGCAGACCGCATGTCAGGAAGGGCTAGCCAGGAGCTAAGATGGCGGCCGAAGAATACGACCTGTGACCTCAGCCCTTGTCAGAACACCTCCGGTGCATCTGTGCGCACCTGTGCGCGCAGTTGTGCGCGCGCGCATATGCACGCACACGAAGGGCCGTTAAACGTTCGCGCGCATGTTTGTGCACATAAGCGCACACCCGGAAACAGCTTTTGGCGCCCAACAGCCTATTTAAACACTGCCAGTGCACAGACTCTGTGCTGTCTGCTCTACAGCGTTCCTTGTGTTCCTGCTACCTGCATCTTGTTACCTGTTCCTGTTACCCAACCCGGCTTGCCTCCGACTATTCCTGCTTTCCGCCTGCACCCAACCCGACTTGTCTGATCACCGCACCTGCCTGATCCTTCTTCTACCTCGCTGCCAACCCATCACCGACCCGGCCTGTACCCTGACTATTCTGCTGCCTCCGCATCTGCTCCTGACGTGTCCGCCAGTGTATGACCCAGCCTGCCTGCACCACTCCTCTCCTCTGCCTGGAGAATCCTGCTGAGCTACCGCTCCTCCTACAGCTGCTTCTGATTCCATGGTCTGCAACCAATCAGGCACTCGTGCGACTGCGCACTCCTGCGCTCCCTGTCTGCTCTACCAGGGGGCCTTGAGACAGAGGTGTAAAAGGCCGTCCGAGCATATCAGGCTCTACCGTCAGGTACGCAACACTGCAGTTCCTTTTAAAACAGTGTTGGTCCTTCCCTTCCCACTCTGCAAGGAGGAGAGGCTCTCCCTGTAAAGTAGTGGTCAACAACCCTGTCCTCAGGGCCCACTAACAGGCCAGGTTTGCAAGATAATTGTGATTGCAGTATTCTAGTCTGCATCTCCTCAAGGTAATACATAAAACCTGGCCTGTTAGTGCCGCCCCCCCAGGACAGGAGCTGATCACCACTGCTGTAAAGGATCTGGCAGGTGTAGAGTAGAGCTGCACAATTAATTGTTAAAAAAATTGTGATCTCGATTCAACCCCCCCCCCCCCCCTGACGATCTCTATTGCAGAGTTTGACGATTCTTTCATATAACAAAGTGGAGAGACTTATCTGCTCACTCAGCTGTCAAAAGAAAACATCCAGTCAGTCTGCCAAGTTTTTAACATGAAACATTGTAACTAACGCTTCCTTCTTAGATCAAAGAGATAAACTTCTGTGTGTAAAGAAAAAAATCCAAGCAGTCTGCCAAGTTTTTAACGATGTGTAAATGCAGGAAGTTTAACCACTTAAAGTCTAATTTTTTTTCTGACACTTCTTATAGTGGTGTTGCACAGAAAAAATTATAATTCATTAAAATTCCTAAAAAAAAAAAAAATATAAAAAAACATTTGGAATTTTTTTTTTTTTTTTTTAACTCTCCTCTAAATGCCTGTTGCTAGGGGGTCCCTCGTAGTCTGCCTCCTTCAGTGCCTGGGCTGGTGACATCACTTCCCCCTCGGCGCAGGAAGGGCTCAGCTCTGCCCCCTCCCTCCTGTCAGTCAGCTGGGACACGTGACATGCGCAGTGGGTGCCCGGATGTGAAGCCACAGCCAGGTGCAGACAGTTACAATGCCGGCACCGCTGAGCGGATCGGGGGGACGAGCGGAGCTTCGATCCCCCGCATCGCTGGACCCTGGAACAGGTAAGTGTCCGATTATAAAAAGTCAGCAGCTGCAGTCTTTGTAGCTGCTGACTTTTATTTATTTTTCTGGATACTCCAAGTTAAAATCAATATTTTTTGTTTTGCTAGAAAATTACTTGGAACCCCCAAACATATATATTTTAGCAGAGACCCTAGGGAATAAAATGTCAATTGCTGCAATATTTTATGTCACACTGTAATTGCCCAGCGGTCTTTCAAATGCAATTTTTTGGGAAAAAATACACTTCAATTAATAAAAAAATAAAATAAAAAAAAACGAAAAACAGTAAAGTAAACCCAATTTTTTTTTTTTTTGTTTTAATGTGAAAGATGTTACACCGCGAGAATCGCGATCTATTTTCTAAGCAAAAAAATAGTGATTCTCATTTTAGCCAGAATCCTACTCAAATGTAGAGATCGAAGCACCGGGCTCTTCAAGAGGCAGAATGCAATGTCAGTTGATTTAAAGTGAGCCTGTGCTTTGCACTTACAGGTAATGCCGGGTGATCTGCACACTGCCAGTATCAGCAGTGGCTTCAATAGTTCAAAAGAGGTTTCAAAAACAGCATTACCAAACATTTATTTTTTTATAAAAAAGGAAGATTTCACACTACTAAGTGGATGGAACAATCTCCGTTTGCACTTATCGGATTGGCCAGCTTTAGTGCAATGCTAATCCTTAAAAGAATATGTAAATCCAGCATTTCAAATTCCGGATATGTGCCCGCTGTACCAAGTAATCTGTATGGCTTGTAATGTCGCTCGAAGCTGGTGAAGGAAAGATCTCCCCGCCGGTGATTCAGACAACGGGAGAAGGAGTCTGTACACTATTCAGACACGTAAATAGAACAGGGATGAAGGAGATGAGACGCCACTCACCAACACGGTGATGTGTGATCTTAGCCAGTGCTGCTCTGGCCACGCCCTCCAAACACATTTAGACCCTCCCACCGGGGCTTGGGGAAAAAAAAAAAAAAAAAAAAGGTATTTATAATGTTTTCTCCACGCGTTTCGTCCCTCCCACCGGGGATGGGGGGGGGGGGACAGGCATTTATAATGCTTTTTTTTATATGTATACACAAATGTTTTGCCTTTCATTTCTAATTTTAACCACTTCAATACCGCCCACTGTCAAATGACCCCCCACAAGGTGGATTTCCCATCCTGGGTGGGCGTCATATGACGTCCTCCCATTCCCGGCAATCTAGGGGGCGTCGCTCGGGACCCGGTGCGCGCGCCCGGCAGCCGTGATGTCCGCCGAGCACCCGCGATTGCCCGTTAACAGAGCAGGACCGTGGATCTGTGTGTGTAAACACACAGATCCACATCCTGTCAGTGGAGAGGAGACCGATGGTGTGTTTCCAGTACAGAGGAACACCGATCGGTCTCCTCCGCTTGCGAGTCCCCTCCCCCCCACAGTTAGAATCACTCCCAGGGAAGGGAACATACATTAACCCCTGCAGCGCTCCCTAGTTTTAACCCCTTCCCTGCCAGTCACATTTACCCAGTAATCAGTGCAATTTTATAGCAACGATCGCTGTGTAAATGTGAATGGCCCCAAAAATGTGTCAAAAGTGTCCGCCGCAATGTAACAGTCACGAACAAAAAAAAAAAAAAAAAAAAAAAACAATAAATCTAAATGTTGTAGACGCTATAACTTTTGCGCAAACCAATCAATATACGCTTATTGTGATTTTTTTTTTTTACCAAAAATATGTAGAATACATATCGCCCTAAACTGAGTAAAAAATGTTTTAAATAAAAAAAAATGGGATATTATAGCAAAAAGTAAAAAAAATAGAGTTTTTTTTTTTCAAAAAATTGTCGCTCTTGTTTATAGCGCAAAAAATAAAAACTGCAGAGGTGATCAAATACCACTAGCTCTATTTGTGGGGAAAAAAAGGACGTCAAATTTGTTTGGGTGCAACGTCGCACAAACGCGCAATTGTAAGTTAAAGTAACGCAGTGCCGAATCGCAAAAAAGTGCTCTGGTAAGGAAGGGGTAAAATCCTCCGGGCTGAAGCGGTTAAACTGAATGGGTCTTTTTACAAGGTGAGGGTTCACATATACTTGTGGAATTGTACTGCGAGTGGCCTTTCTTCGGGGGTTCAGGGCACACGTGCCCCCTTTGTGACCCATGCTGTGACTGGACACAGCCTGAGTTTAGCAGCCAATTTAAGCCAATGATTTTGTCTGAAGTCAACTGATCGGCTCTGGCCAATCACACAGAGTTCTGTGTTTATAAAAACCCAGAGCTCTGCGTAATGTGAACAGCAAGCTGGCTAAAAATACAAGGCAGCAGAACCTGTGTGTTGTGCATTACATCAAAAAAAATAATAAAATTGGGTTCACTTTAGCCAATGCCCCTGGGGTTCATTGGCAGTCCATGCCAATTAAATAGGATTACTGCAACATCTTCCAGAGGCGCTCCAAGCTCCTTTAATCAAAATTAAAAAAAAAGTCAGCAGCAGAGTGGATTTGATTTAAAGCATAATTTTCTAAAGAGCAACTGTCATCTCTGTCCCGCAGCAGCTCCTCCTCCTCCTCCTCTGACACGCTGTTGACTCACCAACAGTCCCATTCACTTTAATGGGACGGCTGGTGATGCGGCAGTGACAACACGGTGAGGGAGGTGGCAGCAGCGGGTGAGTGGACACCCGCTAACAGGCGCTGCCATGATGGCTTTAAAATGACAGGTGCTCTTTAAACGGCAAGGACTCATTCTTGCTGGTAGTTAGAATCTTTAATATTTGCAAACAAAATGAAGGTTTCCCATGTACAATAATAAGCTGTCAGGTTAGTAAAACGGCGATTTTAGAACCGATTCAATCATACAGTTTGTAGTGTACATAGATTTGCAAAACAATGGGATAAAAAGGAATATTCCTGAACTTTGTTTTATCTCACGGTTACTGTGAAATTGTGTGAATGCACCAATGCAGTGCATATTCTCAGCTTGCAGAGCTTGGATTGTTCCTGCTCGTTCCTCTCCGCTCGCAATCAGTAGAGATGGGCGGGACTGCGAGAGGAGCCCAGTACACTCGGCTTTCTGTATGTCGGCGGCGCTCGTTCCTCTCACAGTCAGCGGAGATCAGCGCCAATTTTAAATAATCAGTGGCTGGGCAAGGGTGCAGGTGGACACTGGGCAAGGGTGCAATGATGGACACTGGGCAAGGGTGCAATGATGGACACTGGGCAAGGGTGCAATGATGGACAAGGCTGCAGATGGACACTGATAAAGCTGCATTGATGGGCATTTAAATGTACGTTTTCTTCCTTAAACTTCCCTTCTAAATTTGAGGTGTGTGTTTTACGCCGGAGCGTGTTATACGCCGATAAATACGGTATCTTTAAAAGGTACATTTTTAAAGTACTATTAGGCAGCAAAATTTACAGAGTAAAACGTGCCCAGGACCAATGAGCGCATTTTACTGCAAGGTCCGCTTTAAGCAAATATGGATGCTCCTATGTTCAGTTCAATAAAGTTTTTTTAGTTTTAAAAGAGGAACAGTACAGAGAAAGGGGGAGCATCCTCTACACAGCACTGAATTAAAGAGTATACAAAACACAACCTAATAGTGAAATCATCATTCTACTATCCTGGCCACTAACCATACATGAACTTCACAGACAACCATTCCATTGCCTCGGTGTCCATATACTGTATGTACAAATGTAGTTTTCCTTTAAATGTAGTCCACAGTAAAAATGCTTTAGCAATGAAACAGATCCCATAATACACAGTCACGGCCATGACAAAGCTTTAAACTTTGGTCAACTGACTAAGGAATTTTTTTTAAGAGTGGTTGCAATCGAATATCCCAGCTCAGACTTCCACGTAAACACACTGGCACCTGTCCTGCGGCCCACAGCTGTCTAACAATACACTGACCACAGCTTACTTATTGTAACTATGATTACATTTGGGAATCCATAAGAAGGTCACAGATGCCCAATGAATAGTGACAGATCTTATAATAATAATAATAATAATAATAATAATAATAATAATAGGTATGTGGAAAAATCTGTTTCAATTATGCGATTTAAAAAAAAAAAAAAAAAAAAAAAAAGAAGAAGAAAAAAACACAACACCTCTTAAAAAGAGAATCTCTACCTTTCGGCACTTCTTGAAGCTTTTCGAAAGCCTGCTAGCAGCTTCTTTAAAGTGACAATCAGCACACCTATTGGTAAATATGTTCAACATTTTACAAGCTGGAGCTGAATGGTACTTTAAAAAGCTTCAACAAAGCTTGCTGAAAGCTTGGCGAATTCTTTGTAAAGCTTGCTGTTCTCACTGCACTTATACAGGCCTAGTTTAAATTTGTCAGGTCACTGCTGAATGGCCACAGCTAAATCACATGGTTAAGATGGGCTGTGATTGGCCCTGTCTGTACCAGAGATCACTGACCAATCACAGCTAGCAACAAAATTGTTCACAATGGAAGCCATCCATTGTTTACAATCGTCATGCGATCGGCTGCAATTAGTTACAGTGATCACATGGTACTGGCAGCAAGCCAGTACACTAATCAGTCATCCGCTGTGTCCCGATGGACACCTGGTGGCAGATCACGCAGCGGCATGTTCTGGAAGAACGTCGTATGGGGTCCACCCAGAAGGACGAATGTGCCGCCTAGCCGCTAATTGACAATAGGCTGGGCGGAAAGTGGTTAAAATTGTACATTGATCACCCAGAGGGTTTTTTTTTTTTTTTTACTCTTGAGTTACTCTTTAACCGCTTGCTGCCCGTCCACAGTAGTTGTACTGTGAGTGGCCTTTCTTCCGGGGTTTCAGGGCACACGTGCCCCCTTGTGACCCATGCTGTGATTGGACACAGCACGAGTTTAGCAGCCGATTTCAGCCAATGATTTTGTCTGAAGTCAACTGATCGGCTCTGGCCAATCACACAGAGTTCTGTGTTTACAAAAACCCAGAGCTCTGCGTATTGTGAACAGCAAGCTGGCTGATAATTAAAAGCAGCACACATTATAAATTGTTAGGCATACAGTTAATTATTTTGATCGCCCTAGATGTTTAACCCCTACCCAGCCAGTGTCATTAGTACAGTGTATAGTATTATCGCTGTATTAGTGTCACTATTGATCTCAGTGTCAGACAGTTAGTGTAACCCGCAGCCAGTGTCAGATAGCACCAGATTGTCTGCCACACTATCACAGTCCCACTATAAGTTGTCTGATCACCGCCATTACTAGTATAGCATCTATAGCTGTGTGTGTGTGTATATATATATATATATATATATATATATATATATATATATATATAATATATATATATATATATATATATATATATATATATATATATAAATATATATATATATACACACACACACACATACATATATATATATACATACATATATATATATGTGTGTGTTATATATACACACACATACATATATATTAGGGCTGCAACTAACGATTATTTTCATAATTGATTTGGCCGATTATTGTTTTGAATAATCGGTTAATAATCTTAAAAAAAAAAAAAAAAGTGTGGTGTATAATTTTGTTAATATGTCAAGTTTTTAAAAAGAAAGGAAATGTATTCTTAAATATCTCTATGCAGTGGTAAATATAAATAACCAACTATATGGTTAGGGAGCAAAATATTTAATCCACTCTTTTTTGGCCAATTAGTTGTTGGGCAGATTTAAAAAAAAAAAAAACACAAATTGCTGAAAAAACGCATTACATGCTTTTCTGCAGCTTCTCCATTGAAGTATATTGAACCAAAAAAAAGCACAGTTTTGCGTTAAAAAAAAATAAAAATGAAAGTCCCTGACCCTTTCCAAACAGCAGTGGTTGAAAAAAGCATAGATGTGAACTTGTCCCATAGGTAAATGAACTGTAGTGCGTTTCTGCAAAAAAACACCCAAAAACATATAGATGTGAACCAGGCCTAAGATGTTCAGTAACATAATGGGAGTTAAAAAAACGAAAATTAGCCCTTTATAGTAATAAAAAATAAATAAAATAAAAACAGATAATCACTCCTGTAAGGGGTTCATTTTTTTACTGTAGAACTGTAAAGTAATATTTACACTAGCGATTATTTGCTCTTTTTGTACTATAAAGGGCTCATTTTAGTTTTTTAAACCCCATTATGTTACTGCCCGATTAATCGATTATGAAAATAGTAAATCGATTAGTTGTTTCAGGTATATAAAAAAAAAAACAAACAGCTCTGTTTACGCCCTTTAAAACCTTGCTTCCATGTGTAGTTGTAAAATGACAGATCTACATAGGGACATCCATATCTACTCAATAGATATACAACGGTGTTTAAATAGAATGTACTATCTGCAATCTTTGATTACAGAACACCCAAAATTGCTCCTGAAACCCAGAGATGATGTGATCAGGTCTGCCTAAGCATTAGCTCAGAAATCCCCCAGATCTGCCTTAGAAATAAAAAATGCTCTTTACTTAAAAGAATGATGCAATTTGAAAATGCTGACACGTAACCGACCAATTAACGTGAAGTGTGAATTTTAACAATGGGAGGTGCTGTGAGCAGCCCTGAGATATCCATTATAGGCGACATCATCATTTGTATGTTCCAGTAATACAAGACCTGCAATGTGAGTGCAAAACACTTATTTCTGGTGGGTTTCTCTGACTAGACCTTCACATACCCCTGTGCTTCACTCTCTTCTGTATTAATAAACTCCGGAGTAGTCTATAAATTACACACTTAGTTGGTGATGAATATCATTTAGTGGGGGCAAGATTTTTAATTAAGTCTACTAATTTGCAGACAGCGGGAGACACCCCAAGGCGATATAAAAAAAAAAAACATACAGAACTGCTTGTTCTCCCCATGCTGGGCTGCAATGGGGCAATGTGGTTCCCATAGCAGACGATAACTGCAGATTAGGGCTGCAACTAACGATTATTTTCATTATCAATTAGTTGGCCGATTTTTTTGTTTGTTTGTTTTTTTTTTTAAGGTTATCAACCGATTAATCAAAACAAAGTGTGGTGTATAATTTAGTTAATATGTTAAAAAAAAAAAAAAAAAAAAAAGGCAGTTTATTCTTAAATTCTCTATGCAGTGGTAAATATAAATAACTACATGGCTAATCCACTGAGAATAACAGAGAGAAGAGATCTATACTACTGTATATGCCATTAAAGGAGATCTATACTACTGTATATGCCATTAAAGGAGATCTATACTACTGTATATGCCATTAGAGGAGATCTATACTACTGTATATGCCATTAGAGATCTATACTGTATATACCATTAGAAGAGATCTATACTGTATATACTATTATAAGAGATCTATACTGTATATACCATTATAAGAGATCTATACTGTATATACCATTATAAGAGATCTATACTACTGTATATACCATTAGAGGAGATCTATACTGTATATACCATTAGAGGAGATCTATACTGTATATGCCATTAGAGGAGATCTATACTGTATATGCCATTAGAACAGATCTATACTGTATATGCCATTAGAAGAGATATACTGTATATGCCATTAGAAGAGATATACTGTACATACTATTAGAAGAGATATACTGTACATACTATTAGAAGAGATATACTGTACATACTATTAGAGAAGATATACTGTATATACTATTAGAAAAGATATATACTGTATATACTATTAGAAGAGATATATACTGTATATACAGTGGAACCTCGGCTTACAAGCATAATCTGTTCCAGGAGAATGCTCGTAATCCAAAGTACTCGCATATCAAAGCGAGTTTTCCCATTGAAGTCAATTGAAACGAAAATAATTAGTTCCGCATTGACTACAATGGGATGCAATACCGCATGTGGTCAGAGACGGCGGGCGCCGGAGAGCCTCGGAAATATCCGAAAAGGCCCGAGGACACCACGGCTGACCTCGGCAAACCTCGTAAAGACTTCGTTCCCGAAATTTGCAGACCTCAGCAGAGCTATCCTCGGGCCTTTCCGTGCATTTCCGAACGGCGCTGATCTGCGACGTTAAGCCCGGCTCCGGCGCCCCCACCACCTTAGGTCAAACGCAGTACTGCACACCGCTTTGACCTGAATCATGCTCGTTTTGCTAAACACTCACAAACCGGAGTTATGATTTGTAAAAATACGGTGCTCGTATTGCGAAACGCTCGTTAACCACGTTACTCGCAATCCGAGGTTCCACTGTAATCACTACTGTAAAGGGCTAATTTTGTTATTGTAGAAATGTGAAAGTAATATTTACAGTAGCGATTATTTGCTCTTTTTGTACTATAAAGGGCTAATTTTTTTTTTTTTTTTTTTTTACCCCCATTATGTTACTGTTAATGTTATTGTGAAGGGGACCAAGACTGCTGGAAATCCTGCAACAAGACACAGCTGAGGTCTGATGAAGAACGTCCTTGCTGATGCTCAAACCACATCCAAGGCACATTGCTAGCATTGACTGGCCTGTATAAATTCCTTTAGCTACACACACCCCCCACATGCTAGTTATTTAAAGTGGAACTCCAAAAATAAAAGACATAAAGAGGGAGAACCTCCTTGCATGGACAAAGCACAGGTTTCCCGTGGTTGCAATAAAATATCCCACGTCAGACTCAAAATGAAAACACACCGACGACACCTGTCCTGTAGTCCAGCTGTCTAAAAATATACCAACCACAGTTCGGGGGTTAAAATTATTAATTGGAGAACTGATAAAAAGGTCACAGATGAATTGTGGTAAATCAGGGGGTGTCCAACCTTTTCACCTTCCCGGGCCACATTACATAGCTAATCAGGTTGGGAAAAAAAGAACAAGAAGAGGACACAAGTTCAAAAAAACCACAACAAAACACAAAAAACACACAAACACAAAAAACACACAAACACAAAAAACACACAAACACAAAAAACACACAAACAAAAAAACACACAAACACAAAAAACACACAAACACAAAAAACACACAAACACAAAAAAACACACAAACACAAAATAAACACACAAACAAAAAAAAAAACACACAAACAAAAAATAAAACACACAAACAAAAAATAAAACACACAAACAAAAAATAAAACACACAAACAAAAAATAAAACACACAAACAAAAAATAAACACACAAACAAAAAATAAACACACAAACCACATACAATCCCATATACATAATCCTTCACCCACAGTTGATCCAGAGGAAGGCGAAAAACCCCAGCAAAAGCATTCTCTCCAATTTGCTACAGCAAGGAGAGCCGTGCCGATTCGGTAAAACATGGGAGTCACCGTGTCTAACTGCACCAGGTGACACCACCCCCTGTGACGCCACTGACTAAACGCGTCAATATCTGGTTGAAACGGATGTAGTAGCGATTCTCAATGAATTCAAGGTGCTCATTAGATATTTTGGTTCTAATTTTGCCCTTCGTGTTCTTCATGCTTGGAAATAGTTGCTCACAAAATATTGGTGCTGCCGAAAACTGATGACATGAATAAGACCCCCTTTTCACACTGAGCTGCCCCGGGCGTCGGCGGTAAAAGCGGCAATATTTTTAGCGCCGATTTACCGTCGTTTTAGTGCCGCTATTTGGCCACTAGCGGGGCAGTTTTAACCCCCAGCTAGCGTCCGAAGAGGGGTTAAATCCCCCCCCCGCAAAACGCCGCTGCAGCAGCGATTTGCCGGCAGTATGGCGGCGCTGCCCTATTGTTTTCAATGGGGCAGCGCCCTCCAACCACCTTTATAGCTTCAGCTTGTGTCACCTCATCCAGTGCTGGGACAAGATCATCTAGTGGCCAGGGGAAAGATGCCAAATTGCGTGCAGACCCCACACACACACACACACACACACACACACACACACACACACACACACACACACACACACACACACACACCTTTATTATGTGCAATTTTTTTTTTTTTAAGGAGGAGGGGGAGAGAGAGCACAGCCTGCACCTCCTTCGGGCTCTCTCCTTTTCCTTTTTTTTTTCCATTAACAGCGCTGGCCTGACAGAAGTAGTGATGCTGCTGTCACTACTCCTCTCAGCCTTATAGTAGAAGGAACTTACAGCTCCCCCCCATCATCACAATACACAATGCGCTCAGAGCAGCCACCCCATCTTCTGCCCAGCCCCACCTTGATCGATCGTGAAAAAAAAAAAAAAAAAAAAAAACACTGCATCATGGCAAGAGGTCCCAGGTATTATTGTGGCAGAAAATATGGAAGTAGCCAAGGGGGAAGAGCCGTGAAGAAGAGTACATCTAGGCCAGGGGAAGGACTTTAAAGAGACCCAGTCACTGGGTCCTGAAATGAAAAAAGGCGCCGGGATCTCTATAAAAAGGGAAAATGTCCAATTTAAAAAAAAAAAAAACACACAGCGTCGTCCCCCGCCCCCTTCCTAAATGAAGGATGGTAATTCATGGTAGTAGCGATACAACAATGGCTTGAAACAATAGCGGTGTCTCTATTTTATATGAGTACAATGTACACAGGTATGACTGGTCTAAGCAGTATAAACCAGCTACAAATTAAAAATATCTGGAAGAGGCGAGTGTATTATACGCACAACACAATGGCAGATGCCTGGTGTCATTGTTCCAGATGGTGGCTCACTTCCACATAGGAAGGAAGAGAAGGACCCCCTCGGTCAGAACAATGCACAAATCCTCCGCTCTGAGTCACTCATAGATTACGTCTCTTCACAAACTTAAAGCTGAACGGCGTGCAAGAGAAAAAAAAAAGTCACAATTTATTCCAATTATGTATTCATTACAAACTCTTTTTGCTCTTTATTTTAGAAATAAATAGTACAAGTATCTGAATCAGTCCTAAAACCCAACTAAAGCTTAAATCGGAAGGATCCATTTCACAATATGCAAACATGGTTCAAAGATTTAGTTTAGGCTCGGTTCACAGTACATTGGAACCTCGGATTACGAGCATAATCCGTTCCAGGAGAATGCTCTCAATCCAAAGTACTCGCATATCAAAGCGAGTTTCCCCATCGAAGTCAATGTAAATGAAAATAATTTGTTCCGCATTGACTTCAATAGCATGCAATACCGCATGCGGCCAGAGGTGGTGGGGGGCGCCGGAGAGCCTCGGAAATGTCCGGAAAGGCCCGAGGACACCTCAGCTGACCTACCGAGGTTTGCAGAGGTCAGCCGAGCTGTCCTCGGGCCTTTCCGTGCATTTCCCAACAGCGCCGATCGGCTCCAGCGCCCCCCCCCCCCACCTCAGGCCAAACGCGGTACTGCACACGCTTTGACCTGAATCGTGCTCGTTTATTCGGTTTTTAAAAATACAGTGCTCGTATTGCGAAACGTTTGCCAACCGCGTTACTCGCAATCTGAAGTTCCACTGTAATGCGATTTTCATGAGATTTCCAGTGAGACTATGTAGTGCGACTTTGATGTTATACGTTTTTGGCCAATGATAATAGCTTGTGCAACATAAATTTCCTGCTACTGTGAAATGAATTTCCTTTTTTACTTCCTGGTTCCTCTGTGTTGTGTGGCGCACCGCGCTTTAGCGGTGCCAGCGCAAGAAAGACTCGCGGTTTGCAGCGCATTTCCTAAACGCGCACAAAAAGTGGGCATTTTCTGTATGGGCTGTTAAGCATTTAGTGCACACGTGAATGTGGCCCAATTGTTAATGGCACCCCAATTGCAGTTAGACGCTTGTTTTGTTGCACGCTTGTCACGCTACAAACGCGCACTGAAAAAAATAAAATAAAACACGTGTGATGCTCCATGACCGAAAGCGTTCTTGAGCCACTTTGGGGCGTTTGTCACACGTAGGGCAGACCATTCCAGTGAACGAGCTGCCCTATGTGCCCCTTGCGAAATTCAGGTAAGAAAAAAACGTGAATGGGAATGCACTGGTCACACTATGCTTAGGTGTGAATGGAATGTGCTTAAGGGGGGGGGTTCCAAAATCGTTGCATTGATTAGGGTGGGCACTAGTGTGAACCAGGCCTTACTTATTTCAGCACAGCCTTGTGTGGCAGGGGAGGAGACATGACTTTGTTGCATGCCAGTGACACTTACAGGTCTTGTCCCACCTCCAGCCTGTGACTGAACAGTGAAAAGAGAAGCAGTAGGCTGATGAGCCAATCTTTCTGCATTGTCCTCTCATCAGTATACTTCTTTTGCTTGCACATTTTTCCTCGCTCCTCTTAGGCTGGCCAATGTGGCCATACATGGTCGAATTTCAAAAGAATTTTCTTTGGAAAATCAGAAATGTTGTGCGTTTTGTGATACGATGGTGCCACCGTGCCACCATCGATTTTGAAATTCAACCAAGCCTTCAATTTCACCTCCTATTGCTACAGAAAAGAATTTTCGTGGCTTGGAATCTTCTTTTCTTTCCGGGAATTTTCTTTTCTTGCACATACGCATTTCTTTAAAATCGATTATATTTCTTGCACAAGTCGCCCATTATGGATTAGAGAATCGTTCATTGTTCAAAAAATTTACAACATGCCCCATTACTCAAATTTGATGGCCGCAGGAAAAAATCGGCTGCTGTTGGAGCCCACTAATGGTGCAAAATTCGAAAGAAAATTCTTAAGAAATTCGATATGGCCTGCCTTAAAGTGGTGTTGCCACCAAAAAAATAAAATGGTCTTAAAAAAAAAAAAAGAATTGGGAAAAAAAAATAAAAATGTTTTACTCACCTCTAAATGCCTGTTGCTAGGGGGTCCCTCGTAGTCTGCCACCTTTAGTGCCCGGGCACTGACATCACTTCCCCTAGGCGCCGCACAGTCATCTGGGACCCGTCACGTGTCCCAGATGAGTGAGCGTCGAATCATGCGCAGTGGGTGCCCGGCTGTGAAGCCACAGCCGGGTGCCCACATTAAGAATGCCGGCGCCGCGAGCGGAGCGGGGAACGAGGGGGGGCCTCGTTCCCCCGCATCGCTGGACCCCGGGACAGGTAAGTGTCCGATTATTAAAAGTCAGCATCTGCAGTATTTATAGCTGCTGACTTAATTTTTTTTTTTTTTTTTGCGGGACCTCCTCTTTAAACAACACTGCATGTCCCTGAGTGAGCTGGGAATCCAAAATGTCGCCTATCTAAAAATTCTCACCGTACAAAGTGTTTTCCTTTTCTCAGAATATATTAGATGGGTGGGGGGGAGGGAGTTTTCATATAAAATTTCACTAAACTACTTTTACCTCTTACAGATTTACAATGCTGAACTCTTATAATAATTTCACCTCTAACCATATATCACGCACTATGGTTACATATCCAATCATCAGTGCTGACGAGACGTCGTTGTATATCAACTCCCATTAAGACAGAGCAACAATAAGCCAAAATTAGAATGCAACACTAAGCAAATCCTCCAATTTTAATGAACAAATATGGCTGCCCCTAGGCCAATACACTGCAAACTATGCATAAAACAGGGTTAATGAAGTGGACCTATATGCAGAAAGATTGTTGATCTTACGGGGGGGGGGGGGGGTATATAAAAAGATTAATTTTGTCAAAGCATTACTCTAAAAAAAAGAAAGAAAAAATCTACCTGCAGAGCATGCTGTACAGCAGGGGTAGGCAACCTGGGGCCCTCCAGCTGTTGTGTAACTACATTTCCCATGAGGCATTGCAAGGCTGGCAGTTACAATTACTCCCAGATGCATGATGGGACTTGTAGTTCTGCAACAGCTGGAGGGCCCCAGGTTGCCTTCCCCTGCTGTACAGCAATCTCTCCCCATTTCATTCACTCTGCAGATCTGAGCTTCCCTTACCTCTCCTGCTGCTTCTTGAATATACCTTACCAGTCATGAGATATGAGAAAGCAAAGCCCTGCCTCTGAGATGGTCACCTCCACACTTAGGGGGGGCATTCACACTAGGAACAGCACGTGAAAATCGCACAGGAATGCTGCGATTCCCACACAGTTCTGTGCAGTACTATTTCAGCAAATAAAGTTTTAATGGGCTGAAATCGCTTCGCACAAAAAGTAGTGCATAGCAACAGGCGGGCCAGTGCGGGTAAACACAAAGCATTTGCGACCAGTATTTGGGGTATCGTTAACTGACCCCCTTGCAGCAAATCGCAAGGACATTGTTCAAATGCGGTGCGGGAAGCTGCGCGGGAACGTGGCTCTCCCAACACTGCATTCACGTGAGAACGGGCCCTTACACGGTGCAGAACAAGACATGGTAAGTCACTAACTGAGAAAAAAAAATCTGCAGGAAGACTGCAGAAAATATTGATGACTAGTCAGTCCTATGCCCTCTGCTTGACTTTTCTGGCATCTGTCATACCTGGAAGTATATTGGCTGTAAAGATTCTTGGGATGTGTAAAGGAAATTTGCAAGTTCTGTATATAATTGTATTCTATGTATTGCACACGGCCCTCACTGTGCACACGGCACTAATAATGTTTTCAGTACATGTTTACATTCTTTTGAGTCCTGATTAGAATTAGCCTGCCTGTGTTACGCCCCTTGTTACCATAAACGTACAATTGTAATATTAATGCGATACCTACGCAATCATGTGTATAAAAACTTTCAATTGCGTCATCATAAAGCAGAACAGTTATTTGGGAAGATGGGGCGTGTATCCTGTGTCTGTTCCCTACTGCAGTAGTTATCAATTTGGAACCACTAATCAATCAGGATAGGAGTTGCCTATCGATAAATTTCCATGTCAGGGTGGCATAGCTTTTTAGCACAGAGAAGGTTCTACAAACAAATGCCAGCCCATGTAAGTATTAAAGTGGTTGTATACCCACAATTCCAACTTGCACCTACAGGTAAGCCTAGATTAAGGCTTACCTGTAGGTACAAGAAATATCTCCTAAACCTGCACGGTTTAGGAGATATTTGAAAAGAACTTTTACAACGTTGTCTACGGCGCATGCGCGCCGTAGACAACGGTGCATTTACAGGGTCAATCCCCATCTTCAACTGCGGCTCACCGCAGTTGAAGTGTCCCGCGCGGAGCGACGTCCTCGCGGCGCTGTGATTGGCCGGAGCGCCGATACCCGGAAGGGTATCTGTTTAGCTATGGATGCGGCCGGAGGGGGAGAAGAGGACGGCGTCGGGGGCCCCGATCTAAGGTAAGTGATGCATAATGAGCTAGTATGCTAGTCATACTAGCTCATTATGACTTTGTCTTGCAGGTAGATAAACAAAAAAATTTTTTTTAAATGGGTATACAACCACTTTAAAGAATAATTCCAGGGTCTCTTTAAAGTGATTATAAAGCCTCAAAGTTTTTCACCTTAATTAATTAAGGAGAAAAACCTGTGCTGCAACTACCCCCAGACACCCTCCTCCCCCCTCCCCCCTCCACCCCCCGTTTCCTTACATGAGCCCAATCCGATCCAGCGACGTGCACAGCAGTGCCAGCTGCTGTCTCTCTCCTCATTGGACAGATTGATAGCAGCAGGGGCCATTGGCTCCCACTGCTGTCAATAAAATGACACGGGAGCAGGGGGGGGGGGGGGGGGGGTCGAGTCCCACTTACTGTGTCAATGGACGCAGCCGCAGGAGCGTGCCCGCACGTGTGCCCCCAGGGAAAGCCGCTTTCCGCTGGGGCACCTGATATAGAGAAGGGGCCTGGAGCACCAGCAGTGGACCTCAGAATAAAAGGATCGGGGGCTGCTCTGTGCAAAACGATTGCACAGAGCAGGTAAGTAGAGGCATTTTTTTTTTTTTAAATAAAAACACACAAGGGTTTACAAGGGAGTAAGGAAACACAGTGACCACAATCTGTTTTACTGCAGACATAGTGAGATAGAGTTTCGGGTGTAACAAAAGGAATATGGCCACACAGTGGTGTAGTGGGTAGCACTCTCGCCTAGCAGTAAAAAGGGTCGCTGGTTCGAATGCCAACCACGACACTACCTGCCTGGAGTTTGCATGTTCTCCCTGTGCCTGTGTGGGTTTTCTCCGGGTACTCCGGTTTCCTCCCACACTCCAAAGACATGCTAGTAGGTTAATTGGCTTCTGTCCAAAATTGGCCCTAGTACAGTGATGGTGAACCTTGGCACCCCAGCTGTTTTGGAACTACATTTCTCATGATGTTCATGCACTCTGCAGTGTAGTGGAGCATCATGGGAAATGTAGTTCCAAAACAGCTGGGGTGCCAAGGTTCGCTATCACTGTACTAGGGCCAATTTTGGCCGTGGCACTAGGGGTGCCAAGGCCCAACCTTGGCACCCCAGCTGTTTTGGAACTACATTTCCCATGATGCTCCACTACACTGCAGAGTGCATGAGCATTATGGGAAATGTAGTTCCAAAACATCTGGGGTGCCAAGGTTCGCCATCACTGCCCTAGTATATGAATGCGAGTTGGGGACCTTGGATTGTGGGCTCCTTGACGGTAGGGACCGATGTGAGTGTGCGATGTATGTGTGGAGTGCTGCGTAAAATTGACGGCGCTATATGGGTACCTTGAAATAAATAATAATATCATAGATGAGCAACTTAAAGGGGTGTTTCAGCTAAAAAAAAAAAAAATTTTTTTAAAAGTCAGCAGCTAAAAAAAAAAAAAAAAAAAAAAAAAAAAAAAGTAGCTGCTGACTTTTAATAAGTACACTTACCCGCCCCAGGGCGCCCGCGATGTCGGTCGTGGAGGCCGAGATGTCCCTCGGTGCTCCGGTCCCAGCGCCGCCATCCTCAGTAAGGGAAACAGGCAGGGGAACAGCTTCACTGCCCGTTTCCTACTGCGCATGCGCGAACGCGGCGCTTGGTGAATGGGACGCGCTGTGTTGAAGAACGAAGATCACCGCGGCGTAGGAAGGAGGCAGATTAGAAAGACTGCCTAGCAACAGGGATTTTGGATCAGGTAAAAAAAAAAAAAAATTTTTAATTTTTTTCCAGAATATTAATGCTTTTTTTTTTTTTTTTAGGGTGTCCTCCCACTTTAATGAGATACAATGTACAGGGATAGGGACAATTGTAGACACGCACCCTCACTTGCTCAGGTTGAACTGGATGGACTGGTGTCTTTATTCAAAACTTACTATGCAACATTGGAGTCAAAAGAATATATTATAAGACAATGCAACAAGATCTTTCAGAGAACGATGAAATTAAATACAAAAAAAAAAAAAAAAAAAAGGAGGTTATACCAGAAACACCGATATGGCAAATCAAACCTTGTGCCAATAATGACTGTAAATAGCTTTGCTATTGACTCTACAGCACAGTAGCTGCGCCTATTCACAGAGGAGAAGAGAGCGGCAGGCAATGTCTGTTATGACACTGGTGTCACTCGCGCAGCGGATACACGGCATTTGTCGCCATCCAGAAAGGATTAGATGAGAGAGTGACATCCAGATGACACTGCAGAGGAGAGGAAATCTTTAGAAAGTCATAGGAAATCTTTAGCATGCAGTGCGGCTATGCTTGCTGATCACAGGACTCAAGTAGGTCATGACATATCCTAATGGGGCTCTCATGGGCACCTGACGCAGCAATCAACATGCAAGCATCTTCTTCTCAGGAACATAAGAGACACGCAGGCTTTAGAATAAACTCAGATAATGAATACCGTATATACTCGAGTATAAGCCGAGTTTTTCAGCACATTTTTTTTTTGTGCTGAAAATGCCCCCCCCGGCTTATACTGGAGTCAAGCATTTTTTCTGCAGCAGAGAATTACATTTTCCGAACCGACTTCAGGGCCCCGTATCTCGGGGCCACTTGGTGATAGGAACCCCATAAGATATGTTGTAGTGCTATTTCCACTGGGTTTGCACACCAAATTGGGGCTCCTAGCACCAATTGGCTCCGAGATACAGGGCCCCAAAGTTGGTCGTCTGTCTGTAGCAATGTAATTTCGGGACCCTTTGGGTTTAGAGACCCCAAATTTTGTCTGCAGCTAGGGGGCATCTAGGAACCCTTTAAGCGGGATGGTACCTGAAAAAAAAAAAAAATAATTAAAAAGCCAGCAGCTACAAATACTGCAGCTGCTGACTTTTAATAAATGGACACTTACCTGTCACAGGTTCCAGTGATGTGGGCAGCAGAGGCCGATCAATCAATCGGCTCTCTGCTGCTGCCGGCGCCATTCTCAGTGAGGGAATCAGGAAGTGGCTTCACTTCCCGGTTCCCCACTGCGCATGCGCGAATCGCGCAGCGCAATTAGAATCGTCAGCGATGTCTGCCGGGACACGCGTGTGTCCCGGAAGACAGCGCGCCAGAACAGGAAGTGGCGTAAACTCCCGTGGGAGTTTATGCCCGGAAGTAGGTGCAGATACCTGTCTTAGACAGGTATCTGCACCCCCTCCCCCCTGAAAGGTGCCAAATGTGACACCGGAGGGGGGGAGGGTTCCGAAAAGCGGGAGTTCCACTTTAGGGTGGAATCCCGCTTTAAACTACAGAGTTTGAGGTTTGTGGGACCTATGGCATGCAAATGGGAACAGCGAGGCATGCAAATGGGCACAGCGAGGCATGCAAAAGGGCACAGCGAGGCATGCAAAAGGGCACAGCGAGGCATGCAAAAGGGCACAGCGAGGCATGCAAAAGGGCACAGCGAGGCATGCAAAAGGGCACAGCGAGGCATGCAAAAGGGCACAGCGAGGCATGCAAAAGGGCAAAGCGAGGCATGCAAAAGGGCATTGTTGACCCTCTTTTCCACTTACAGTAGCTGCGCATTTCTCACCCTAGGCTTATACTCGAGTCAATAAGTTTTCCCAGTTTTTTGTGGTAAAATTAGGTGCCTCGGCTTATACTCGAGTATATATGGTAAGTGCACATCAAGCACAAAAGCCTAATTTCTGTCTGAGGAATCTCAGTGACTGGAGGTAACACAGACAGCGGACAATCCAGACACTCATTAAAAAAGGAAAAATATAATGTGTTTTTATTCAGTACAAGGTTAGATTTATGTCAGCATTGATCTGAAGGTAACCTTGGATATTAGCCGTCTCTTCTGCAATAAAAACAAACTTACCTGCCAATGTGTTATAGAATGTACATTCTTAGCATACCTCGGTGTCGGAAAGAACTCCCATGCCAATGCCCAAGAGATGCATCGTTCAGGCCCAGCCAATCAAGATGGCTAAACACCCCAACCCTAAAAAAAGACCGGGTGAAGATGTCGGCGTTGGTAAGGGAGTGAGAGAGAATGCGCGTTCTGCTTTAAAGTAGATGTAACCCCCCAATAACTAAAAATCTTGCATAAGCTTTAACACAAATAAAGATCTATCATTATAATTTTGTTACATGTATTTTGTCACTGCCCAAAGCCGGCACTAACAGACCCCCCCCCCCCCCACCACACAGACAGGAAAGGAGAGAGGGCTCGATCTGCACCTCTTCCTCCCGCCCCTACCCCTCTGTATCTGCCCACACTCCAATCCCCGGCACTGTGAATCAGAAAAGGAAAATTAGGGCCAGAAATTTAAAGTCCAGCAGCCTCAGATACATCTGGATGAGAGGCGCTGACTGCCAAGGGGTGAGTGAGCTCACCATCCATCCCTGTCTGTGACTGAAGTCTCCCCCCTTCTCTCTCCGGTCTCCAAGTGGTTACACTAAGGTAAGTCAGAGTTCTCAGAGCACCCCTTACATCAGAGTCCCCTTTACACCAGAAGCCACAGCGTTCCCCCTTACATCAGAGTCCTCTCCGTACATCAGAGTTCTCAGTGGTCCCCCTTAAATTCCCAGAGCATCCCTTATGTTAGAGTAATCCCCAGAGTTCTCCCTTACAGAGTCTGCAGAGTCACCCCTTACAGTAAAAGGGAATTCTGCGAGTTCGAGCTCTAGTTATAACCCTCCCTGATCCAAACGAAAAAAAATGTGTTGTCCTCAGTTCTACTCCAAACACATGCTGGTAGGTTCATTGGCTTCTGTCTAAATTGGCCCTAGTACAGTGATGGCGAACCTATGGCACGCGTGCCACAGCTGGCATTGCGTGCCACAGCTGGCACGCAGAGCCATCTCTGTGGGCACGCAAGAGGGTACAGGACAGAGCTAGAGGTCTCTCTCTCCTCTCAGCCCCCCTCTTTTTCTGCCCCCCCCCCTCTGGGTCCCCCTCTCTGTTTCCCCTCTCTTCCAGCTCATCCCTCTCGCACCCCTTTCTCTCTGTCCCTCTTCTCTCTCCGTTTCCCCTTCTCTTTCTCTGTTCCCCCTCTCTCACACCCCTCTCTCTCTGTCCCCCATCCCTCTCTCTGTCCCCCCCCCCTCTCTCAGCATCTCTGTCCCTCTTCTTTCTCTGTCCCCCTTCTCTTTCTCTGTTCCCCCCTCTCTCACACCCCTCTCTATCTGCCCCCCCTCCCCCTCTCTGTTGCATCTCTCTCGCACCCCTCTCTCTCTGTACCCCCTCCCTCTCTCAGCATCTCACACCCCTCTTTCTCTGCCCCCTCCCCCCCCTCTCTCTCAGCCCCTCTCCCTCTCTCCATTCCCCTCTCTCACACCCCTCTCTCTCTGTCCCCCTCCCATTCTCTTAGCCCCCCCTTCTTCTCTCTGCCCCCCCCTCTCTCAGCATATCTCTCACATCCCTCTCTCTCTGCCTCCCCTCTCTCAGCCCCCCTCCCTCTCAGCATCTTTCTCACACCCCTCTCTCTCTGTCACACAACCCCTCTCTCTCGCGAATTGCCGTGTTGGCACTTTTCAACACAAAACCAACGTATTTATTTCAGTTTGGGCACTCGGCTCAAAAAGGTTCGCCATCACTGCCCTAGTATATGAAAGTGAGTTAGGGATCTTAGATTGTAAGCTCCTTGAGGGTAAGGACCAATGTGAATGTACAATGTATATGTAAAGCGCTGCGTAAATTGACGGTGCTATACAAGTACCTTAAATAATAATAATAATAATAATAATAATAATAATAATAATATTATTATTATTATTATTAATAATACTTTACTAACATTATACAAGAAAATTAGCTGACTGGGAGAAGATGGGGGCAGCGCTGTGAGTCAATCAGCCTCTTAGGCTTTGAACAATGCTGTCAGCCTAATATAGTATATAGCATACGGCAACGGATGGCACAAGGATGATCTCATCAATGTCCCACCGCTGCTTCACTGCCCAATCACAGGCTGGGGGTGGGTTTCTGGGTGAAGCTGTATTGCTGAAGACAAACCTGTTCAGAAGAAAATAATGAGGACTGCCACTGCTAGGGCTCATTGTGAAAATCAAAAACTGACTGGATGTTATTCTTCCCCGCTGGCTTCAGTAGTTTTAATCACTGACCCAGGAAAAAGCCAGAGAAAAGTCACAAGTCCTTATATGCATACATAGGATTTACTTAAAAAAAAAGGGAGATCTGTCAGTTTGACAAAAGTTACAAACCCTCTTTAAAAGTCCCCCAACCCCTTCAGAAATGGGTTTCTAAATACTTTGGTCAATGAACACTCTTATTTGGTCTTGACGGAAGCACTGATTTTATACCATGGAATCTGTACTGTCTGTGCACAATGTTCAATAAAGTTTATTTATTTTTTTATATTAAAGAAAAAAGTCCCCAACCCCACCAACCAAACAAATGTTCACCTACCTTACACTGCCCCCCCAGCTGCGCCATTTATTGGAGCCCTTAGAAAGAAAATATTTGAATCTGAAATCAGAGCGCAAAACCGGAATATTAGCGTAGAAAGTTAGGTTTTACTCCAGACATGGAGTACAAGAGCATTTGGCCAGCAGCTGAAGAGTACGGAGCTCCTTCTTTTTTAACAAAACAACCACACAGATAAATCTTGAGTAAGCCTGGACATAGCTCACAACTCCATAAACCCTAATGAAAGTGGTGAAGCGTGCCCCACCCCCCCCCCCCCCCCCAAAATGCTTTAGCTCTTCTACTCAATTAAAGCCCAACTCTGGGTAAAAGAAAAAAAAAAAATTCCATGCAGTCGGGCTCACTGACTTTTCAAAAAGGTTTTAGGAACCTGGCTGAAGCTCCTCTTTAAGAGCATCGGTGTTTACCTGAGAGGGCTGCCTCCACATAGAGAAATACAGTGCAGAACAGGGCAAGGTGATTCAGTAGAGGGCAAAATATCAATTGCAGAAATCCTATAGACTAGCTGAATGTAGCCCTTTGCTTGCCTTTATCTGGCCCTTGGAGCACTATTCCTCCCGCCGACACCAACGACGGGGCACTATTCCTCCCGCCGACACCAACGACGGGGCACTATTCCTCCCGCCGACACCAACGACGGGGCACTATTCCTCCCGCCGACACCAACGACGGGGCACTATTCCTCCCGCCGACACCAACGACGAGGCACTAGTCCTCCCGCCGACACCAACGGCGGGGCACTAGTCCTCCCGCCGACGCCAACGACGAGGCACTATTCCTCCCGCCGACACCAACGTCCCGTCCTCCCGCCGACACCAACGACGGGGCACTAGTCCTCCCGCCGACACCAACGACGAGGCACTAGTCCTCCCGCCGACACCAACGGCGGGGCACTAGTCCTCCCGCCGACGCCAACGATGGGGCGCTATTCCTCCCGCCGACACCGACGACGGGGCGCTATTCCTCCCGCCGACACCGACGACGGGGCGCTATTCCTCCCGCCGACACCGACGACGGGGCGCTATTCCTCCCGCCGACACCGACGACGGGGCGCTATTTCTCCCGCCGACACCGACGACAAAGCGCTATTCCTCCCGCCGACACCGACGACAAAGCGCTATCCTCCCGCCGACACCGGGGCACTAGTCCTCCCGCCGACACCGACGGGGCACTAGTCCTCCCGCCGACACCAACGACGGGGCACTAGTCCTCCCGCCGACACCAACGGCGGGGCACTAGTCCTCCCGCCGACACCAACGACGGGCCACTAGTCCTCCCGCCGACACGAACGACGGGGCACTAGTCCTCCCGCCGACACCAACGACGGGGCACTAGTCCTCCCGCCGACACCAACGACGGGGCACTAGTCCTCCCGCCGACGCCAACGACAAGGCCACTATTCCTCCCGCCGACGACGGGCACTCCCGCCCGCCGACGCCAACGACGGGGCACTATTCCTCCCTCAACCATCAACTCCCCTACCGACACCGCCGACACGACCGGGGGCACTATTCCTCCCGCCGACACCGGGGCACTAAGCATAAAATCCTCCTAATTGCACTAATTGCCGACACCCATTGCCGAACGACGGGGCGCTATTCCTCCCGCCGACACCGACGACGGGGCACCCCGCCAACGACGGGGGCACCTCCCGCCGACACCAACGACGGGGCACTAGTCCCTCCCGCCGACACCAACGACGGGCACTAGTCCTCCCGCCGACACCAACGACGGGGGCACTAGTCCTCCCGCCACACCAACCCCTGCCCCTACCGACACCAACGACGGGGCACTAGTCCTCCCACCGACACCAACGACGGGGCACTATTCCTCCCGCCGACGCCAACGACGGGGCACTAGTCCTCCCCCGCCGACACCGACGACGGGCGCTATGCCTCCTCCCGCCGACGCCAACGACGGGGCACAACGACAACGGGGCACTATTCCTCCCGCCGACAACGGCAAGCATTAATCCTCCCGCCGACACCGGGGCACTAATCCTCCCGCCGACAACGGGGCACTAATCCTCCCGCCGACAAACGGGGCACTAATCCTCCCGCCGACAACGGGGCACTAATCCTCCCGCCGACACCGGGGCACTAATCCTCCCGCCGACAACGGGGCACTAAGCCGACAACGGGGCACTAATCCTCCCCCCCCACCACCGGGGCACTAATCCTCCCGCCGACACCGGGGCACTAATCCTCCCGCCGACACCGGGGCACTAATCCTCCCGCCGACACCGGGGCACTAATCCTCCCGCCGACACCGGGGCACTAATCCTCCCGCCGACACCGGGGCACTAATCCTCCCGCCGACACCGGGGCACTATTCCTCCCGCCGACACCGGGGCACTAATCCTCCCGCCGTCCCCACCTCCCGCCGACAACGGGGCACTAATCCTCCCGCCGACAACGACGGGCACTAATCCTCCCACCAACACCACGACGGGGGCACTATTCCTCCCGCCGACACCAACGACGGGGCACTAGTCCTCCCGCCGACACCAACGACGGGGCACTATTCCTCCCGCCGACACCAACGACGGGGCACTAGTCCTCCCGCCGACACCAACGACGGGGCACTAGTCCTCCCGCCGACACCAACGACTATTCCTCCCGCCGACAACGACGGGGCACTATTCCTCCCGCCGACAACGACGGGGCACTAATCCTCCCGCCGACAACGACGGGGCACTATTCCTCCCGCCGACACCGACGGGGCACTATTCCTCCCGACGACAACGACGGGGCACTATTCCTCCCGCCGACAACGACGGGGCACTATTCCTCCCGCCGACAACGACGGGGCACTATTCCTCCCGCCGACAACGACGGGGCACTATTCCTCCCGCCGACAACGACGGGGCACTATTCCTCCCGCCGACAACGACGGGGCACTATTCCTCCCGCCGACAACGACGGGGCACTATTCCTCCCGCCGACAACGACGGGGCACTATTCCTCCCATTTAAACTTACAATGGGGCACTATTCCTCCCATTGAAACTTACAATGGGGCACTATTCCTCCTCCTACTGACCACAAGCACAATGTAATTTTTTTTACGCCTACTGACCAGTTTTTCCCAACAATCACGCAATTTCTACTCCCACTGGTCTGCCCCCCCCCCCCCCCCCCCCTTAAGTCTTAAAAACAATAAACTGGCCTTTTGTGTATAAAGTTTGGAGTCCCCTGCTATAGACAATTCTAGTGATTAGTCCTTTGCCTTCAACTTGTCTTACAAGTTCTCTTCAACACAGTAGATACCCCCAATAAATCAATTGGTTTTCAAAAGAAAAAAAAAATTATTTTTAGCAAAAATATCCTTGGAAACAAACTGAAGTCTGTGGAAAAGTTTTATTTTTCCCCCCATCGGTTTCAGCTGAATAGGTAAATTTTTTTTATATGTATATTTTCCCATCACACCTCCAATAATTCATCACACACACAATATACATTGACATTTCCAATACATGAAAGCATTCATCCAGATCTGTCAGAGCCTCGTGCATTTCGCATTCAAATAACTCAGCAGAAAAAAAGTTATTTTTGAAGCGTTTATAGAAGAATTGTTTGAACGTAATTCTGTATGACCGAACAATCGCTCACAAGTCCGACGTGCCCCATCTTGTCTATATGGGTAGCCTTTGTAGGTGTAGAACAGATAAAAGGAGGGCAGAAAATAACGATTACATGGTTAAGTGATTGCATAGCCGGCAACATGCAAACCGCCCAAAAGAAACGTGGTGCTGTCCTTTAAAAAAAGCAGAACATTCTCGTAAAATTTCCGATGACAAGACGCCTGCACCTAGGAGTACACTACAGAGGATCTCAGATCAGCAGTGAATGAAACAGAAAGCTCCCTATACAGAAGAAGAATGGATGGAATGAGAATAAAATAAAAAGCAGATGGAGAGAAAAGTTAGACAATTAAAAGACATAACGGTACCGTTCATCGGATCGGTGTTAAGCATCTGCCAGCAGCCTGTGCCGCTCTCAGCATTTCCTCCAGGACTTTCGGCGTCCGCTGCCTTTTGTGCTCCCCCCGTTCTGGCAGCTGTCTCTGGGAGAGGGGGATTGGCAGTGCAGGAAGCGGAGTGCGAGGAGGAGCGAGCGCGCACGGGGCTGCTAACACTCGGGAGCAGGAAGCCAATGCAACATGATATTGCAGGAAAACCCCAGAATTACAGCGTGCAAGCGAGAGGGTGCTGGAGACACGCAGGACCTTCAGACAACAACGTGCTAATAGAAGTCAGCAGAGGGAACAAAAGCGCAGACAGTCACAGCGTGTAAAAAGTGCACGCTTGTCTTTTAACCCTTTTTTTATTTTTTTTCGAAAATTTTGAAAAAAAAAGAGATTTTCTACTTTTTGTTACATTTTTATGCCTTTGTGACTGGAGCGAAGGTCTAAATGCTTTAAATATTTTTTACCCCCCCGTATAGCTACAGAGTTTTCACACAATGCACAGCAGTCCATCTCTATGTCGTAAAGGGTAACTCCACTTCGTGAGGAAAAAAAAAACCTTAGCAAATTAAAAAATCTTATATATATGGCATATGTATGAAATTCTGACAAAAAAAAAAATTTTTTTCTTTTTTTTTCATTTTTCAAAACTTTGACACAATTGCAAAATACCCATATTGCCTTTCCTTTCAATAGTGGTTTCACCATCTGGGCATTCCTCACCGATCACCGTTTCGAAGGCCATAAAAGGCTGTGATTGGCAGTATTTTTGAGAGGCATGGTGAGTCTCTTTTGAAAAATGAAAAAGTAAAGACAAAAAAAAAATTTTTTCCGTAAGGCGGTGTTTGGGGTTTTTGGGGGTTCCATGGCCTCCGACAGTTTAAAAAAAAAAAAAAAAAAAGAATGTATTTTGGGGTGTATTTACCACATTTGGACAAATTTAAAAAAAAAAAATATATATATTTTTTTTTTTTTTCATTATTCAATCTCTTGTGGCTGCTCTCATCAAATAGCGGGGTGTCTACTTTCCAAAATTTTGCATTTTAAGGCCAAGTCACACGTCACCCACTCTTCTAACCACTTGTAGGCCCTTTCTGACACTTTTGCGAAAACATATTTTTTTTTTTTGCAAGAAAATTACGTTTTTTATATATTGCATCAAAGCATTTTTTTTTTCCAGAGGATTTTTCAAACGCATTTTTTGTGGAAAAAAATACACTTTTTTTTATTTTAATGCGCTTTTTTTGATCTTAGGCAAGCGAAGCCGCACAAAACACGCAGGGACAAACTACATACATTTTTAAAAGCGCCTTTACATGATACCACATTTTTCTACTGCAAAAATTACTGCGAAGACCTTCGCGGTGATACCTCAGAGGTGCACGCATGACCTTGTGTAACGCCTTTGCGCAAGAGAAGCAAGCGAAGCCTTCCATTTTTTTCCCCCTTTGTTATGAGGGTTATCTCATGCCCTATGATAGCAATAGGCTTTTTTTTTTTTGAAAAAAAATGGTCTATTAGACAAGCGAACACCAAGCTTTCCCCAGAGGGCGGTTTACTGCGTTAGAGGCTAATTACCCGCTACATCGAAGTCCAAGAGGGACATTCTGGTAAAATAAAGCCATACTACATATGGGCCTCTTGGCTGACGAAAAAAAGAGATTTTTTGGGTATGCCCACCATTATACCTCCCTTCATCGAACTGGGCAAAACGCCGATGCATGGGGGCATAAAATAGTTATGCCGTGTACCTATTTCGACCGATATCGTGATAGGAGCAATCGCTCCTCCCCCCCCCTGCTGCCCCCAGGCTTCGGCATATATTTTTTTTTTAACTGCCAACCGATATATCAGTGCAAGATCCCAACAGAATGGCTTTTCAAAATTACAATCAAGCAGATAAAACACTGTAATTTAAAAAAAGAGCAACAATCTAAAACGACAACTATTTATTTTTTTTTTTTTTTTTGAGATTCACAGTAAAAAAGTCCTGAAAGCGACTGAATGCAATGCGATCGCAATAGGCCTGGCTAGTTATGTGTGCCTGGATCGATACTGCACTGGTCTGCTGGCGGAGGGGGAAAACGCAGTGCTAGCAGGTATCTGGGCTGATCCCGCTAACAGAACCCTAAACTGCTGGGACGCTGCACTAAACACCCCTGGCACAGGGGCGAACGCAGACCTTATTTGTCAGAGGGGTAATAAATGACAGTATAAAAACGCGTTAACAGTAATTTTTAGCACACTAATGCATCGCTTAGTGAAGGGGGTGAAAGGGTTAACTAGGGCAATCAGGGTTAAAAACCTTTATTAGGTAATATATGGGGTACCTGCTCAGAGGGACGGGACGCGTTTTTTTGCATTGAAGTCAGAGGGACGCGTTTTTTGCATTGAAGTCAGAGGGACGCGTTTTTTGCATTTAAGTCAGAGGGACGCGTTTTTTTGCATTGAAGTCAGAGGGACGCGTTTTTTTGCATTGAAGTCTGAGGGACGCGTTTTTTTGCATTGAAGTCTGAGGGACGCGTTTTTTTGCATTGAAGTCAGAGGGACGCGTTTTTTTGCATTGAAGTCAGAGGGACGCGTTTTTTTGCATTGAAGTCAGAGGGACGCGTTTTTTTACATTGAAGTCAGAGGGACGCGTTTTTTTGCATTGAAGTCAGAGGGATGCGTTTTTTTACATTGAAGTCAGAGGGATGCGTTTTTTGCATTGAAGTCAGAGGGAAGCGTTTTTTACGCGTTTTTTTACATTGAAGTCAGAGGGACGCGTTTTTTTGCATTGAAGTCAGAGGGACGCGTTTTTTTTACATTGAAGTCAGAGGGACGCGTTTTTTTCCATTGAAGTCAGAGGGACGCGTTTTTTTCCATTGAAGTCAGAGGGACGCTTTTTTGCATTGAAGTCAGAGGGACGCGTTTTTTTACATTGAAGTCAGAGGGATGCGTTTTTTACATTGAAGTCAGAGGGACGCGTTTTTTTTTTTTTTTTTGCATTGAAGTCAGAGGGACGCGTTTTTTTGCATTGAAGTCAGAGGGACGCGTTTTTTTGCATTGAAGTCAGAGGGACGCGTTTTTTTTGCATTGAAGTCAGAGGGACGCGTTTTTTTGCATTGAAGTCAGAGGGACGCGTTTTTTTTACATTGAAGTCAGAGGAACGCGTTTTTTTTTTTTTTTTTATATCGGCAAAACGCCAACAACCCTATTTTCGACCGATAATTTTTGCACGCCGATATATCAGTGCATCCCTACTTTTCAAAACAGCAGCACTGTCATTTTCTGTAAAGTGCAATGCAATATGGCTACCTGGAGGTGTTCTGTACACAGATAGTGCACTAAACGCCCCTCAGATAGGTAATTTCCTGCTTGTGTGATTGGATTGCTGATTTTCCCAGAAGTCTGCACTAAAATCCAAATAAGATTTTGGCATCCCCTGCAACAAAAACTCAGTTTTTGGTGAGATACTCTCAAAAGGAAACACGTCTAAAAGGGATACAAACACCGTCACTTCCCTCAGAGCCCTGCAGGTGCAGCAGCTTATCAACTGATAATTCTAAAACCACTACCATACAGATTCACTGCACATGGACACAAACAGCTATTTCTTCAGAAGAAAGGTAGGAGTCTGCAACAAAGTTTGTTAAAATCCCCACAAGATCACCCAAGAGGGGAGGGTTTCTTCTTTTGTTAAAAAAAAAAAAAGGGGGGGGGGTGTTTTTTTTCTCAACAAAAGTAGAGTTACTTTTTAAAGTAGTAATAAACCCTTATGCCATGTACACACGATCGGATTTTCCAATGGGAAATGTTGGATGTGAGCTTTTTGGCGGCCGTATGTACGCTTCGGCGGACAATTGTTGTCTGACTTTGCCAACAGATGTCGGCTAGCATGCTCTCAAAAATTTGCCAACAAATGTGTGTTGTAGGACTGTCCGATCGGGTGGACAAAAGTCCAAAGTACAAACACGCATGCTCGGAATCAAGTACGAGCCGGAAGCGATCGGTCTTGTAAAACTAGCATTCGTAATGAAGATATCACGTACGTCTAGTACGTCACTACGTTCGTAATTGTTGGCCAACATTTGTGTGATCGTGTGTATGCAAGACAAGTTGGAGCCAACAACCTACAAACAAAAATCCACGGTTTTGTTGTCGGAAAGTCCGATCGTCTGTCCGGGGCATTAGGCGGAGTTCACACCTGAGCCTAGCGGGAACTCGAGTTCTAACTTGAATTTTTAATGCGTGTTTTGGAGCGTTTCTGCTTGTCGCACATAAGGCAGCCCCATTCACTTGAACGGGCTGCCCCAAGCACAACATACGCCCCAAAGAAGCTTCAAAACGTTGGCATTCTTTTACCGCGCGTTGCGTTTAGTAGTGCGTTTGCCACGCGAGAAACACACGCCTGCTACCTCAAACTTATGGTGCCATTAACAATTAATGGTACCACAAGCACGACGTGCGTTTTCATGCACTTTGTTGCACATTCCGGAAACGCTAAGTGTGAATGGATGAATGGTCCATAGCCCTGCATTGAACATGTTGACACCGAGGGACAGTCCACTGCCAGAACGTGGGGGAGTGACCAGCCAGAGATAACCCCCAGTAACTCTGTAGGTGGGTTTCTACCATTCTCAGATCTCCTCATCTACGGTTGCTGAAAAACGGCCAGTTCTTTGGAGAGTAGGCAGTTATAGGATCAGTGCTGTTCACTAAACAGCTGCACAGGAACAAGCATTGTCCCCATTTTGGATCAATATTTTCTCCCAATGAAATCATATGCTCCGATTTTTTGCGCAGACTAGAAAAAAATAAATCTGTAGAATCTTACAGGTCCACGTCAACTGGCTTTTGTTTGCTCTAAAATAGATTTTGCATTCCCATACAAGTCTAAAGGAATGCAAAACAGGCTTGAAGCAAGTCAAGTACAGGTCAACAGCAACCAATCAATTCTGAATGATCTTTGACGAGCATCTCAAACTGATGCCATTAACACAAGCCCAACGCCTGCCGGCAAGACCCTACAATGTTAACTGCCGTATATACTCAAGTATAAGCCAAGTTTTTCAGCACATTTTTTTGTTTTTTTTCTGCTGCAGAAAATGTCATTTTCCGAACCGATTTTGGGGCCCTGTATCTCTGGGACACTTGGTGCAAACCCAGTGGAACTAGCACTACAACATATCCAAAGCTGGGGTTCCTAGCACCAAGTGGCCCTGAGATACGGGGCCCCAAAGAAAATGTCATTCTCTGCTGCAGAAAAGTGCTTGACGTTTTCCGAACAGACTTTGGGGTGCAGTATCTCGGGGTCACTTGGTGCTAGGAACCCCAGCTTTGGATATGTTGTAGTGCTGGTTTCTCTGGGTTTGCACCAAGTGACCCCGAGATACGGGGGCCCCAAAATCGGTTCGGAAAATGTCATTTTCTGCAGCAGAAAAATGCTTGACTCAAGTATAAGTCGAGGGGTGGGGGGGTTGGCATTTTCAGCACAAAAAAAATGTGCATAACCACTTCAGCCCCGGACCAATTTCCAGCCAAAGGACCAGGCCCCTTTTTGCGATTCTGCACTGCGTCACTTTAACTGACAATTGCGCGGTCGTGCGACGTGGTTTTTTTCCAAACAAAATTGGCGTCCTTTTTTCCCCACAAATAGAGCTTTCTTTTGGTGGTATTTGATCACCTATGCGGTTTTTATTTTTTGCGCTATAAACCAAAATAGAGCGACAATTTTGAAAAAAAACACAATATTTTTTACTTTTTGCTATAATAAATATCCCCAAAAAATATATATAAAAAAACATTTTTTTCCCTCAGTTTAGGCCGGTATATACATGTGATTTTGCCTAGCCATGCCATTCTGCCAACGTATATGTGCAGGAGGCGGTCGGGAAGCGGTTAAAAAAAAAACTTGACTTATACTCTAGTATATACGGTAGTTAACATTGTAGGGTCTTGAGGGCAGGCTTTGGGCTTGTGTTAATGGCATCAGTTTGAGATGCTCATCAAAGATCATTGATTGATTGCAGTGGACCTGTACTTGACTTGCTTCAAGCCTGTTTTGCATTCCTTTAGACTTGTATGAGACTTGGATATGTTGTAGTGATAGTTCCACTGGGTTTGCATACCAAATTTGGGGTTCCTAGCACAAAGTGGCCCTCGAGATACGAGGCCCCAAATTCGGTCACCTGTGTCCATCTGCAGCAATGTCATTTCGGGACCCTTTGGGTCCAGAGACCCCAAATTTTGCCTGCAGCTAGGGGGCATCTAGGAACCCTTAACCCAAAATTGGCTGCAGCTAGGGGGCATCTAGGAACCCTTAACCCAAAATTGGCTGCAGCTAGGGGGCATCTAGGAACCCTTAACCCAAAATTGGCTGCAGCTAGGGGGCATCTAGGAACCCTTAATCCAAAATTGGCTGCAGCTAGGGGGCATCTAGGAACCCTTAACCCAAAATTGGCTGCAGCTAGGGGGCATCTAGGAACCCTTAACCCCAAATTGGCTGCAGCTAGGGGGCATCTAGGAACCCTTAAACCCAAATTGGCTGCAGCTAGGGGGCATCTAGGAACCCTTAACCCCAAATTGGCTGCAGCTAGGGGGCATCTAGGAACCCTTAATCCAAAATTGGCTGCAGCTAGGGGGCATCTAGGAACCCTTAACCCAAAATTGGCTGCAGCTAGGGGCATCTAGGAACCCTTAACCCAAAATTGGCTGCAGCTAGGGGGCATCTAGGAACCCTTAACCCAAAATTGGCTGCAGCTAGGGGGCATCTAGGAACCCTTAACCCAAAATTGGCTGCAGCTAGGGGCATCTAGGAACCCTTAACCCAAAATTGGCTGCAGCTAGGGGGCATCTAGGAACCCTTAACCCAAAATTGGCTGCAGCTAGGGGGCATCTAGGAACCCTTAACCCAAAATTGGCTGCAGCTAGGGGGCATCTAGGAGCCCTTAACCCCAAATTGGCTGCAGCTAGGGGGCATCTAGGAGCCCTTAACCCCAAATTGGCTGCAGCTAGGGGGCATCTAGGAGCCCTTAACCCCAAATTGGCTGCAGCTAGGGGGCATCTAGGAACCCTTAACCCCAAATTGGCTGCAGCTAGGGGGCATCTAGGAACCCTTAACTACCGAGTTTGAAGTTTGGGGGACCTATGGCTGCAAATGGCCATTGTTAACCGTCTTTTCCACTTACAGTAGCTGCGCATTTCTCACCCTAGGCTAATACTCGAGTCAATAAGTTTTCCCTTTTTCTGTGGTAAAATTAGGTGCCTCGGCTTATATTCGGGTCGGCTTAAACGCGAGTAATTATCACAAGACATCCTCAAATCAAATACCAAACCACTGTGAGGAATAGAATTTCTATAGCTAAAAAGGAAAAATTTAAGAATTAAAAAAAAAAAAAAATGGTTACTTCACCCAAAATGGACCACATTGAATTAAAGGAGCCAGAAAGGACTTGGCTAGTGACCCATGAAGAGAAGTTCCATTGCACTGCAGACAGTACCAATGGGAAGTACTACCTATAAAAGGAGAGTGAAAGTCATGAGCACGTCAGGAAGTATCTGTTCTCCTTTGATCTGCAGCACCTTGACATACAGAGGAAGGATTATATGGAAATGATACCTCTATGTCTGAGCCTTGAGACAAACAAGGTGATTTTCAAGTAGAAGTGGTTAAATACTCGGCTTTCCCATATCGTCTTCACATCTGTTCAGACTTTCCCTTTGTGTCTCTAAGCTTAAAGCTGAACTTCAGGAAAAAAAATATAGAAAAATACCTGCAGTGGGACTTCCTCCCGCATTGCAAAGTTTAAAATGTTCATGTTGTCTAAAGGGGAACATAAAAAGAAACTACACTCACCTTAATCTTCGCTTCCTCCCGGCTGCATGACCAGTCAACCCAAAGCCGCTACTCTCCGAAGACGCTTGCAAGTTCTCAGGCACTTCCATCACATACAATGCAGAACCAGCAATGCTGCATTGTGGGTGAGGATGCCAAGGGTCCGCCCACAACCCGGGGGCATCAGAGGTGTGATAGATAAGTATAGGTGAATTTTCTGTCCCCCCCCCCCCCCCCCCCCCAAAATGCAAGTCGCCCCAAAAGTAGTACAGGAACCTTTTTCTAAGTTGGAGCGACTATTAGAACGGTTCCATACTACAGAACGGGACGCCACTTTTAAGGCGGCTAAGTCGCCTGACGAGTCGCCCCTGTGTGAATCGGCTCTTAGAAGGAAGCGTTAGTTACAATGTTTCATGTTAAAAACTTGGCAGACTGCCCGGATGTTTTTTTTTTTTTTCTTTTGACAGCCAAGTGAGCAGATAAGTCTCTCCACTTGTTATATAAAAGAAATCGGCAAACTATGCAATAGAGATGGTCGGGGGGGGGGTAATTGTGCAGCTCTACTCTCCGCTCGTGAAGCTGAGAGAACCGAGCCATCAGCTGTGTTTGATGGCTCGGTTCTCAGTGTAGGGACACGGGGGACAGATGCAGCATCGGACCGATGCTGCATCCACCTAGGCAAGTGTGACGGGGAAAAAAAATTAAAAAAACAAACCCTTCTCTTTTAAAATCTACAGCTTTCATTAAAATACCTGGTGATCCTGCCATGAGGGTCCTTGTTTAGACACTTCCTGTTATATCTGTCCCCCTGGTGCAGACACACATTGCACAGGCATGCTCCATTCCTTGTCACATGTAAAAGAGAACAGTTTGATGGGCATGGTCTATTATTGCACGCACCAACAGGGCATGTCAGCTGTGCGTTTTTCTGTGAATTTCTGCAGTAAAAGTGTGAAAACATGTTAGCGTTCAATCATCCAAGAGAAAAACAGTTTTGCAGAGCAGCGATCCAACAGCCTACACAAATGAATCCACAGTTCCTGCATTTATTTGCAGGACGAACGTGCATTCTACTGCAGGCAAAAATGAAAGATGTGCAGCAAGTCCTCAAAGTTCACTTTTAGGCCCCTTTCACACTGGGGGGTTTTTCAGGCGGTACAGCGCTAAAAATAGCGCCTGTACACCGCCTGAAAAAAACGGCCCCATTCACTCCAGTGTGAAAGCCGGCGGGATTTCACACTGGAGCGGTGCGCTAGCAGGACGGTAAAAAAAAAAGTCCTGCTAGCAGCATCTTTGGAGCGGTATAGGTGTATTCACCGCTCCTACCCATTGATTTGAATGGGACACCGCTGTAATACCGCGGCAATAACGGCGGCACTTTGCAGGGTATTTTAACCCTTTTTCGGCCGCTCGCGGGGGTAAAACAGCCCCGTGAGCGGCCGAATACCGTGGCTAAAACGGCGGTAAAGCAGCGCTAAATATAGCGCTGCTTTACCGTCGCCGTGGCTCCCGCCCCAGTGTGAAAGGGGCCTTAGGCCACTTTCACACTGCCAATAAAACAATTGAGCACTTTTGAAGAGCTTTTCAGGTGCTTTTGAAGCGCTTTCCATAAATTTCAATGGAGAGGGGCGTTTTTTTCGCCACCCTGCCAGCGCACTGCCCCAGTGTGAAAGCATTCATTGTAAGGGTAAAGTCATAATGAGCTAGTAATGCACTGCATAGTAGCTCATTATGAAACACTTACCTTAGAACGAGGCGTCGGTAACTCACCTGGTCCACGCCAAGGGAGCCGACATGTTCCCTCGGCGTCTTCCGGGTATGGCGACAGCAGCGCTGTGAGTGGCTGGAGCCACCATGTCGTCACTCCCGCGCATGCGCACTTCTTCCCGGCAAGGTTCGGATTCTGCTGTTCGGATTCTGCTGGCCTTTCGGCGGAGAATCCCCCCCCCCCCCCCCCCCCCCCCGTGTGCATGCGCTGCTGCAGTCAGCCTTATTATAGGCCTTATTATAGGCTTGCCTGTAGGTAAAAGTACATTTTTTGACTATACAACTGCTTTAATGAAAATAGGTTTTCATGACCCTTTTCCAGGTGCTTTATTTTTTTTGGCGTGAAAGCGCCTGAAAAGCGCCTCAGTGTGAAAGGGGTCTTAGTCACCTGGAAGCAAGACATTTATCTGACAAAGGGGCTGCTGATCATTTGCAATTTCTGACATTTTAAAAAAAAAAGCAGAACTATGGAATAAAATAAAATATGATGCGAGAAAAGTAACCTCACTCATGCAAAAAAGTAAACTCGGCCTGCACTATGTAGTAGCAGCGCAGGGCACTTACTATGGGCAGGCGCCAGTGCAATGTGCCTGGTTTATTTTGTTGTTGAGGAAAGGGTCTGAATTTGGATGACGGGTTCAACCAGTGCAAAATAATCTGAGTAAAAAGGAGAGGGGGGGGGGGGGGTAACGTCCTGTCAGATCTCAATATAGGAAAAGGCGTTCCCTGCTCTTATCCTAAGGGAGGGGTAATGTGCACCAACATCCTGCTGAACACAAGCCTTACATAATGCTGATAAAAGGGATGAATATGCTTCTTGCTCTGCAGAACAAAAAGGTTCCCGGGCCTTCAATAAAGCAGCATGCAGCTACGATAATAAACCAACAGACAGAATAACACGGCAGATGTAGAGAGGTTATCCACAAAACAAATCAGAGGCCTCAGGATTCTCCCCCCAGGAAGAGATTGAGGTGTACAAATCGTTAGGAAAAAAATCAGACCATCTGGCATGAATGTTGTTTGCAGATTACATCTTATAATATTAAAAACCCGGAATTGATAAATATAGAAAAAGTTTTATTTTTACATTTAAAAAAAATGATACTGGACAGGCATAGAAGGGACAGGATTCAGTCGTTGGTCAGTAACAAGAGGCCCCATCTGACCAATGTGTCGCTCTGGCTGCTTATGGGCTATAAAAGGCATCCTACATAATCGGCTGTGGTCATTCACCAACCTGCTGGAAATTTAAAAGCACAGCGTCCCGGATCTGGGAAAAGGTATTAAACCTGCGAGGGACCTGAGAAGAGGAGGATCAGGGCTGCTCTGTGTAAAACCATTACACAGAGCAGGTAAGTATAACATGTTTGCTATTTTTTATCAAAAAGGCAGTTTATTTTTAAACAAAAAAAAACACTTTAGTATCACTTTAACCACATGGCCGCCGATCCAACATGCCATTCTCAGGAGACCTCTACTGACCACCTCCCCAAATTATAAATATATATGTATACATATACACACACACACACACACACACACACACACACACACACACACACACACACTAGTACCTTCCAGAAGAACGCTTGTAATCCAAAGCACTCATATATCAAAGCGAGTTTCCCATAGGAATCAATGGAAACTCAGATAATTCGTTCCACAGCCACTGCTCGTCTGTGCAGTACCACATGTCGCCAGAGGTGGGGGGGTGCGCCATAGACACTCAGAGAAGCTCGGGAAGGGAGTGTTTCCAAGGGGCTCCAGCGCCCCAGCACCTCTGGACAAATGCGGTACTGCACACCCCAGAGGCTTGAATCCTGCTAGTCTTGTGAGACAACACTAATAATATAACGAATAAAAAAAAAAAAAAAAAACATGATGTCACTGGATCGGAGTGCAAGGAAGGCTTTTAAAAAAAAAGGTAAAAGCTTTTTTTTTTTTTGTTAACCACTTCAATACCGGGCACCTTCCTGCCCAGGCCAATTCTCAGCTTTCAGCGCTGTCACTTTTTAAATGACAATTGCGCGGTCATGCTACACTGTACCCAGACTACATTTTTATAATTTTGTTCCCACAAATAGAGCTTTCTTTTGGTGGTATTTGATCACCTCTATGGTTTTAATTTTTTGCTAAACTAATAAAAAAAGAAAAGAACGAAAATGAAAAAATAAAAAGTTGGTTTTGGTTATAAAATTTTGTAAATAAGTAAGTTTTCTCCTTCACTGATGGGCACTGATAAGGTGGCACCGGTGCGGCAGCACTGATAAGGTGGCACCCATAGGCGGCACTGGTGGGCACCCATAGGCGGCACTGGTGGGTATTAATGGGTGGCACAGGCAGGCATTTTTCTTTGGCACTGATTGGCAGCTGCCTGGGCACAGATTGGCATTTCCCTGGTGGTCTAGGGTGGCATACCTGGTGGTTCAGTGTGGTGGCCATCTCTGGTGGTCCTGGGCGGGCATCCGAGGGGGGGCTGCGCTAATAAACAATCAGCACAGACCACCCCCTGTCAGGAGAGCAGCCGATCGGCTCTCCTCTACTCGTGTCTGTCAGACGCGAGTGAGGAAAAGCCGATCAATGGCTCTTCCTGTTTATATCGTGATCAGCCGTGATTGGACATGGCTGATCACGTGGTAAAGAGTCTGCCAGAGACTCTACCTAGATCGGAGTTGCGGTGTGTCAGACTGACACTTTTTTTGTTTAAATTCTGACTCGCTTTGTGAGCGTTGTCTCGCAAGACAAGCAGAATTCATAAAAGCCAAAAGTCTCAGAGTCATCTTTGATTAAGAGATGACTATGGACGCACAAATAGGATCAGTAGTCAGCGGATCCTACCATCTTCTACGCCTGCTGTGTAGACTCATCCCCTTCATTCCAGAAAAGGAGAAAGCAGTAGTAGTTGGAACAATCATCAACTCTCGACTCGACTACGCAAACTCCCTCTACATAGGACTACCTAAATTCCAGATTGCACGCCTACAAGTCGTTCAAAACACGGCAGCGAGAATAGTCACGGGAAAAAAAGCATGGGAATCCATCTCCCCCTCCCTGAGGATCCTACACTGGCTAACCTGTAAAGGATCGGATCACATTCAAGACCCTCTGCCTCACCCACAAATGCACACAAGGAAACGCTCCTCAATAGTTATGCGAAAAAATAACACTACACTCCCAATCGCAACCTCCGATCAACCAACCAAAACCTCCTCCTCATCCCCAAGTCCCACTACAAATCAAAGGGAGAACAAATATTTGCAGTCCAAGGACCACGGCTATGGAACGCTCTACCTACGAACATCCGCTTGGAAGGAAACCATCGGGCCTTTAGGAAAAAACAAGACCCACCTCTTCTAAGAAGGAATCAACGCAGGTCGGATCAATCGCCTTTGAGGCAATTCAGTTCGCAGTTGCAGCGCTATACAAATCATTCATTCAGTCATTCATTCAAGCCTCTGGGGTGTGCAGTACTGCATTTGGCCAGAGGTGCGGGGGCGCCGGTGACGCTCCGAGAAGCTCCGTTCCCGAGCGCCCCCCACACCTCTGGCCACATGTGGTACTGCATAGACAAGCAGTGGCTGTGGAACGGATAATCTGAGTTTCCATTATTTCCTATGGGCAAACTCGCTTTGAATTACAAGCATTCTTCTGGAACGAATTACGCTCGTAATCCAAGTTATTACTGTAGTTTAGAACAGAGTGTACCTTGAGACTACATTCACACTTGAGCGTTGCGGGAACATGTGCAATATATTGTGCTTTCCTGCAAACACACAAAAACTTGCAGCCCTTATAGCAGATGTGCGGGAGTGCCATTCAATTGTAATGGCACTCCCACACATCTTGCCATTAATTCTTAATGGCATTTTGACATAATGATGCTTTGGTGTGGTTGTGTTTTTTTTTTTAATGCAGGAACTTCTTTTGGGCATTTTGTCATGTGAAGGGCAGCCCACTGAAATAAATGGGCTGCTCTAAACACGATGTGCTCTGTCGCACCTGCATGGTGTGAATGGAGTCTTAAAGGGGTTGTGTTTTTTCACCTTAATATATCCTATGCATTAAGGTGAAGAAAAAACACCGGTCAGTGACCGGCCCCCCAGCCCCCCCCACCTCCGTTTTACTTACCTGAACCCTCGATCTTGACCCGGCGGAGACACGCTGTCTCTCTGCCTGGGGTACTCTGCTCTTGATTGGATAGATTGATAGCAGCCCAACCATTGGCCCCCGCTGCTGTCAATCAAATCCAATGACGCGAGCGCCGGGGGGGGCTGAGTCCTGCATTCAGCCTCTATGGACGCTGAATGCTGGACTCGGGAGCGTGGCACGCAAGGTAACCCCTCTGGGAAGTGCTTCTCAGAAGGGGTTATCAAATGTGGGGAGGAGCAGGTAGATCTGCTGGGGGACCCCAGAAGACAAGGATCGGGGCCACTCTGTGCAAAACGAGCTGCACAGTGGAGGAAAGTATGATATGTTTGTTATTTTTAATTACCTTTACAATCACTTTAATGCAGAACTAAAGCCTTGAAATTTGAGCAATGCAACATCCACCAGCTCCCTCACCAACATATTTCACTCATCCTCTCCCCGTTTTGGGGTCTATGGCCATCTTGATTGGCTAGGCCGGGATGATGGATTCCCGCACATGGCTACGGGAGTTGATTCACCTCTGCATTTGAGGCATGCTGAGAAAGCTGTGCATGCGCAGTTTAGTGTACATTATAAAGCCTTTTACAAAGGAAAAAAAAAAAAAAAAAAGTTAAGAAGCTTTAACTGCAGATGAAACTCAGTATTTCTCTAGTACAATAAAAAATTGTTCCTGATCACATTTTTATAGTTTCAGGGCCACATTCCACTTTTAATTGTCATTTGTACCGTATATACTCGAGTATGAGCCAAGTTTTCCAGTACATTTTTTTTTTGTGCTGAAATTCCCCCCCCCCGGCTTCTACTGGAGTCAAGCACTTTTAAGCAGCAGAAAATGACATTTTCCAACCCGAATTTGGGGACCCGTATCTCGGGGCCACTTGGAAACCCAAATTTGGTGTGCCAAACTAGTGGACCTAGCACTACAACATATCCAAAGATAGCGTTCCTAGCACTAAGTGGCCCCGAGATACGGGGCCCCAAAGTCGGTTCGGAAAATGTCATTCTCTGCTGCATAAGAGTGCTTGACATTTTCAGACCCAACTTTGGGGCCCCCGTATCTCAGGGCCACTTGGTGCTAGGAACCCCAAATGGTGAATTGGTATTCAAACCCAAGTAGCACTACAACATATCCAAAGATGGGGTTCCTAGCACCAAGTGACCCCAAGATACAGGGCCCCAAAGTTGGTCAACTGTGTCCATCTGCAGCAATGTCATTTCGGGACCCTTTTGGGTCCCAATTTTGGCTGCAGATAGGGGGCATTTAGGAACCCTTAACTACCAAGTTTGAAGTTTGGGGGACCTATGGCTGCAAATGGGCACAGTGAGGCTGCAAATGGGCATTGTTGACCCTCTTTTACACTTACAGTAGCTGCGCATTTCTCACCCTAGGCTTATACTCAAGTCAATAAGTTTTCCCAGTTTGTGGTAAAATTAGGTGCCTCGGCTTATATTCGGGTCGGCTTATACTCAAGTATATACGGTATTCCTCTAAATCTTCTCACATTTTTGAGAAAGCAGCTGAAATCTTCTACACTTTCAGCAACACGTCATATTTTGCGTGACTCAGATAAAACTTCTCAGGGCAAAATAGAGAAAACTCGGTGAAAGTCTGTATCCTTGTAACAGGAAGTAAAAACCTCAGTCTGATGCAGTTCTTGGGAAGCAGCAATTCTGTGCAAATCAGCAGCAGACAAAGAGCGCGTTTAGAAAAATCACACATATGTTTTATTAATACCGCCGGGTTCATGCTGGGGTTCTCAGCAAAAAAAAAAAAAAAAAAATTCCTCGAGCACCACCTAATCCCTCTTCAGTTGTAGCGGGGCATGACTTCAATTTGGGGGGGGGGGGGGAGCAAAAGACCAGGCCTCACATGACTGAGCAAGGATTGCAGTGTGCTTGAATGAGTAAAGCCTCAGAAAAGTACACTATTCATGCCCCAAGGCTATGAAAATGCAAGGGCAGATTATCGTCACACAACTGGTTTTCACAGAGCCTGCAGACAGATGGAAAGAATTACCTGTCCGCATACAGCTTTTGTGCATGCGTCTGAGAGCGGGACTGCAGCCTTGCCAGTTATAAAATGAATTTATTTCAAAAGAAGAAATAAAACATTTTAATTATTACATACTTAGAAAACGGTCTTCCCAGTGTCTATAAGTGTAGGTGTGCCAGATTTTGAATCGGTACAGGAGGACCCCGGACGCTCCATGACCTCTGCTTAGTCAGAGGTTATGGGCTTCCTCCACCCCCCTCCATGTGGATTAAACACACTTCGGTCTCTGCAAAAAAAGGCAACGCTTACTGCTGATCCTAGCAATCTTTCAATAAAACAACGGCCATCATCTGTTTTAAAGTACTGTATATACTCAAGTATAAGCCGAGTTTTTCAGCACATTTTTTGGTTGTGAAAATGCCCCCCTCGGCTTATACTCGAGTCAAGCACTTTTCTGCAGCAGAGAATGACATTTTCTGACCGACTTTGGGGCCCCGTATCTCGGTGTGCAAACCCAGCGGAACTAGCACTACAACATATCCAAAGCTGGGGTTCCTAGAACCAAGTGGCCCTGAGATACGGGGCCCCAAAGTCGGTTCGGAAAATGTCATTCTCTGCTGCAGAAAAAGTGCTTGACATTTTCCGAACCAACTTTGGGGCCCCGTAAAATCGGGGGTCACTTGGTGCTAGGAACCCCAGCTTTCGATATGTTGTAGTGCTAGTTCCACTGGGTTTGCATACCAAGGGGTGTTCCTAGCGCCAATTGACCCCGAGATACGGGGCCCCAAATTCGGTCAACTGTGTCCATCTGCAGCAATGTAATTTCTGGACCCTTTTTGGCTGCAGCTAGGGGGCATCTAGGAACCCTTAACTACCGAGTTTGAAGTTCGGGGGACCTATGGCTGAAAATGGGCACAGTGAGGCTGCAAATGGGCATTGTTGACCCTCTTTTCCACTTACAGTAGCTGCGCATTTCTCACCCTAGGCTTATACTCGAGTCAATACGTTTTCCCAGTTTTTTGTGGTAAAATTAGGTGCCTCGGCTTATACTCGGGTCGGCCTATACTCGGGTATATACGGTAAATAGAAACTGAAGAGAGTCTCTAAACATGTTTTGGACCTATTTTTGTAACGGATCCAGCAACTTGTCTGCTGTATCATCTGAGATTTTTTTTTTTTTTTTTTTTTTTAAAGTCAGCAGTAGCTACAGATACGGCTGCTCTTAACTTTTAAAATAAGGACACTTACCTGTCCAGGGCGCCCGCGATGTCGGCACCCAAAGAAGATTTGTCCCTCGGCTCTCAGGTGGAGGCGCCGCCATCCCACTGGTCCCTGCTGTCTTCTGGGATTGTGGGGGGGAAGAAGGCGCCGGAAGTGGCGTAGATACCCGCGGGTGGCTTGGCTATCTATGACCAAAGGTAGGAGCAAAATATCTGTATTAGACAGGTATCTGCTCCCCCCCTGAAAGATGCCAAATGTGACACCGTAGGGGGGGGGGGGGTATTCTGAAAAGCGTAGGTTCCATTTTTGGGCGGAGTTCCGCCTGGGTGTAAAAAAAATAAAATATAACATTTTAAAAAGTCAGCAGCTACAAATACTGCAGCTGCTGACTTAATATATGGACACTTACCTGTCCAGGGAGCCCGTGATGTTGGCTCCCTGGACATCCGATCCACTGAATCCAGACAGATGGAAACCCTATTTTTCCATCCATCTGGCGGATCGAATCTGATGAAAACGGACAGGCGGCCCGTTTTCATCCGATCCCCTAAAGCGGAGATCTGACAGGTCCGTCCCTGCACAGTGAGCAGAGACAGCTCCGGCATCCTTACCAAGGGAAACAGGAAGTGAAGCCTTACGGCTTCACAGCCTATTTCCTACTGCGCATGCACAAGTCGCGTTGAGCCTTCTGAATAGTCCCCGCTGTCTCCTGGGACCTGTGGGGTTGTTTACTAAAGGCACTTAGAAAGTGCAGTCGCTTTAGATCCGACGGTCAGATCTGAAATGGAGGGGAAGCTCTGCTGATTTTATCATCCAATCACATACAAGCAAAAATGCTGTTTTTTTTTTTTTCTTGCATGTCCCCCTCAGATCTACAGCGACTGCACTTCCAAGTGCACTTGCAGTGCAAAGTGGATTTGCCTTTAGTAAATAAAATTATGTGGAAAAAATATTGCGCCAAACCTAAATATAGTGTAGCAGCTAGCACAACAATTAGACATGAATTGTACAAGAATTAAAAACAAGTGCAGCGCTCGGATAATCAAACAAGTGTCCCTGGTTTTCACATGAAACCCCACGTGTCGTCCAGTTAGTTACATGCTAAGTAACAGATGCGATTTTGTTATCACAGTAATGGTGTTGCATTTTCTATTTAGGATACCCAATGTGTTATAGGTTTGAAAGTTTCTTTAATGCAACCCCTTCATCTACCTGTTCCACATTTTTTTGATGTGACACCATAATATACCTTTCATGACGTTTTTTTAAGGACTTGAACCCTTTGTTTTGCTGCAACTTTGAGAAAAACCCATGTTGTATATAAATTTACGTTTCTGCACTAGAAGGAGATTGAACATGGGCCCGCTCTAATCAGGGGTCAATTTCCCTCCTCTCACTCACCATTTGGGCGAATCACTTGCTACTTCCCCTTACATATTTTTTGGCGCAATTATTTCTTTAGTAAATAAACCCCAGTGTGTGTCCCGCAGAAGGCGGGGGGGGGGGGGGGGGAGGGGCCGGTCATTGCGTAGTTCCCCACACAAGATTGCAGTGATCTTTCCCCAGAAGTGGGAGCAGATACCTGGGTTTGATCCATGGAGGCTCCATTTCTGGGTGGAACTCTGCTTTAAATAAGCACAGGTGTGTTCCGGTGCGTTGTTTAGCTCAGCGGGGATCGATTTGTTGATCCCCGCTGAGCCGGCGGATGACAGGTCCGTCTCTACTCACTGTGCAGGGACGGACCTGTCAGATCTCCGCTTTGGGGGGGGGGGGGTAATCGGATGAAAACGGGCCGCATGTCCGTTTTCATCAGATTCGATCCGCCAGACGGATGGAAAAATAGGGTTTCCATCTGTCTGGATTCAGTGGATCGGATGTCAGCGGACATGTCACCGCTGACATCTGTCACTCCATAGACCTGCATGGAGTGCCCGTTCAGGTCCGCCTAAAAAAAAAAAAAAAAAAAAAAAACTGACAGGCAAACGGTCTGCATGTTTGAAAGGGGCCTAAAGCTGAACAAAAATACATATACATTATACACACACACACACACACACTAAATATCTTCATGGCCACAATCCATAGAAATCCTTTTTTGTGTGCACCAAAAGTCTTTGCACACCTACCTTGTAAGAGTTGCAGTGACATTAATATGGTGTACATAGCCTGTACAGAGCCGTGGGAGGATCCCAGCAGGCCCACTACAGGCTACCTGCAGAAAACTACAGGAGGGGGCGGAGACAAGACCAGTCACCCTGCACAAGGAGAGAGAGCAGCAGTGAGTGGTCTTTATTACAAGAAGCTAAAGCGTCACACTGGATTACTGCACAGATCTGGAAGAATTACACAAACCTCATTAAAAGCGGAGTGCCACACAAAAATGGAACTTCCGTTTTAAGGGAAAGTGACCCCCTGACATGCCACATTTGGCATCTCATTTTTGTGGGGGGGAGAGAAAACCCTCCTTTTAGAGGGTCCCAGCTCCCACTTCCTCCCGGGGCACCGTGGCACCGGAAGCAAGTTCACCTCTCCCCCCTCCCTCTCGCCAATCATCTGGGACAATCATCTGGGACAAATCACAGGTCCCAGATGATTGCCCGGCGCAGTGCATGCGGAGGAAACCTGCTTCCAATTGGCATAAGTGTGAACCCGGCCTAAAAGCTGAACAGTCAAGCAGTATTATGGCTTTTCAGTTTTGCCAAAAAAAAATAATTTTTAAAAAATGCAGCGCTGACACTTATAGGGTTAATATTAGTCTACAACTGAACATTTCCCCCCCCCCTGGAAGTTATGTGGGGGGGTGGATTTTGCAGCCCCCTTTGTCTATGAGTTCCCTCCATGTAGACAGGTACTGTTTACCATCTCACACACTCTCTTCCTAATAAGCACATGACATCTGTGCAGACTATTATCACCATAATTACACAGACTCGGAGACAATGGCAACTACTTGCTCATTATGTGTCAAGAAAAATAGTCAAACAGCTTGCAGTTCTGCTTTTAGGGAAAAATAATGCACACGCACGACGCCTTGTGTCAAGTTAGAGCAGGGGAGCCCAATCTTGAGGAGCGAGGTCCACTTAAGCTACTTGGTAACCGGTCACGGGCCAGAATGAGCGAAGCGGGCAGATGACAGGTCCGTGTCCACTCTGCATATACAGAGCGGACACGGACGTGGCCCGCTGTATGGGCCCTCCGATCAGACAGACCCCCTTCTGTTTTTTTTTTTTTTTTAAGTAGATCAGATTGGAGATAGGCGGGTGTAAACGGGCACAAGTCCATTCACATCTGCCGCTCTATAAAAAAGGGTGAATGGAGGACGATTGGACCGGTCGTGTGAAAGGGGCCTAAGGCTGCTTTCACACTGATGCACTGAAGTTTACTTGCACCTCAACCAACCTTAGTCTTCACTTCTTCCTCAGGATTCCTGCAGATATCGCTGACTGCTGCTGTCCCCCAGGTGGGTATTATTACAGGGGGTCCCCTACTTACAAACATCCGACTTACAAACGACTCCTACTTACAAACGGAGGGAGACAACAGGAAGTGAGAGGAAATCTACCCCTAGGAAGGGAAATTCACTCCTGTAAGAGTTAATATGGGAAAAAGGTGTCTCCACTGATGCTTTATCACCAGTCCATGCTTCCCTAACAACCCAAAATTTTCAAAATCCAATTTTCATTGGGAAAGAAGGAGAGGTGAAATATTCTGAACAGGGGCACAGACAGCAAAACAAATGTTACAGGGGTGATAACCCTTCTCTATGTTCTCCAAAAAGCTTAAAAATTGATTTTTTGGCTGGAGCTACACTTAAAAAATGGACCTGTTCCGACTTACAGATTCAACTTAAGAACAAACCTACAGTCCCCATCTCATTTGTAACCCGGGGACCCCCTGTATAGAGGATTTATATAGCGCCAACAGTTTACACAGTGCTTTACAATATAAAAAAAAAAAAGAAGACAATACAGTTATAATACAATAAAATACAAGAGGATTAAGAGGGCCCTGCTCAGAAGAGCTTACGATCTAATAGGGTGGGGCTGGTGGTACAAAAGGTTGTAAGGCCCCTTTCACACTGGGGCGGTTTTCAGGCGGTACAGCACTAAAAACAGCGCCTGTACACCGCCTGAAAAAAACGGCCCCATTCACTCCAGTGTGAAAGCCGGAGGGCTTTCACACTGGAGCGGTGCGCTAGCAGGACGGTTAAAAAAAGTCCTGCTAGCAGCATCTTTGGAGCGGTATAGGAGCGGTGTATTCACCGCTCCTACCCATTGATTTTAATGGGACACCGCGGTAATAGCACGGCAATACCGCCGCAAAGCACCGCTACGGCGGTGCTTTGTGGGGGATTTTAACCCTTTTTCGGCCGCTCGCGGGGGTAAAACCGCCCCGCGAGCGGCCGAATAGCGCGGCAAAAACGACGGTAAAGCAGCGCTAAATATAGCGCTGCTTTACCGTCGCCGCGGCTCCCGCCCCAGTGTGAAAGGGGCCTAACTGTGGGGAATGAGCTGATGGAAGTGGTAAAAAGATTAGTTGGAGATGCGATAGGCTTCCCTGAAGAGAGTTTTCAGGGATCGCCTGAAGGTAGCTAGAGGAGGATAGAGAGGATAAGTGCTCACATGTGATTTGGAGCACCATTTACTGCACTTGTCACTTTTTATTCTTGTACTTTTGTTAACTCAACAAAAGAATCATTGGATTTATATCTTTATCTATGTTAAAAAAAATTTAATATTAAATAATTTATATATATATATATATATATATATATATATATATATATATATATATATATATATATATATATATATATATATATATATATATATATATATAGCTGCAATATAACAATGTGTTACTTTAGTGATTACGCTTCCACCTGCAAAAAAAAAAAAAAAAAAAAAAAAAAAAAAAAAGGTATACCAAAAACTAAAATGGCAAAGCATATATGAAACCAATGCGTGAATAATAATAATAATAATAATAATAATAATAATAAAGTCCACAGACTGTGAAAAAGAAAAGAAAAAAAACACAATAAAAAAAATGAATGCAAATGATGACTGATTGAAAAAAATCCAGCCGTAATTCACCCCAAGTGCAGACAATAAGTGCTCTCCACCACCGGTATCAAACGGCTCACCTTAAACTAATAAAATCAGCAGTTGTCTCCTCTGGGGATAATGAAAGCACCTGGCACACTATGGAAGCAGAGACCTCCTATGGTAAAAGGCTTCTTGTTGGGTTGAAAGAAACCCCCGACTGCCTTGCTCGTTGGGTATTGTATGCAACAAAAAGGCAACATATAGTGCTCTCCGTTTTAAGCTAAATTTCATAGTATAAAAAGTAGTAGATATACTCACAAATAAAAGCACAATCAGCACAACTGCAAGGCATTGAAACATCCAAATTTAATGACCGTGGTGTGATGTTGGTACGCAAGCTCCACCCCCCAAACGCGTGTCGTCAGGGCGTTGACTTCTTACTGAAGAATTTGTGCTTTATTTGGGAGTGTACCTACAACTTTTTATACTATTAAAGCACAACTTCAGTAAGAAGTCAATGCCCTGACGACACGCGTCTATGGGGCGGAGCTTGCGTACCGACGTCACACCACGGCCATGTCAATGCCTTGCAGTTTGCACAAGCCGATTGCAATTTGCAAAAATAAGCTTAAAAAAAGAGCACTATATGTTGCTTTGTTCGTGTCTATAATACCCAACGGGCAAGACGGTTGGGGGTTCTTTGAACCCAATAAGGAGCCTTTTACCATAGGGGGTCTCTGCTTCCATAGTGTGCCAGGCGTCTTCATTATCCCCAGAGGGGACAACTGATGATTTTACTAGTTTAGTAGGTGAGCAGTTTATGATACCGGTGGTGGAGTGCACTTGTCATTGTCTGCACTTGGAGTGAATTACGGCTGGATTTTCTCATCATTTGTATTAACTTTTTATTGTATTTTTTCACAGCGTCAGGGTTGGGCTCAGCCCTTCCTTCTCTGAGCTGGCCGCTCAGCTGTCGGCTAATTGCCAGCCCCTATCTCTCTCCACAGTTACTCAGCTGTTGATTATATCCTGCTCGTCAGTCCTGCCTACTTAAGCCGTTCAGCCCAGTGGATCTCTGCCTTCTTTGTCAACATCCTGCAATCCTGTTCAAGACTTGCTTTGCCAACATCCCTTCTGGCTCCAGATCCTGCTTGCTGTTCCACTACATTGATCCCTGACTTCTGGCTTGGCTGACTATACGTTCCAGTTACTGAACTCTGGCTATGTTTTGACTACGTTTGTTCTTTTTACTTTTATTATTAAACAAGTGTGATTTACCTGTACTTCTGTCTCGGCCTGATTTCATGGTTACTGTCACACAATCAGTGGACTTTATTTGCACATGACTATGAATGTATTATGTATTTGATTGGAGACAGTTTATTCACTTTATTAATTTTAGGTATTTTTTTTTTTTGCATACGAACTTGGTGTTATCCACATTTTGGCATTGTTGCATTTTGGACTATTTGAAGGACTAGCACTTTTTTTTTTATATGCTTTTTGACAATAAAGTTGTTGCCTGTATCCTTTTTCTAAGTGTTGCTAAAAAAAAATAAAAATAAAATAAATTAAAAAATATAAAATAAAATACGCAAACTAATGTGCCCCCTGGTTCCAAACATCAGTGAAGGATTCTGCAAAGCAAATAATCATGGGACAGGAATGTACTCCCTCCCAGTAGCAGTAAATCCAGTTGCAGTATCTTACAGTAAACAAAAAAAAAAAATAATGTAATATTTTTATCTTTAGCAAAAACGGTCATCTTTTTCCTGGAAAGCATTTGTCAGATCACCGATTATTTTTTTTTACTTGTAGTCTGCAGGAGTTTATTTTTAAATTTTTTTTTAGGCAGCTGCAGAAATTTATCCCGACCTCTCATCCCTCTATTCATCCCTCGGCCTTTTCACAAACGATTATAATGCACAGCAGCTTTTCTCTCATATTTTGTCTATTTATTTCCCCCCCCCCCCCCCCCCCCCCGTGGTTTTGTTACCTGTAATTTGTCAGAGATTAAATAACAATGAAAATGAGGGTGATATAAATAGAGACTCGAAGTCTTTGCCTGTCTCCTAATTGCATTACAGCATGTTTCTTGGAAAACATCACATAAAATGTAGGAGATGATTCATACTTCTGAATAGGATTTGATTTGAAAGGAGAGACTAGGAAAAAAAACAGGCTGAGTTTTGCGTATACAGCAAAAAGACAATTTACATGGAAAGCCTTCATTACAGGCACCTCCTGGGGGAAAACGCAGCTGTTCGCTGATAAAGACCCCCTTCCGAGTCCGTAGGGAGGATGAGGGATGTCATCTACAAAATAGACTGGAGTGTATAAAAAAAAAAAAAAAAAAAAAAAAAAAAGGGGCTCGTGCATCAAAGTGGCAGCACTATGTACTGTCTTTGTATCCCCCAGAGCAACCAGTATTGGTTCAAAACCCTCTCTAATCCAGGCGTCAACCGCCAGTGTAGGCCTAAATAGGACTGGAGGCTGTGAAGCAATGCGGACTGCACTTAGACCACTTTCACAGTGAGGCGCTTTTCAGGCGCTTTCACGCTAAAAACAGCTCCTAAAAAGCTCACGAAAACTTATTTCCATTAAAATCAATGAACACTTTCACACTGGGGCAGTGTGCTGGCAGGGCTGTGAAAAACTCCCCTCCCCATTAAAATGAATGGAAAGCTCTTCAAAAGCACCTGAAAAGCTCTTCAAAAGCGCTCAGTGTTTTTACTGGCAGTTTAGAAGCGCCTCAGTGTGAAAGTGGCCTTAAGGCTCGGTTTCCAAGAGTGCGACTTTTCATGCGATTTGGGACTGAAAAGTCGCATGACAGGTCGTATACGCATGATTTCCAATGAGTACCGTTCAAGGACTTCAAGGTCGCAGCGACTTCAAAGTAGTCCCTGCACTACTTTGGTCCCACTTTGATGCGACTTAAGAATACACAGGAATTTCTACTGTTAAAAAAAAAAAAAAAAAGAATACACAGGCATTGCTTCAAGTTGTGGCAAAAAAAAAAAAAAATAAAAATATATAAATAAAAAAAAAAAAAAAAAAAATCGCAACAAAATCGCGTGACTTTGGGGTTGCAATAGTGGAAACTACGCCTAAAAGTGGACCCAACATTGGATATTTGGTCCCCATGGGAAGACATATTTGCTGCAACACTTCGATGTTGTTTATTACCTCTCACAAAAAGGTCACAATTATTCGCCCTGACGATGCTTTTCTCGGACAGGGCCACCTTTGTCGAGTCATACTCTACTTCCTGGACTGAAATGACGGCTCAGAGATCAACCAACCAATCAAATAAGTCCGGGTGCCTGTGCCGTTTATAATGTCCGACCCAGATCAGCCCTGATGCAGCTTCTTGCTTTGTTACTCGCTATAAAGTAACAAAACAAACAAAGAAGACCTGTTTAAGTCTACAGAGGACTATAAAAATTCCTCGTACATTGCCTTACCTTTTTTTTTTATTTCAGCGTAGTGTGAGGCAATCCCCTGCCTTGCACCACGCGGCAGCCAATTGAACGAAATGTCACTAAGCCCTGGTTCACATTGGGAGCGACTTGTCATGCAATTTGACAGGTCAAAAAAATAAAAAAATAAATAAAATTGCACCCTATTGTTCAAAACCGGTGCAACGCCGACTTTGCAGTGCCGCGTTGATTTGAAAAAAGTAGTTCCTGCGCGACTTTTGGCGATTTCGGGGCGTGATTTGCATAGGCATCTGTGCATGAAGCCACACAGATGTCTTCCAAGTCGCACCCGAAGTGGTAAGGACATGCGGCTTTGAAATTGTGCGATTTCAGATGAAAATTGCATAATTTCAAAGCCGCATTCAATGTGAACGAGGGCTAAAGTTCGTAAAAATAACAAACAAACAAACACACACACGCACACACGCACACGCACACACGCACACGCTCACACGCACACACGCGCACACACGCACACGATAACACCATAAGGACTCCCAGCATCCACTGCACATAACTAAAGAGAACATGTCTCTGACAACTGGACCACCAGCAAGCCGAAGCGACAACCCTCACTCACACAGTTCAAGTCGTCAGCATCTATTTTTGGGTTGGCCGATGCCTTTACCGGACTATAAAGAAAGCACCAACACACGGTCCCAGAGCGCTGTCCAGTCTACTGTGCTTTACACTAATGAGAAACACATTAAACTAGTTACTATGACTATGGCCCTTTTCATTCTAGTGTAGATGACATGCACCATGTGAGATGACAAAGGTCACTGCAAACCAGCTACACAGATCATCTAACCGAGAACATTGTCAACCCAACCAGTCACCCCCAGGTGTGTCAGTACATACAAGTTCATTCTATAAAAAGGTGAGCATTGAACAAAATGATGACATGCAACATGCAGATACCCCTAGAAACCAAGAACATTTCAAGCTTACACATCATTACTAAACACCACCAATTCCTCCTACCCAAGAGAGAAGAAGATAAAATCATATTTACATAGATATATGCATTTTTAAAAAAAATTGTGAAATTTAGACTAGAAAAAATAAATAAAAACGCAAGATGAAAATTATAGTCCAATTTAATAAAAATGCTTGTTTAAATCAGTTTACTTGCAAAATAGGAAGCAGCTAAAATGCAGTTCTGCGCCCGACTTCTCACAAACCGCCAACCTTTTATACTTAAAGGTTTTTTTTACCTGAAAGGAAAGGTTCACCTTTTCATAACAACATGACACACACACACACATGCCCGCTGAAAGCAGACCGGGAATCTTCTCCCTGTGTCTGCTGCCACAATTAAAAAAAAAAAAAAAAAATCAATAAAAAATAAATTAAAAAGCCGCCGTGCAGGGCTTGGCCCACCTGGCCGCGTCACTCATTTACAGTCCTCTGAATGGAAAACGACAAGGTCCGGCAGCCTTTACAGTGCTGTGAGCGCTGTGGTAGTTGATTGAGTCTTCCTGTCAGATTGTATTGGCTTCCTTGTACAAGGTGCGAGCAAGCCCATACACTGACAGATCTGCAGGAGACCCGTATTGCACCAGTGATTAGCTGATCGCTGATGCAATGCTTCACAGGCTTCTACAAAAAAAAAAAAGCATTTTTTTTTTTTCTAAGTGAACTTATCCTTTAATGTATTCTATGCATTAAGGTAAAAAAAAAAACGCATTCTGTGCTGCATGATCCCCCCCCCCCCCCCACACACACACACACACACACACACTTTTTTCTATCTGAGCTTGATCTGATCCAGCGATGTACTCTCTCCACTGTCTCCCTCATCACTGGGCAGATCGATTGGCTTCCGCTCCTGTCAATCAAATGCTGTGAACAAGGGAGTGTGGCCAAGCCGCCCGCTCTGTGTCAATAGATGCAGACAGGGTTCGAGCCATGGGTGCCCCCCATGGAAAGCGGGTTTTCGTGAGGTCACTCGCCGATAAAAAAAAAAAAAGGAGGGGCCTTGCGCGCTGGCAGGGGACCCCAGAAGAATAAGAAGATCGGGGCTGCTCTGTGCAATATTATTGCACAGAGCAGGCAAGTATAACATGTGTTTTTTGTTTTCTATTTTTATTATTGAGATAACAAAAGGAGCTAGATTTCAGTGTGACTTTTCACACTGGAGCGGTGCGCTTGCAGGACGTTCTGTGAAAGGGGTCTTGAAGCCCCAGCAGTATATTAGAAGTTTCCGTTTAAGAGAAAAAATAAATAAAAAAGGGAATGCCTGCCCTGTCTGGACCGCCAACACCCACTATATTCTATCCCATCTACAGTTTACACAGTTTGGTGCAATATTTACAAAAATCAATACGGATTATACATTGTGCACAACACAAGGCTACAAGCCTGCCCAGACCTCAGTGGAGCTGACACTTTACTTTAAAGGGGTTGTAAAGGTTTTTTTTTTTTTTTTTTTAAATAGGTTCCTTTAAGCTAGTGCATTGTTGGTTCACTTACCTTTTCCTTCGATTTCCCTTCTAAAATGTTTTTTTTTTCCTTTGTCTGAATTTCTCACTTCCTGTTCCTCCTCAGTAAGCTGTTCTGGCTGACTAAACACCGCTCGGATGATGGTGTGAAGTTTACTGAGGAGAAACAGGAAGTGAGAAATTCGGAACAAAGAAAAAAAAAAAACATTTAGAAGGGAAATCGAAGGAAAAGGTAAGTGAACCAACAATGCACTAGCTTAAAGGAACCTATTTGGAAAATAAAAAAAAAAAAACCTTTACAACCCCTTTAATAAAGGTCATTGCCATAAAAATAAAAGGAAGTATGTCACATATACACAGGATAGTCTTCAAACACAGTAAACCAAAATCTTGTTTGTAATGAATAGGAAGCAGCAGTGAATGCTGTATAATCTGTATAAATCTTTAGTTATTGGTAACTTTCAATGTGTGGGCACGCTTGCTGTACATTTCCATTTCTGTGTATATCTATGGTCAAAATGAAAAAAAAAAAAAAAACATAATAATTTCCACATTATATTTCAATTATTTTTGTCCTCCGCCGACTAACCTGAATGATCTTAAAGTTTATAAACTTTACTTTGTGAACATCCGCAAACTTTTTTTTTTTTTTTTATTGATTTCTGTGACACGTCACTATGCCCCGTGTGTGTGGGCATTGCTGTAATCCCACATTTCACAAAGCCTGCCTGGCAGGAGGAGTTTCAATACAGGGATTACTGCTTGCAGGCAGCAAGCTATCATGGGATATGTAGTCCTTAGAAATTGAGGGAGAACATGCAAAGCATGCAGGGAATCCAGAATGCTGTGGAAAGAAGGCCAAGTAGAACTCACATTTTTCAAGTAAGCTTATTTAGGATTGTCAAATCGAACCATCATTTTGTCTTGTTTAATAAATGGCTGCACAGTAAAAAAAATAACAATTAGTTCACAGCTCTGAGATCAACAGGTGACTCGAAGCATCATCCAACCCACCTCCTGTGACTCCAGGCCATCAGACACATTACCGCATGTGCATAGCCTCTTGGACAGAAAGGCAGTCAAAAATCATCACGTTCGCTGTCCAGGAGTAGGGACCGCCCACTGTCATCTCCAGAAAGGGGGAAGGTCTTCAAAATTAAAAAAGAAGGTAAGTATACCTACTGTAGATTTGGCTTCTAGTGGGAATGAGAGAGATAGAGATATATATATATATATATATATATATATATATATATATATATATATATATATATATATATATATATATATATATATATATATATATATATATATTATATATATTATATATATATTATATATATATATATAATGTGTGTGTTACAAGCAAATGTGTATGTACAATCTATAAATACAAACTTTGTAAAGTAGAGATAAAAATAAAAATTAATAAGATTATTTATATCAAGAGAATCACTTCTAGTAACATGCTTTACCCATATTTAGGATGTGACATGTTACTAAAGTACCCCCCCCCCCCCCCCCCGCCGTGCAGGGGATCCACTCCTGCCGTCGCAATTTAAAAACAGCAAGGCTGTGCTTGGCTTTGCCCCCACATCACTCATTCTTCGAATACTGTGAATGAATAAACTACCAGTACCATCTTCCACTGCGGAAGACACCTTGTAACTTTCAATTAAACTGCAAGGGCGATGGGGAGTGTTCGCTCGTAGTGCACTGATTTTTTTTTTCCTGTCAGATTGTAGAGCATTGCAGGCTCCTTAAAAAAAATAAAAAAAAAAATTAAAAAAAAAATTATTAAAAATAATTATTAAAAATAATAATTCCCCTGTGGTATGGCAAATCTACAAGTTCCCTCTCAATCCCCCCCTTCTTTTCTGCTTCAGTTGCTACTCGCATACTACATCTCCAGGGTCAGCACGACCTTGGGCTCACTGCGTTTTTTGTTTTCTTTGCTCTCCCCCACCCCTTTTTTTTTTTTATTTAATATAAAGCAGAGTTTGCTATGGAAAATTGGTCATGCGGGGTGCAAAACCTCCCTAATCCTATGTGTATAGGCGCTACTCCCTACATATAGGAGAACCTTATTATAATAATAATAATAATAATAATAATAATAATAATAATAATAATAATAATAATAATAATGTGATGTCTGTACCAGTGACTATATTTGGGGGGGGGCGCCCAATGCTACATTTATACTTCCCATTGGGGATGTTTCCGCATGTTCGTCCTTCAATAATAATAATAATTTTTTTTTTTTAAAAAATATTAAAAAATAAAATATAGATTTTTATTTATTTTTTTTTTTATTTATTTTTTAAAGTGGACTTATCCTTTACGAAAACAAAAAGAAAAAACGCATTTATTCTTATAAATAATTAGCATTTTCTTTTAAAAATTATGAATTTTTAATAAAAAAAAAAAAAAAAGATTGGGGCCCCCGTTCTTGAACTGCTCTGGAAGGATGCCTGCAATGACTGAAAGGACCACACTGAGCCCAAAATATTACGTTTTTTGATGTTAGTTCTTAGAAGACTGGATGAATTCCCAGGTATGGAACCTCAATCTGTCATAGTGGCTGCGCTCCCAAAAAAAAAAAAGCTCTGGCTAGACAGTCACACATGCCAGTGGTGTGTCAGCTATGTGACACCTTGTTTAGTATGATGAGGGATTTATTATGTTGTTACACAAGTCCTCCATCAGAGTGATGACTAGAGATCACACATACAACACGCCGACACAAATAATAAAATAAAAAAATAAAAAGCACCCGTTAACAGACTACATGTACTAGCCTTTTAATGACAAGAAACAATAAGCAGATATCACCAAGGGCTTGCAAGAAGAAGACTCTACATCAGTGGTTGTCAACTTTAATTATATGGTGGGCCTTACGTGCTCACCAAAGGGCTGCACATAACATTGAGTGCATATTATGTATAATCTTGTCAGAAACAACAGATTGTAATCAAAGACTAACAGCAAGATACAGCTGATTAGAGACTGAGAATATGATAGAGGAAATGGTCAGAGACGGTGAATACAATACCGGAGATGGTCAGAGACAATACAGGAGGTGGTCAGAGACCGCATAGAATTGTACTGACAGAATACACTGTACATAGGATTATGGCTGCATACATGCACTGCTGTGTTTATATTGAAGGTGCGCCGCACAGCCGGCTTCCAGCACAGGGACCAAGCTCTCCCCTAGAGCCCCGACCCTCTTACTAATGAGAAGGAAGCTGGAGGTCCACTTCCAATCACTGTGATTGCCTCCGATTGGCCATCACAGTGATCGCCTCCGATTGGCCATCACAGTGATCACTCACTGTACAGCCGGCCTCTGTGTTGCTTTCTCTGCTTGAATAGAGAACAAGATACATACAGGAAACATTAGAATACATTGTAATACAATGTAACTTTTTCTCCCTGCTAAGAAAGTAAAAAAAAAAGAAAAAGAAGTGTTAATGGTTGTAAGCATAAAGAGTTTTTCACCTTAAAAGCAGAGTTCCACACAAAAATGGAACTTCCGCTTTTCTGGTTCCTCCCCCCCTCCGGTGTCACAGTTGGCACCTTTCAGGGGAGGGAGCAGATAACTGTCTAATACAGGTATTTTGCTCCCACTTCCGGGGAAAAATACCTGTTACCCATGGCTATCTAAGCCACTTCCTGTCCCCCCCCCCTGTATTCTGGGAGACACACAGGTCCAAGAAAACAGCAGGGGCCAGTGGGAAAGCGCAGAGCGAGCCGCACATGCGCAGTCGGGAACCAGGAAGTTAAGCTGCCTGGCTTAACTTTCTGTTTTACCTTACCGAGGATGGCGGCGGCAGCACCCAACAGCCGAGGACGCCCTGGACAGGTAAGTCAGCAGCTGCAGTACTTGTAGATACTGACATAAAAAAAAAAAAAAAGAAAAAAAAAAAAAAAGGAAACGGCGGAACTCCGCTTTAAAAGCATTCCATGCATTAAGATTGTGCTGCAGCCCCCCCCCCCCTTTTTTTCTTAACAGAGTCCGATCCGAACCACCAATGTGCATGAACGCCGCAGCTCCAGCCGCTGTTGCTCTCTTCGTTGGTGAGATTAATAGCAGCAGAAGCCATTGGCTCCTGCTGCTGTCAATCAAACCCTGTGACACAGGAACGGGGCCAAGTCCCACTGTCTGTCAGGATGCAGCAGCGGGACTCAGGAGCGAGCCCGCCCAGGTGCCCCCCATGGAAAGCGGCTTTATTGGGGGGGGGGCACCCAATGAAGTGGGGCCTGGAGCGCTGGCTGGGCACCCCAAAAGAAGAGGATTGAGGCTGCCCTGTGCAAAACCATTGCACAGAGCAAGAAAGTATAGGCACATTCTTTTTTTTGTATAAAAAGGTTTAAGCCAGGCCTTCTCGTCCAATAGCAGTGCCTGACCTCACAAACGCTCTTCTGGAAGAATGGTCAAACATTCCCATAGACGCACTCCTAAACCTTGTGGACGGCCTTCCCAGAAGAGTTGAAGCTGTTATAGCTGCAAAGGGTGGGCCAACTTAATATTGAACCCTACGGACTAAGACTGGGATGCCATTAGGCCTCATGCACACGGACGTTTTTGCAGCCGCGTTTTTGAGCGTTTTTTGCAGCTTAAAAACGTATGTCCATGTTAGTCTATGGCTTCATGCCCACCGAGGCGTTTTTGAGCTGCAAATGGCATAGGCGTTTTTAAGCTGTAAAAAAAACCCATGACCAGTGTGTTCCGTGGCGCTGGGCTAGAGCTGTAAAAACGCGAATCGCGCACCGGCGTTTTTGAGCTGTAGCGTTTTTTTTCTGCAAAAAGTTGATTGACACTGTAATCCCTGTATAGTAAATTAGAGATGTGTAAAACGCTAATTAACGCTGACGCTAACAAACGCGCAAAAAACGCGCAAAAACGCCAATGCAAAACGCGGTAAAAGTCAAGTTTTTTTAGGCTGCTTTTTCCAGACGTCCAACCTAGCTTTACAGCCCGTTTTTTAAAACGCCTGTGTGCATGAGGCCTTAAAGTTCATGTGTGTGTGTGTGTAAAGGCGGGCGTCCCAATACTTTTGACAATATACATACATTACAAAACACATTATGAGGCATTATCCACAACATTTGCATGAATGCTAAAACATTCCCACATCGAATATTTTATAAACAGACCCCCTCAGTGTAGATCCTTCTCTGCACTGGACACAATTAGGCAACATCTTTTGTATATTTATACTTTGGACTCAAATCATTTTTAAAAAGTGAAATGCCCTCTAAAACCTGGGCATAGGCAATATAACATAATGGTGACTTGGTGAGGGACACAAATATTACATGAAATATACCATCTCAGTAAAGTATTAAGAACAATACACAGTATCCCACACAAGTGAGTACACCCCTCACATTTCTGTAAATCTTTTCTATCTTTTCATGTGACAACACTGAAGAAATGACACTTGTCTACAATGTAAAGTAGTGAGTGTACAGCTTGTATAACAGTGTCAATTTGCTGTCCCCTCAAAATAACTCAACACACAGCCATAAATGTCTAAACCGCTGGCAACAAAAGTGAGTACACCCCTAAGTGCCAGTCCGGAGTTGTGGGCAGACCCTGAACATAAGGGTCGGAATGTTTCACCAGCCTGACCCCCGGCTCTGTGACTTCGGCCCGCTGTCTGCTGAAAATGGGTCACCGGCCCACAGAACAAAACTGCCCTCCTGCGATACACAGGAGAAGTACAGCTAAATGAGCTCTGGCTGTGTACTTCTCCTTTAAATTAAGTCAATATGCGAAAAAAAGGGGGGGGGGTGTATATCTCCATATACTGGGAACTTTAAATGAAGCACACAAGGAAAGGGGGTAGTGCGCCTCCATCCCCAATCTAAATTCAAAAAATAATAAAAGTATGGGACTTTAAATGAGGCAGGTTCAGACACAACTTTGAGAGTAGAAATGGTGAGGGTTAGGGGTTCCCCTAGAACAGGAGTCTTCAAACTACGGCCCTCCAGTTGTTGAGGAACTACAATTCCCATCATGCCTAGTCATGTCTGTGAATGTCAGAGTTTTACAATGCCTCATGGGATGTGTAGTTCTGCAACAGCTGGAGGGCCGCAGTTTGAGGATGCCTGCCCTAGAAGAACAAGGTTAGGATTCAGGGATTGGAATAGAGACCTCCCCCAAAGGTCAAAGGTCAGTAGGCGTGTCCCCCAGAGGTCAAAGGTCAAAAGGTCTTGCTTACCCCCACCAAAGTGTACCGCCTACCCCATCTAAGGTGGGGTAAGCGCTTTGAGATGGTGAACCTTGGCAGCCCAGATGTTTTGGAACTACATTTCCCATGATGCTCAACTACACTGCAGAGTGCATGAGCATCATGGCAAAATGTAGTTCCAAAACATCTGGGGTGCCAAGGCTCGCCATCACTGTACTAGAGTGTCAAATTGTGTACCGTTTGTATATGACAAATAATTGGTCAATGCCTATGCAGACATCTTAGGAAGTACATAGCATACATATAAACAGGATGTATAACATAATAGCCCTAACAGGGGAACAATTGTACATATTTCATGAGTATGACTTATAATATACAGTTAAATTCATAAAAATTGTTGATGCTCGGTGCGTTTCGTCATTAAACCAACTCATCAGGAGCGAATATTAAATATCTATAAGTAATGAAAAGTATTCTAGATCAAAAAAAGAGGACATATATATATATATATATATATATATTTACATATACATATACACACACACACACACGAAAGGATGGTCAAGTCCCCAAACTTACATCCCATTGGAATGCTGAACGTTGAATGGTCCTGGTATGGATTGAGTTCATAAACCAGAAATTCTGAATTTCCTGATCCACATACATTTCCCATGAAAAAAGCCAGGAGACAGCCAAGCAAGTAGCATTTTTCAAAAGCTGGTCTGGGATGGCAGCCAACACATTTGTCTTGGGAAAGGGCCCATAGGTTACTTGTCCTATGCCAGTGATGGGGAACCTTGGCACCCCAGATGTTTTGGAACAACATTCTCCCATGATGCTCAACTACACTGCAGAGTGCATGAGCATCATGGGAAATGTAGTTCCAAAACCTCTGGGGTGCCAAGGTTCACCATCACTGGCCTAGGGTGAGAAGACTACTCCTTATAAACAGTGCAGTTGGTGTTGTCACCCTAGGACAGCAAGTGTGTTACTGGCAGGATTACTAAATGGCCTTAAAAAAATAAATAAAAAAAAAAAGAAAAACCACAGCGATTACATCTATGCACTGGTAAGCTCAAATATATTACATTCTTGTTCTCGATGCATTTCAAAATTTTAGATGACTGGTTGTAAACAAAAAGATGGCCCCGCAAAACTGGCATGAATCGGAAACTGCAGATAATATCGGCTGCAGCAATATTTTATTGTGTGCAAAAGTGTCAAATCTGAATTTGCTGTAAAGTATTAGGCGTTTGATTACGATGGCGTTTTTTTTTCCTGCGCTGGGAATGCAGGAAATGACATGCAGCGTGAGAAGTCACACTAACTAAACAAAAACATTTCAAAAGTTGAATTTATCTTCAGAGAGATAAGAGTGAGCAGAGCGTGGCCCGTGTTTACACAGGGATGGGCCACGCTGCACCAACATCTACCCCCACAGAAATCACAGGTGGAAGGAAGCTTTATACCATGGATGGGTCCTACACCGCCTACTGCCTATGAACGGGCACAACACGTGAGCGCCAAGGAAAGCACAGCAAACAACATCAGGAGAAGAACTAGAGAACCCTAAGAGCAAAGGTCAGCCGTATAAAAGTAGTAATACAGGAAAGGAAAAAGAAAAAAAAAAAAAACGATTACGATTTGAATACACGTGACATAGGAAAAATAAAAAATAATAATAAAACAAATAATTTATATATATTTATTTTTTATGCAATTTTTTTATAATTTTTTTTGGCAGAAGGGTAAATAAAGGGAGTGTAATGGGACATGTAAAGAGCTGCACAGCCCTCTTATGTACACAGGTGTAATTGAATGCAATGTTCTGTACTAATGGCTATTCTGTAACTTTACATAAATGAGAACAATAAAGCACCTTTGTTTGTAAAAAAAAAAAAAAAAAAAAAAAAAAAAAAAAAAGAAGAGCCGCACAGCACAACTGGTCTTAAACAAAAACGACCCCCCATTCATGTAGAAGAAATGATCACATGATACATGAGCTCTGCTGAAAAATTTGGGTACAACACAAAAAGGATATAATTTAAGGACACAGAGAACATGACAGAGCCGTGTACACATGGGGGGGGGGGGGGGGGCACACAGAATGCCACCAGGGCACAGATCACATGACAACCGCACACCACAGCAAGTACACAGGGTGCCAATCCACAGCTATAGGACACATAATGCCAGATCAATATAGTATATAAATAAGATATACTGTATATACAAACACAACACCCTATGACTGCAGGATATTCTCTCTATATATACTGTGCTGTGTACAAGATATTCTCTCTCTGTATACTGTGTACAGGGGATTCACTCTATACTGTGCAGGGTATCTGTCCTCTCTCTCTCTCTGTATACTGTGTACAGGATATTCTCTCTATATATACTGTGCTGTGTACAGGGGATTCACTCTATACTGTGCTGTGTAGGGTATCCTCCCTCTCTCTCTGTATACTGTGCATAGAGCATTCTCTCGCTCCCTCTGTATACTGTGCTGTGTATTCACTCTATACTGTGCAGGGTATCCTCCCTCTTGCTGTGTATACTGTGCTGTGTAGGGTACCCCCCTCCCTCTCTCTGTATACTGTGCACATGGTATTATCTTTCTTTGTATACTGTGCTGTGTAGTGTATTCTCTATCTGTATACTGTGCTATGCACAGAGTATCCTCTCTCTACTGTGCTGTGTACAGGGGATTCCCTCTGTATGGTATCCTCCCTCCCTCTCTGTATACTGTACAGGGTATTCTCTCTATATATATATACTGTGCTGTGTAGGGTATCCTCTCCCTGTATACTGTGCTTTGTACATGGTAATCTCCCTCTCTGTATACTGTGCTACGTAGGGTATCCTCACTCTCTCTCTCTCTATCTCTCTCTCTCTCTGTCTGTATACTGTGCTGTGTACAGGGGATTCCCTCTTATTCTCTCTCTGTATACTGTGCTGTGTATCTTATCTCTCTCTCTCTGTGCTCTCTATCTCTCTCTCTCTCTGTATACTGTGCTGTGTATCTTATCTCTCTCTGTATACTGTGCTGTGTATCTTCTCTCTCTCTCTCTCTGTATACTGTGCTGTGTAGGGTGTCCTCTCTCTGTATACTGTGCTGTGTAGGGTATCCTCTCTCTATACATACTGTGCTTTGTATGGTATTCTTTCTCTGTATACTGTGCAGGATATCCTCTCTCTCTCTCTCTCTGTATACTGTGCTGTGTCGGGTATCCTATTTCTATACATTCTGTGCTATCCTCTCTCTCTCTCTCTGTATACTGTGCTGCATAGGGTATCCTCCATTTCTCTGTATACCGTGTAGGGTATCCTTTTTCCCTGTATTTTGTGCTGTGTAGGGTATCCTCTCTCTGTATACTGTGTATGGTAGTCTCCCTCTCTCTCTGTATACTGTGCACATGGTATTCTCTTTCTCTGTATACTGTGCTGTGTATTCTCTCTCTGTATACTGTGCTGTGTATTCTCTCTCTGTATACTGTGCTGTGTATTCTCTCTCTATATACTGTGCTCAGAGAATTCTCTCTCTACTGTGCTGTGCACAGGGAATTCCCTCTCTGTAGGGTATCCTCCCTCTCTCTCCTTACTGTGCTGTGTATGGTATATTTATTCGCCTTCTCTCCATACTGTGCTGTGTATGGTATCCTCTCTTTATACTGTGAAAGGTATCCCCTCCCTCTCTTTACGTATACTGTGCTGTGTAGTGTATCCTATCTCTCTCTCGCTCGCTCTGTATACTGTGCAGGGTATCCTCTCTGTATGGTAGTCTCTGTATACTGTGCTGTGTAAGGTATCCTCTCTCGCTATACATACTGTGTTGTGCATGGTATTCGCTCTCTGTATATAGTATCCTCTCTGTATACTGTGCTGTGTAGGGTATCCTCTCTCTATACATACTGTGTTGTGCATGGTATTCGCTCTCTGTATACAGTATATGGTATCCTATCTCTGTATACTGTGCTTTGTATGGTATCCTCTCTCTGTATACTGTGTATGGTATCCTCTCTCTGTATACTGTGCTGTGTAGGGTATCCTCTCTCTGTATACTGTGTATGGTATCCTCTCTCTGTATACTGTGCTGTGTAGGGTATCCTCTGTGACACCGCACCCAGTATTCTCAATGTATCATGATATGATATCCCCCCTCAGGTAGGTGACCACACAGGTGGACTCTCCCTCCTAGTCCCAGCACTCACCTCACACCCGGCCTTTGCTCGCCGCCGCCTCCTACTCAGCCCGCAGCGCGCTCCCGTCACCTCACACAGCGACCCCTCAGCAGCGGGGGCGCGCAGCTGCCAGAGATGCACCTAATCCCACAGCGCCCAGCTCGCCCCTTTTCGGGCTACGCCCACCGTACCGTTACACTGCCTCTCATTCGAGGAAGCGAGAAAAGCCACGCCCAGCCTTCACCTCGCCGTCCCTCCTCCGGTCACAGCACGCCTTCTTTTCCCTATAAACCACGCCCGATTCTCTATCTCTCCCGTCCCGAGACGTCCCACTTCCGCTGTAGCCCCGCCCACGGTGTTGGGACTGGGTTCCTTCGGGAACATCCGTCTGGAGCGGTGACGTCATGTGCTAGGAAAACCCCGCCCCTCTTCCCCTCATGCCTCCAGAATATGGCGGGCTTGTGGTGTGACAGGAATGACAGAGGCAGCAGCAGGGAGATGTTTCCTGCGCTGGCTATAGTGACATGACAGCTTCCTATTAAGGGGGAATGTCCTGGCTTTGGGAATAAAGCTCATAAATGTGTGAAAATAAAGTTAATTAAAATACTGATAAATAATAACATGAGTATAATATATATATGTATATATCCTACACAGCATAAAATCCTATTAAAAACAATTTCAACTATTCATAGCTTTCAATTCTCTGTCAGAATAATCAGATATTAGAATTATACCCATAAGCTCCGCTGCACACAGACGCTTTTAGGCGTCCAACATAAATTGCAGTCGCATTTCCACGCCAAAAAGAGAACAGCTGCAGCTTACAGCTGCCCATTATAATGATTGACTGTACATGGGTATACGCCGTGCTTGCGTACACTCGCACACGGGTACAGGTGTACATTCTGCAACCCCACATTTGCGCGTTCCAGGATTAATACCCGTATAGGTCTTAACGCAAGCACAGGGTATACCCGCGTCCAGCTAGCGTACCGCCATTCGTCATTATTGGCAGCTGTGCGCTGCAGCTTTCTCTCCCAGGTGCGGGAATAGACCCGCAATTTACGTCAGATGCTGGAAAGTATCAGTTCGAATAAGGCCTGAGGCCTCATTTGCACCCGTATTCTGTGAATGGCCATGTCTTTAGGCCGCTAGAGCTGTCAAGTACTGTGTGCATACAAAAAGAACAGGAGAGCGCACCGACCTTGTGCATTACCAAAGATAACATTTATTCATAAAATATAACAAGATTTATGCTCACAAACGAGCTTTTAAAACAAGGCTTATCAATACTCCGGCAATTGCGAGCAGTATCTCTAGTATACCCAGGCCCCGATGTTGATTGACGCCGGCACGCTGTAGTGTGGGTACGCTACGACACACGTCGCCTGCTGATGACGTAGCGTTGTGACGCCGCAACGCGCTTGCGTCATCAGACATGGTCGCGCATGTGCAATGGAACACGTTTGTTTGATGCGCGCGCACCCGAGATAGCATTGGATGGGTGACCACGGATATATAAAGAGGTGAGACAGGGTGCCGCTCATGTCCCTGGATGACGTGAGTTTGTCACGAAATGCATCGGGCGAGCGGCACTCTGTTATACACCTCGTTCTCAATTTCATTGAAGTGCCCACATCAGTAGCAGTAACCTTTGTATCCGGCCGGTGCATTGGATTGTCTGTACCTTTCTACTGTAGCTGATCAACTTTTAACCAAATGTAAGTGTTTACGCGTCTTTTTAATAAATATTGCTCAAAGATAATGCGCTATTTGGAGCGTTTTTTCTTCTTCCATGTTGGGCATTGTATGGTGATTATTTGGAGAGAGGATTGATGGTGCACCAAGTCTTTTTTGCCAAAATTTGCCTGAAAACCGGATAACATCATCCCTGTGGAGGCTTCACAGTCTAAATCTTAACCCCATGCCTGTTTGACCCTCTGTGACGGGGGGTCATTGATCTGCGGTAAGCGGCCATCTTATTCACTATTTGGTGGTGGTGTTACACACATCTTTAAATACATGGTACAAGAAGTGGACATTACGAATCCTGCACGAGAGCACGAGCATTGGAACTCTTTTGAACCCCTTTTGGTTTTTGTGCTGTTGGTTTTTTTAGTTTTGGTTTGTCCATATAAACACCAGAACAAATTCCCTGTTTACCATTGGGGCAACGTTTCTTGGGCCTGATTGGTCCACTCATGAACTCACTAATTTTTTATTTTTATTTCACATAATAATTTGTGTATCACTGGGTGTTGATTTATGTATACCCACATGTATTTATAACTTATTGCATATATGTATCTTTATATGTTTATGTAGTCTATGACACGCACTACAATTTTGACTTCTGTTTAGACGTCTATTCACCTTAGTTTGTTGGTTTGCGCAGCTTTTTCTTTTTCCTACATTTTTTTCACCGTCTGTATATGGTATAGTTGCTGCAGCCGTATATGGTCTAAAACACCAATTTAGGTATCCAATGTTTACTGTTAATTTATAATTTTTTGACCTATAGCGCAGTTTCTTGCTCCTTTTTCTTCTTTCAAGTATCTCTAGATGCCTGCAACCTGGACCAATTGCCGGAGTATTGATAAGCCTTGTTTTAAAAGCTCGCAAATAACAGGCTGTGGATAAAACCAACCTTGACTAAAGTCATCTTTCATGAGGTATGGCCTACACCTACTGTATAGCAAGGACATAGTCAAAGCTGCAAAGTTTGTTTTTATCTCCATACACCCCTTATCTGCATAGGCAGTTTCATGGTAAAGGTTAACCAACCCTTTAAAGATACAACCCCTTTAATATGAATGAGGCATGATTATGATTGGATTACCAATAGGATTGGACTGTAATGAGTAAACACCATTACCATCACGCATCACTCTACTCCTGCAATGTTTCATACTTTTTTTTTCAACAGTGGCCCCCTCCCCACTTTGTTTTCCCCCCATGGCCCCCTTTGCCCATCGCTACCTGCACACTTGGCTTATAAATAGATTTTATGGGTTCACACCAGATGCAGTTCCGTGCACTTTTTTTCTGCACTAAAAAGGAATGCACAGTGTTTTCCATGTATTCCAATGGATCTAGTTCACACCATGCAGTCAGTTTCCAGTTCGTTTCCGGTGCAGAAACTGACCGGAAACTGACTGCATGGTGTGAACTAGAGCCATTGGAATACATGGAAAACACTGTGCATGCATTTTGTGCAGAAAAAAAGTGCACGGAACTGCATCTGGTGTGAACTGGCCTTTATTATTATTATTATACACAATTTATATAGCGCCAACAGTTTATGCAGTGCTTTCCAATGAAGAATGGGGACAGTGCAATTACGATACCGTTCAATACAGAAGGGACAAGAGGGCCCTGCTCGTAGAGCTTACATTCTAAAAGGGAGGGGGAGGTGGTACAAAAGTGAGCAAGTGACACACAAGGTAATAACTGTGAGGGAATGAGCTGAAGGAAAAAGTAAAAGTTCATCTTTTCCAGAAAATAGCCCATGCAAGGGGCCTCAGTAGTTATTAAAAAGAAAATATATATATTCATTAATTTTATTGCATAGCTCCCAACTGTCCCTGATTTTGAGGGACTGTCCCCGATTTGGAGCAATGTCCCTCTGTCCCTCTTTCCTCCTCATCTGTCCCTCATTTTGGTCTGATCTATATAGATGTATATAAAATGCACTTTTTATCTATCAAAAAGGGTTTTACAGCTTTAAACCTTTCATCTGATTTCTAAATTGCTCCATTTGTAAATTCCAAAAGCCAATATAAAGGAATAGTAGTAGTAGTTTTTTTTTGTACAATTCCCCTTTAAGGGGGCGTGGCAAGGGGTGTGTCATATGCCTGCATACTTTTGCTGATAGGTATCCCTCATTTCCATCTCAAAAACATGGGAGGTATGTTATTGGTATACCCTGGCCTGTAGGCTATTTGGGTCCTCCCAGAAGCCTAGTTGCAAAACTCCCAGTTAGCAACCCCCATGTCCCGGCCTGTTGCTAGGATAGGAAAACCGTTAGATGTTCACTTCCAGCATTGCAGGAGTGAAAAACAATGGTTTTCACATCCTAGCAACAAGCCCGGATGTGGGGGTTGCTAAGTGGGAGTTTTTAAGCCAGGCTTTTGGGGGAACCCAAAATGGCCTTCATATATCACAATAACATTGGAAGCCTGTGGAGAGATTAGCAAAGGGGTGGAGGATACTGAGATCTCACCTACCCACCGAACCAACTTACCGTCTTCTACTCTGTCAATCTTCTTCTGCAAAATGTATTGCATGAGCATGCATGTTTATGGAAGCAGGCTTATTCACATGCAGATGCTAATCCATATCTGGGTGTGCAGGTGCACAGGCGTGCACACCTAATTCCAGACTTAGCATCAGACATCTTATTTAAAGCGGTTCTGCACACAAGTCATTTTTTTTTATTTTTTTTTATACTTTCAAACTACTAGTATAATAACCTTCTACTCACTTTTAACGTGGATTTCCGTTATTCATGTCAGTTTTAATCTCAAATCATCACTTTTAAAAATATTGTATAGCGGTTTTCATTTTGCTTGTGGGCATTTGAAACCCACAAGCAATCACTTCCTGGTTCCACTACATTGGAAGTACCAGCATGCTCAGTGGCAACTGAGCCGAGCGGCGTCAACACAAATGTAGCCATGACAACGGGGCGGCGTATTCGGAACTTCCCGCCCCCGTTGTGCTGCGAAACTCCAAACGTGACTTGCGTAATGACGTCACGTCTATGAAATCACGCAAGATTTTGCGTCGGCTCTACCGCACTGACTCCTGGGATGAATAACACCAGATCCCAGGAGACAGTGCGGCAATCCCAGGAAGTGATGCGGATCCCTGCAGATCCCCGCCCACAGCCTCAGAGATAGGAGAATGTCGATTGCAAGGTACGATAAAAAAAAAATGTCCATAGAGCACTATTGGAGGATTTAAAAGGCAGTGACATCAACTTTAAAAAGTGAGTGCAGAACTGCTTTAAGGAAGAGAGCTGAATTAGAAAGTTGCTGGATGGTCTCCAGCTGTTACCCTGCAACTTTTACCCAAGCCTGTTCCTGATACAGGGGGTCCCCGAGTTACGAACTCGTTAGGGACTGCCCGCCTGTTCTTAACTCGGAAATGTTCGTAAATCGGCCGCGCATGCGCAGACCGACAATTACGGACAATTACGGACATTTCCGATGTTCCGTCGAATGCCGTTCTGCGCATGCGCGGCAAATTACGGACATTTCCGATGTTTGCCGTCATTTTCCGAGGCTCCGTCTGGCCGCGCATGCGCAGAACGGCTGAAGGACGGTGGAAAATGGCGGAGGGTCCCTGCAGCGCCCGGTTCGTAAGTAGGGGATGTTCGTAGGTCGGGCGTTCGTAAGTCGGGGACCCCCTGTATATATTATCTATTTCCCTGTTGGCTGTTGCTGACCCAGTTTTCCCTTGGACGTTTCTCTGCTCGGTTTTCCTGTTATTGACCTTGGCTAGTTCTTAATTACAGATTTACGATGATTTTCTTATCGACCTATGCAAGTACCTTGCAGTCTAGCCTTGTCCTAGAAGCTAGGCCCTGTGGACTGGATTTTTGGAAGTCGCATCACCCTGGGTTCTCTCATTACCTGTACTCCACTCCAAGGGCGTTTGGACCAGAGTTGTAAGGGGAACCCTCTGATCATAGCAACCTCTTACCAGATTCTTGATACTAATGTAGATTTAGGTAGGCCAGACAGACATGTATCTGGAAAATCTTCAGCCTTTCTCGCAGGCTAGTAGAGGACCAGCAACTCTGTAGTAACGGACCTTCAAGCCAAGACCAGCAATAGACTGAGCAAAACTTCTGAAGGTTCTCCTTCGAACAGCGTCCTTCCTGCACTTCAGGACCCAACCTAGGCCAACTTCAAATCCTTGGGAATTGGCTCTGGAACTGTATCCTCCCCAAGCAGCAAGCTTGGAAGGCAAAGGACCTATGGATTCTTCTCACCCTCCCCAGGAAGCAGGCCCCAGAGGCGATGACTGTGCTCCTCACTCACTCATCCTCTCCAAGCACAGCCTGGGAGAGAGAGAACCTTTCTAAAAGGCCTCTTAAAATATTTATTTCCTTTCCACGTCCATATCACTGGCCTAAACCTTCTAGTGATTGGCAAGGGTGAAATAAATATTCCTAACTCAAAACATTGTAAATTCTTGGCTGACTTCAGTCTAGCTGTGACACTAAGGTTAAACAGGGGCACTCCGACTTTGGCAGGACCGCTGCATGTGATAAATGCAGTAACTGTGTGGTTTGCTGTTTTGGTTACCGTTACTAAAATGTTGTTGACAGCATTTACATATGGACTTTGCATAGCAATACCACTACTACTAGATTAAACTTTCTAGTATTGTTCTTTGTATTTGAACTTCACACACAGTTGTTGCCACAGCGCGTACAGCTAACCAGTGGTCTCCAAACTGCGGCCCCGAGGGCTGGATGCAGCCCTTTGCTCGATTTTATCCAGCCCTTAGGGCATTATTCCCCCCACCATCAGCAGCAGTGGGGCATCGTTCCTGCCACTTACAATGGGGCACTATTCTTCCCACTGACACCAACGATGTGGCACTATTCCTTCCACTGATACCAATGATGTGGCAATATTCCTTCCACTGATACCAACGACAGGGCACTATTTCTCCTACTGACACCAATGATGTGGCACTATTCCTTCCACTAATACCAATGAAGGGGCACTATTTCTCCCACTGATACCAACGACATGGCACTATTTCTCCCACTGACACCAATGATGTGGCACTATTTCTCCCACTGATACCAATGATGTGGCACTATTTCTCCCACTGACACCAATGATGTGGCACTATTCCTTCCACTAATACCAATGAAGGGGCACTATTTCTCCCACTGATACCAACGGCAGGGCACTATTTCTCCCACTGACACCAATGATGTGGCACTATTCCTTCCACTGATACCAATGAAGGGGCAATATTCCTTCCACTGATACCAACGACAGGGCACTATTTCTCCCACTGACACCAACGATGTGGCACTATTCCTTCCACTGATACCAATGATGTGGCAATATTCCTTCCACTGATACCAAAGACAGGGCACTATTTCTCCTACTGACACCAATGATGTGGCACTATTCCTTCCACTGATACCAATGATGGGGGCACTATTTCTCCCACTGATACAAATGATGGGGCATTATTCCTTCTACTGATACCAGTGGTGGGGCACTCTTTCTTCCAATGATACCAACGACAGGGCACTATTTCTCCCACTGACACCATTGATGGGGACTATTCCTCCCACTGACACCAATGATGGGGCACTATATCTTCCACTAATACCAACGATGGGGCCAGTATTGCTCCTCCTATTAGCAATGATGGGGCATTGATTACTCACAATGACACCAGGACATTTTCTTCTCCCACTGGCCACAGTTGGCCCCTCTAAGGTTTGAAGGACAGTAAACTGGTCCTTTGTTTATAAAGTTTGGAGACTCCTGTCCTAAACTATTCTCCCAAATGGACATCCCAGAAGACAGTCATGCATGTGTCATGGCCCCTTTAAAATATTTATCATATGTTGTCCTCTTGAAATATCATAGGGCCCCCAGGCAGCCATATTGCCCCAATTGAAAACCACTGGTTCACAGCCTTTATGCCGACCGATTCTACATTGGGCCCGTACAGAGAAGACGGGAATAAACGTATCACTGTTTCTATGATGGAAAAATATACACTGATTCAGACAATTTCACATATTTATATATCTGCCATGAAGAATTTCTCGGCTCATTTTCACCAAAGTTGTAAATAATCTAGCGAGCTCTCTTCTGGAGAGGACTTTTTTTTGACAATTTACACCACCCTAACCCACATTCTGTTATTTATGATGGAGGGAAACTCAGGATTTACTTGAGTTTGTAAAATGTTTGTTTTTTCAACACATATTTCTATGCCACACTTTTGTGCGTTGCCTTGGTGCATTGGGTTACCATTCAAAATTAATGGCATTGCTAAGAAGCAATGCATATAATGTCAGTTTCTGTAACACACAGATTTTAAATGGGCTCCTAAAAATTTCCAGTGACGTAAAGTAAAGTGCAGTGTAGTTATCTTGTTGAATTTTCATCTGGCTCCAGGGTTGCCAACTGGTTCATGGTTTTACGGGTCTAGCTGACAAAAATGGATCTTGCTGCCATTGCTATTAACAAAAGAAATATTAAAGCAGGCATTTACGTGACCAATATTTTATGTGCAGCCTGTTCGTTTTTGGCAAAGAACTCCAGAACATATATTGATGACGGGAGGACTTGATATAGAGGTCCCAGTTTTCTAGAGGCCCCCATATTTTTTTCTCTTAGCCCCACGTACACACGGTCGGAAATTCCGACCACAAAATCCGTCGTATTTTTTCCGACGGGATTTTGTCCGACACTGGTGTTGCACACACACGGTCGGACAAAGTTGTCGGTAAATCCGATAATTCTGAACGTTGTGACGTTCGTTGCGTACGACGGAACTACGTAGAGGCTAGTGGCCAATAGCTTTGGTCTCGTAATTTGATCTGAGCATGCGTGGCACTTTGTCCGTCGGAATTCTCTACACACGATCAGAAAAAGTCTAATCAGATTTTGTTGTCGGAAAATTTGAGAGCAGGATCTCAAATTTTTTTCCGTCAGATGGAGCCCACACACGGGCAGATTTTCCGACAACATGGTCTGATCGGACATTTTCCGTCAGAATTTCCGACCGTGTGTATGGGGGCTTAGAGGTCTGGCCCTGGGCAAAAGTGCATTGGGGTAGTACTCAGGAAGTAACTGAACAAATGTAATATGGCTATGATAAGTCCTGCTTCTAATTCTTATTCTACAAACTGTATGTTTCATCTACTTACAGAAGTCCTATAGCTTTTACTTTGCTGTGTGTGTGAACAGTTGTGCATGGGCTGGCAAACAATTAGAGGGGGATTTACTAAATCTTCAGAGGGCAGCAAACCTGCATTTCCTTCAGATTCCCTGGGGACCGCTATGTCAGAAACCCTTACTATGCACATTCAGCATAGAGCTCTTGTCCTTCTGAATTACTTGCCTTGGTCCTATGGAACATTGCACTGTATAGGCTTGTCATCAGGATTGATAAATTGCATGAATTATTCCAAAGAGGTCAGCATACACTTAATCATGGAAATCAACCTGTTAATAAAAACTGGCTTATTGCCAACTCATAGTGGAACTATACATCACTTTATATTCTTGTGGTGTGTTAACCACTTCAGCCCCGGACCAATTGGCAGCCAAAGGACCAGGACCCTTTTTGCGATTCGGCACTGCGTCGCTTTAACTGACAATTGCGCGGTCGTGCGACGAGGCTCCCAAACAAAATTGGCGTCCTTTTTTTCCCACAAATAGAGCTTTCTTTTGGTGGTATTTGATCGCCCCTGCAGTTTTTATTTTTTGCGCTATAAACAAAAATAGAGCGACAATTTTGTAAAAAAATTCAAAAGTTTTTACTTTTTGCTATAATAAATACCCCCAAAAAATATATAAAAAAATGTTTTTTTCCTCAGTTTAGGCCGATACGTATTCTACATATTTTTGGTAAAAAAAAATCACAATTAGCGATTATTGATTGGTTTGCGCAAAAGTTATAGCGTTTACAAAAAAGGGGATAGTTTTATAGCATTTTTATTAGTATTTTTTTTTTACTAGTAATGGCGGTGATCAGTGATTTTTATTGTGACTGCGACATTATGGCGGACACATCGGACATTTTTGACACATTTTTGGGACCATTATCATTTATACAGAAATCAGTGCTATTTAAATAGCACTGATTCCTATGTAAATGACAGTGGCAGTGAAGGAGTTAACCACTAGGGGGCGGGGAGGAGTCAGTGTGACGTGTTGTGTTTTTTTTTTACAGTAGGGGGCGTGGCTGATGTCTGACATCACTGATCGGCTGTTCCCGATGACAGGGAACAGCCGATCAGTGACAGGCAGTGTAGAAAGCGCGGGGAGAGGTTTGTTTACACAGACCTCTCCCTGTTCTTCAGCTCTGTGACCCGATCGCGGGACACCAGCGGCGATCGGGTCCGCTGGTCCCGTGGCCGTGGTCACGGAGCTCCCGACCGGGTCGCGAGCGCACCGCCGGCGGCGCGCCCGCGACCCCACAGCTAGGCAATTAAAGGGGACGCTTTTGCCTAGGCGTGCCATTCTGTCGACGTATATGTGCAGGAGGCGGTCGGGAAGCGGTAAAAGTATGCCCCATCAGACTGAGAGCACGTTCTCTATTTTTCCAACGCAAAAAGTTCAGGTCAGAAATTCCGATCGTCTGTAGCAATTCTGACGCGCAAAATTCCTAAGCATGCTCGGAAACAATTTGACGCATGCTCGGAAGCATTGAACTTCATTTTCTCGTCTTGTTGTAGTGTTGTACGCCACCGCGTTCTTGACGGTCAAAAGTTCAGAGAACTTTTGTGTGACCGTGTGTATGCAAGCCAAGCTTGAGGGGAATTCTGTCGGAAAAACCATCCAAGATTTTTCCGACGGAAATTCCGCTCATGTGTAGTTTTGTAGTGTAGATATTTATTTGTAAAATATTTTGAAAATTTCAAGGGGTATGAATACTTTTTCAAGGCACTGTAATGTCCTTTTATGCAACACATAGATGCAAATGTGGCCTATGGCCTCGTTCATCTGATTTGTGGAGGGCAGTAAAAACAGGCAGCTGAGCCATAGTTTTACCACCCTTTGACCACCTACCCAAAGTCCATCATATAACTGGAGGGGGCTGATGAATAGGCTCTAATAGACTTCAAAATAGGGTGAGCTTGGGGCGCAGAGCAGTGCGCTCTGAGCCCACCCAGTTGTGTAACATTAGCGAATAAATATTTGCTAGTGTCACACTAATTTTCCTCCCGGCCAATCAGGAAGTGGGTCTGAAATCCCTTTCCCGATTGGCCGAAAGGAGAAGCTACACTGGCCGCGGGGAGGAGGAGGAAGGAGACGTGAGGAGAGGAGACGCATGGGAAGATAGCTGGCTGCCCGTCTGTCACCTGGAGGGAAGCTAGAGGAGCAGCTATGCTGGCCCCCCCTGGAAGAGGAGGCAGGAGACGCATGGGAAGCTATCCGGCCGCCCGTCTGACACCCAGGATAAGAGTTGCGGCCCGGTGACCGACCGACCAACCAGGGGGTGGCTGTCTGTGCACTGTTTGCTCCCCCCCCCCAAAAAAATACCTCTGGCCACCACTGAGTAAATGACAAAAAATACCTGTGAATCCTGCCAGAAATCTTCGGAGTCGATAACTTCCTGTGCTCTCTGTTATGTTATCCTAGTTGTTTCCAGCAATCAGTGGACTACAAAGATAAGGGGAGGTGGAAGGTGTTTGTAGTCCTATCCTTGGAAAACAATGCATCTCCTCCATAGCTACACTACAGTGAGCATAGCTCCCAAATGTCCCTGATTTCGAGGGACTGTCCCTGATTTGGAGCAATGTCCCTCTGTCCTCCCCATTTGTCCCTCATATTGGTCTGATCTCTATAGTTGTATATATAATGCACTTTTTATCTATCAAAAAGTTTTTTTACAGCCCTAAACCTTTCATCTGATTTCTAAATTCCTGCATTTGTAAATTCCAAAAGCCAATATAAAGGAATAGTAGTGGTAAAAAAAGCACTTGTGGGTTTAACCAATCTTGTTTTTGTTTTGTACAATTCTCCTTTAAGGGGGTGTGGCAATGGGTGTGTCCTATGCCTGCATACTTTTGCTGATAGGTGTCCTTCATTCCCATCCCAAAAAGTTGGGAGGTATGCAGTGAGTGAGTGCTGTCACCCGAAGACAGGAAGTATGTTACTGGCAGGATCACCAGGTGAAAATAAATGGGGAAAAAAGCCTATAAAAATAAAAATAAATGCAGCCACCACACATAAGGACTGGTAGGTTAAGCTGCAATATATCAAAAAAAAAAAATGTATATCTCATTTTCTGGTCTTGGGTTTAGATACGTTTTACCAGAAAACCTTTTCGCATTCCAGAGATCTTTCTGCTGTAATTTGTAATGAGATAATAAAGTTGGAAAGTTTTGTGTGGGAAGCAAAGCACGCTTCATACTTCTGACACTATTCCGTAACACGCATAGTTTGCATAGTTGGCCGTATTGCGTATATTTAATTATGCTTTTCTAATGATTTGAATTCTTGCTAAGCTGTCTATCTTTCCCATTGTTTGACTATGCTTGTCACTTTGCTGTAACTTCCATTGTTGGAAAAAATAAAATTTCAGCTTAATTAGGATGACAATTAAAAAAAAAAAAAAAATTTAAATCATAGGTATTTTAAAAGTGTTATTTTAAAATGTAAGGAAGTGGTAAAAAATGTTCCTCTTGCTGTATATTACTGTATATACTCGAGTATAAGCCGACCCGAATATAAGCCGAGGCACCTAATTTTACCACAAAAAAATGGGAAAACGTATTGACTCGAGTATAAGCCTAGGGTGAGAAATGCGCAGCTACTGTAAGTGGAAAAGAGGGTCAACAATGCCCATTTGCATGCCTCATTGTGCCCATTTGCAGCCATAGGCCCCCGAACTTCAAACTTGGTAGTTAAGGATTCCTAGATGCCCCCTAATGGCAGCCAAAATTTGGGGTCTCTGGAACCAAAGGGTTCAAAAATGACATTGCTGCAGATGGACACAGTGGACCGACGTTGGGGCCCTGTATACTAGTTCCACTGGGTTTGCACACCAAATGTGGGGTTCCTAGCACCAAGTGGCCCGAGATACGGGGCCCCAAAGTCAGGTCGGAAAATGTCAAGCACTTTTCTGCAGCAGAGAATGAGATTTTCCGAACCGACTTTGGGGCCCCAAGTGGCCCCGAGATACGGGGCCCCAAAATCGGGTCGGAAAAAATTTCAAGCACTTTTCTGCAGCAGAGAATGAGATTTTCCGAACCGACTTTGGGGCCCCGTATCTCGGGGCCACTTGGGGCTAGGATTTGTATATGTTGTAGTACTAGTTCCACTGGGTTTGTACACCAAATTTGGGGTTCCTAGCACCAAGTGGCCCCCGAGATACGGGGCCCCAAAGTCGGGTCGGAAAATGTCAAGCACTTTTCTGTAGCAGAGAATAAGATTTTCCGAACCGACTTTGGGGTCCCGTATCTCGGGGCCACTTGGGGCTAGGATTTGGAGTGCTAGTTTCACTGGGCTTGCACACCAAATTTGGGGTTCTTAGTACCAAGTGGCCCTGAGATACAAGGACCCAAAGTCGGGTCGGAAAATGTCATTCTCTGCTGCAGAAAAGTGCTTGACTCGAAAAAAAAATGTGCTGAAAAACTCGGCTTATACTCGAGTATATACGGTACTATATATCTTGCAAAGCTCTCAGTAGTCACGACACAGCTTCCTAAAGTGTATGTCTCTTTAAAAAGGCTGCAAGTACAGAAAAACAGCTTTTGATCCAGCCTCTGCTGCACTGAAATCCCAACCAGTCTTGTTAGTCCTAGTTCTACCCTTCTGGACTACAGAACGCCTCCCTCTTATACCATAGTGATGAGGTTTAGGGATTGTTTGGTAGTCCAGCATATGAGAATTGGACAACACTGTTTGGAATATATCAGTACAGCAGAGGCAATTTGTCAGCTTAAACGGGAAGTTTGGAAGCATACTGAAATTCTGGCAGGTCAACAGATTTTTTTTTTTTATTTATTTTAATAGATAAAATATGGAAATAAATTAAAACCGCGCTAATAAAGCTACCTTAAATGGTAAAACAAAAAAAGAGAGGGGGGGGGGGGGGGACAAAAAAGCAGGCCGCCGCTCAAAGTGGGATACACACACCAAGCATGAGAAGATAAAAAGGAAGCAGCGCCAAAACAAAAAATTAAAAATTACTATGTAACAGACAAAAATAATTCCTAAAAATCACTGTGTCCAGTCCTAGATTTTAAAGTCCAAATGTAGCTGGAATGTTGTGAGCACAAAAACAGCTGGGGTAGATGGTACACAAGTTAAAGGGAATGTCCACATCAAGGATAATCACAGAATCAACACCGCAGTGAGGTAATGTATTTGGTGACATAGGATCCCTCCACCAGTGTTGCTATGCTCTTACCAGAAGTCTGAGCATATAGAGCTCTGTGGAAATGGCTATGGATAACCTGGCGATGAAATCCTGCGATCACCCAATGGATAATACGAGCCTGGCGTCCCTTATTCCTCCCGGTACTTCATTCATACACTCAGCAGTGCATTTTAGTATAAAAGAAGAGAAGGGGTACCCATAGCGTAAACCAGTACTAAATGTTTATTTTAAAAGCATAAGATAAACTCACATTAAAATTCAGATTGGAGCATAAAAAACATCCGCCGGCCGTCGCTGCGCGCCTTCCCAGACTAGTTTCGGTACAATTACCGTCATCAATGGGGAACGGGCGACGCAGCAACGCACCACCATTATATAACCAAGCCTCATTCTGGGATGCGGTCATGTGACTAAACTCAAAACCGCCATTTTAGAAATGGGCAAACACACTAATCTCTATGGGCAACTGTCTGTGAGGACTGCCATCAAATATAGAGTCAGAACGCATCCATAAATTTTCATAGTATCAATGAAGGGACTTAGATACAAATTCTAGAATTAAATATATATAAACTGTATCAAAACAGTATTATATTGAAATGTGTATTTAGCGGGGGATGGTCAATCTTACAAGTAAATATATTGGGACCGAAAATGTCTCCCTCTATCTGTGATCTAATGTTATTGTAAGTGTGCACAGATAAAAAACTCCTAAAGAGAACCATATACATAGCCAAAAGTGATATAAGTGATATATTAATGTAAACATGGGAAATCAATCCCATAATGAGAGAATATATTATGAAAATATATATATAAATTATATAAGAAATATAAATATGATATGACCCTATATGTGACCAAAGGTGATATAAGTGAAACAAATGTAAACATGGGAAATTAATCTCATAAAACGTGAATATAATTCTAAACAGATGGACATATATAGAACATAATATAATATAATATTAAATATAAAAATATGATATAAATTGAGCTAATACAGACCACTAAAAGTGAATGTAAAAAGAGGGGGAAGTATCATAGTAAGATGACCACCTAAAAAGTGTGTAACAGTGTACCAGTTAAAATTTCATCCCAAACCTCGTCGCACTTGTCCGCATCCCAGATTGGACTGTAGATGACAACAATAATACACAATAATAAAACCATATATTAAAATCTCAAATTTAAGAACAAGTGGAAACCTTCAAGAGTTATCAATAAAAGCATTGACATCAGTGTCAATGTTCAACCCGAAGGGGGTATAGCATTTGAGCCTATGTATCCACCCCATTTCTGATCTAGAGATCTCCCTAACTAAGGAACCACCCCTCCAGTTTGGCTTAAATTTATCAATCCCTAAAAATAACGTATTATTAGGGTTTTTTTTGTGGTGAAGTAGGTAGTGTTTCGAAACAGAATGCTTCGGAAACCCAGTAAGGATATTGGTTATATGCTCATTCAGGCGTACCTGCAGGGGCCGTTTGGTACGTCCCACATATTGCAGGCCACAGGGACACTGCAACATGTAGACCACCCCCGTAGTGGCACAAGTAATGAAAGGTTTGATGGTATGTGTGGCCCCTGTAGCGGTACACCTGAAGGTCGTGGTGCGTCTGCCTGACGCAGTATTTAATGAGCAAACACGACATTTCCCACATTTATAATACCCCGTTAATTGGTCAAAAAATCCTCTTGTTGATATAGGGGGGTTAATAACATTTGGGGCAATTTTATGTCTTAGGGATGGCACCCCTCTAAAGACAACCCTAGGTTTCTCTGGGACCACTTCTCGAAGAACAGGATCATTAGAGACTATATGCCAGTGTTTGTTGACCAGCTTCTTTATATTGTTATGCTGCACGGAATAGGTGGTCATGAAGGGGACGCCACCCTGGAAATCATTCCGTGCATGGGGACCCTTCTCCACTAACAGACTGTCCCTTTCCAAATTTTCCACGGAATTCAGAGTTTCGACAAGGAATTCTTCGCCGTACCCCTTTTCCAAGAATCTTTGTGTTAGGACTTTGGCCTGATCTTGGAATACAGCAAGATCAGAACAATTACGTCTCAGTCGTACATACTGGCTTTTAGGCACAGACTTGAGCCACGGAGCGTGGTGACAGCTATCAATGGGTATAAAAGAATTTCTATCCGTGGCTTTAAAGTGGGTCGCAGTAACAATTTGGCCATCCTGTATCCTGATGTTAAGGTCTAAAAAATGTATAAGAGTCTGGCTCTTTTCATACTTTAATTCGATGCCCCTCGAATTCCGGTTCAAAGACTCCATGAAAGAGTCAAGATCACCGGAGTCACCATCCCATAGGAGGAGGATGTCATCGATATATCTAGCCCAGAAGGTCAATTGAGGCACTTTCTGGGCATAGATGACATCCTCCACCCACCTGGCCATAAATAGATTAGCCAGACTAGGGGCATATTTGGCCCCCATGGCAACTCCAGTGATCTGACGAAAAAAATGATTGGCGAACCAAAAATAGTTTCGTGTAGCAACGAATCTGAGTAATATCATCAGGAATTTAATTTGCTCCTCTGGCAACCCAGAGTCACGCTGAAGATACCCCTGTACCGCCTCCAAACCTAGTTCGTGAGGGATAACGGTATACAGAGAGGTGACGTCGGCCGTCACCAACCATGTATTCTCAGTAACCCTCAAATTCTTTAGAAGATTTATCACATGTCGGGAGTCTTTAAGGAAGGAGGGCATTTTCCCAACTAAAGGTTGTAGGTACACATCGATATATTTGCCCACCCGGGATGTAATGGAATCTATTCCACTTACTATAGGGCGTCCCGGGGGGCAAACCGGATCTTTGTGCACCTTTGGTAGATAATAGAGGACAGGGGTCCGTGGAGCCCTAGGGACGAGATAGAAGGCCTCCCTAGAGTCGAGGATCCCTGAGGAGAGTCCACCAGCTATCAGCTCCTCCAGTTCCCTAGTGTAATGAACCTTGGGGTCTGAGGGCAATTGACTATAAGTGGCGGTGTCTCCAACGATGCGATACATCTCGGTCATGTACATCTCTCTATCCAGAACCACAATACCCCCCCCCTTGTCAGCAGGCCTGATAACCAAATCCTTTCTCCTGCAGAGTGAGTCCAACCCATCCTGTAGGGATTTTGTCATCCTAACTTTTTTCACCTCCATGAGGTCGAGGTCCCTCAACATGACGTCTCTAAAGACCTTTAAAGATGGAGCCAATGCTCCAGGCGGGTTGAACAATGAGGCGTTACGCAAGCCAGAATGGACAACAGGTTCAACCACTATGTTACTAGCAATAGTCTCCCTGTCATAAGTGTTCATAGTCATGTACCTTTTAATGTTCAATTTACGAACAAACTTATGGACATCCATGAAAGTATGGAATTTATTCAACCCCCTAGGGGGTGCGAATTTTAAACCCTTATCTAAAATAGCTTGTTCTGACTCTGAAAGTGACTTGGTGCTTAAATTAAAAATACCCTGTCCCTTTAAACCCTTGGCCGCTTTAGCTGCTCTGGACCGCCTCCCCCCTCTGGTTCCTCTCCCCTTTCTCCTTGCCTTTTGACCCCTTGTACGGGTTTGTGAAAACCCCATTGGTTCATTCCTACCCCTTGTGGGGGGCCCCTAGGTTCACCCATGAGTCCTCGGGGGGGGCAATTAGAAATCGAATTAGTTGGATATGAATAGGGCTGGGAACGAGGAGTGAAATCCCCTTCAGGCCCGTTCATATCGTTAAGCGGAAAGAAGGTATTTCTTGTCGGGACATTGTAGTCCCATTCGGAATGGTTGTGTCTATTCCCATATGAGGGGGTTTGCACATTAATGTCCCTATTATATGGACCTCCCCAGTTCCCCTGGTGTTCACCATAACCATCCGTTATAGATTGACTAGGGTATTGGCCCCATGTTTGACCTCGTGGGGGATAACCCCCATTAAATTGTGGGGGGCCCAAATATCCTTGACCTACATCATAATCCCGGTTGGACCTAAGGGGTACAGATGTTCTCGAGTTCCCTCGATGGATATTCCCCCTGTTAGTGCCCCTACCTCTCCTGGGGGACTGATGAGGATAATTGGCACCATTGATCTGTGGTTTAGGGTTTAAACGTTTCGGGGCTTGGGAATTGCCAATGGCATTTACACTATTAGGGGGAGCTGTCTGTGTGACCTCCATCTCCAGACCTGATTGCTTGGAGGCCTCCTCCGTTAACAATTTTTTTTGCCACTCGAAAACGATATTCCCTTGGTAATCAGCCAGATCCCTGTTATATTTTTTCTTTTTTTTGGTCCTTTGATCCCTGTCCTCTTTTTCTAGGACTTTCAACAGGTTCTGTGATTTGTCACGATATTCATCGCTTTCTTTCAGACATGCAAGCTTGGTTTGTATATTTTTAATTTCTACGTCAAGCTTGGATAATTTGGCTGTTTTTCTCTCCACTAAAAAGCGTAGAAAAGAAAGTCCAGCTTGATTAAAATATTTAAACCAATCCTCGAGATCGATTTCGCCTTTTTGGGGTGCCACCTCCCATCTTAGGCTGCGTGGGACCATAGTGCACTTGATGTATGTCTCCAAGTACGCTATGTCCCATTTCGTATGATTCTCGGTTATCATGAGATTCTTGAGTCTCATGAAGGTACCACTGAGGTCGCCCTCATCATGTTTGTAGGGTTCAAAGACCCCTTCCATATCAACCACCCTGTTAGTTCTAAACTCAAAAATATCCATTGTACCTAATGAGGGGTAGGGAAACAAGGTAGGAGATAAAGGGTACAGGAGAAAAGGGTTTTGCACCTTCAAATACTGTTAAAAAGCTGCGGTTGAATGTATCAGCAAAGCAGAATGGAAATAAATTAAAACCGCGCTAATAAAGCTACCTTAAATGGTAAAACAAAAAAAGAGAGGGGGGGGGGGGACAAAAAAGCAGGCCGCCGCTCAAAGTGGGATACACACACCAAGCATGAGAAGATAAAAAGGAAGCAGCGCCAAAACAAAAAATTAAAAATTACTATGTAACAGACAAAAATAATTCCTAAAAATCACTGTGTCCAGTCCTAGATTTTAAAGTCCAAATGTAGCTGGAATGTTGTGAGCACAAAAACAGCTGGGGTAGATGGTACACAAGTTAAAGGGAATGTCCACATCAAGGATAATCACAGAATCAACACCGCAGTGAGGTAATGTATTTGGTGACATAGGATCCCTCCACCAGTGTTGCTATGCTCTTACCAGAAGTCTGAGCATATAGAGCTCTGTGGAAATGGCTATGGATAACCTGGCGATGAAATCCTGCGATCACCCAATGGATAATACGAGCCTGGCGTCCCTTATTCCTCCCGGTACTTATTCATACACTCAGCCATCCCATAGCGTACTTACTATTCATACACACATTAAATTCAGCATAAAAAAGAAGCCTGCATCCTGTAGTCCTCCTGATAAAAGTTTCGGTAAGATCAATGAAGGGACGCAGCAACGCACCACCACCCATAGCGTGTGAAACCAGGGCAAACACACTACTAAATGTTTATAGAGTCAGAACGCATCCATAAATTTTCATAGCATAAGAATAAACTATCACATTAAAAATGTGTATTATTCAGATTGGAGCATACTGTGAAAAAACATCCGCCGGCCGCCAAAAGTGATCGGATCCTGTAGCCCTATATGTGACCAAAGTCAAATCCTCATAAAACGTGAGCATGGTGATGTGGCAGTCGCTGCGCAGTGCCAGTTAAAATTTCCCCAGACTAGTTTCCCAGATTGGACGGATACAATTACCGTCATCAAATGGGTTCAAAAGGGGGTATAGCGGCGACGATCTAGCAACGCACCACCATTATATAAATCCAAATTAAGCCTCATATTGGTTATATGCTGGCCGTATGCGGTCATGTGACACTAACACTCAAAACCGCCATTTTAGAAATGGGCAAACACACTAATCTCTATATGGGGGGGTTAATAACATTTGGGGCTGTCTGTGAGGACTGCCATCAAATATAGAGTCAGAACGCATCCATAAATTTTCATAGTATCAATGAAGGGACTTAGATACAAATTCTTTGGCTGAATTAAATATATATAAACTGTAGGCAAAAGCCACGGAGCGTATATTATATTGAAATGTGTATTTGGCCAGCGGGGGATGGTCTTTTCATCTTACAAGTAAATATATTGGGGACCGAAAAGCCCAGAAGTGTCTCCCTCTATCTGTGATCTAATGTTATTGTATGGTGTGATCTGACAGATTGTCGAAAAACTCCTAAAGAGAACCATATACATAGCCAACCCAAGTGATATAAGTGATATATTCGTGAATGTAAACATGGGAAATCAATCCCATAATGAGAGAATATATTGTAGAAAATCGATATATATAATGGAAATTATATAAGAAATATAAAATATGATATGACCCCTTATATCCCTGTGACCAAGCTATCAGCTCCTCCAGTTCCCTATATAAGTGAAACAAATGTAAACATGGTCATGTACATCTCTCTATCCAGAAATTAATCTCAAATAAAACGTGTCAATTTTTTCATAATTCTCTAAACAGATGGACATATATAGAACATAATAACCACTAATATAAATCTCCCTGTCATAAGTTATGTAGTTCAATTTACGATGTGATAAAAATATGATTTTATAAATTGAGCTAATAAAAATACAGACCACTAAAAGTGAATGTAAAAAGAGGGGGGGGGCAATTAGTATCATAGTAAGATGACCACCTATAAAAAAGTGTTCGTAACAGTTGTACCAGTTTGCAAAATTTCATCCCAAACCTAACCATCCGTCGCCCCACTTGTCCGACATCCCAGATTGGACTGTAGATGACAACAATAATACACAATAATAAAACCATATATCCTCCGTTAAATCTCAATATTTAAGAACAAGTCCCTGTTATATTTTTTCTTTTTTTTTGAAACCTTCAAGAGTTATCAATAAAAGCATTGACATCAGTGTCAATGTTCAACCCTTTTTGAAGGGGTGGGGATAGCATTTATGAGCCTATGTATCCACCCCATGAAGGTTTCTGATCTAGAGATCTCCCTAACTAAGGGTAACCAAATACCCTGCGGTCCAAAGCAGAATGGAAATTTGGCTTAAATTTATCAATCCCACACCAAGCATAAAAAAAAAGGAACGTATTATTAGGGTTTTTTTTGTAGCTGGTGAAGCGGGGGTAGATGGTAGTGTTTCGAAACAGAATGCTTCGGAAACCCAGTAAGGATATTGGTTATATGCTCATTCAGCGCCAGTACTAAATGCAGGGGCCACATTAAAATTCAGTTTGCCGTACGTCCCACAGCATTGCAGGCCACAGGGACACGACGCAACATGTAGACCACCCCAAAAACGTAGTGGCACAAGTAATGAAAGGTTTGATGGTATGTGAAGGCCCCTGTAGCGGTACACCAAGTAAGGTCGTGGTGCGATAAAAAACTGCCACGCAGTATTGATATAATGAAAACAAACACGACATTTGAAAATATATATATAAATTATATAAGAAATATAAATATGATATGACCACATTTATATAATACCCCGTTAATTGATCAAAAAAATCCTCTTGTTGATATAGAGGGGGAAGTAAATAGTAAGATACCACCTAAAAATTGGGGCAATAAAATTTATGTCTTAGGGATGTAGATGACACCCCTCTAAAGACAACCCTAGTTTTCTCTTTGGCCTACCACTTCTCGAAGAACAGGATCATTAAAAATAGAGTACTATAAACAGAATGCCAGTGTTATTGTTGACCAGCCGTTCTTTATATTGTTATGCTGCACACGGAAAGTAATGATGAAAGGTTTGGGTATGTGTGGCCCTGTATGAAGGTCGTTGACGCCAAACCCATGTCCCACATTTAAATCCCCCCGTTAATTGTGTCCCTTCTTGTGCATGGGGACCCTTAGGGATGGCTCTAAAAGACACTAACAGACTGTCCCTTTTGTTGACCAAATTTTCCACGGAATAGGTCATGAGTTTCGGACAAGGGGAATTGTCCCTTTCGCCAAGTACCCCTTTTCCAAGAATCTTTGTGTTAGGACTTTGGCCTGATCTTGGAATACAGCAAGATCAGAACAATTACGTCTCAGTCGTACATACTGGCTTTTAGGCACAGACTTGAGCCACGGAGCGTGGTGACAGCTATCAATGGGTATAAAAGAATTTCTATCCGTGGCTTTAAAGTGGGTCGCAGTAACAATTTGGCCATCCTGTATCCTGATGTTAAGGTCTAAAAAATGTATAAGAGTCTGGCTCTTTTCATACTTTAATTCGATGCCCCTCGAATTCCGGTTCAAAGACTCCATGAAAGAGTCAAGATCACCGGAGTCACCATCCCATAGGAGGAGGATGTCATCGATATATCTAGCCCAGAAGGTCAATTGAGGCACATTCTGGGCATAGATGACATCCTCCTCCCACCTGGCCATAAATAGATTAGCCAGACTAGGGGCATATTTGGCCCCCATGGCAACTCCAGTGATCTGACGAAAAAAATGATTGTCGAACCAAAAATAGTTTCGTGTAGCAACGAATCTGAGTAATATCATCAGGAATTTAATTTGCTCCTCTGGCAACCCAGAGTCACGCTGAAGATACCCCTGTACCGCCTCCAAACCTAGTTCGTGAGGGATAACGGTATACAGAGAGGTGACGTCGGCCGTCACCAACCATGTATTCTCAGTAACCCTCAAATTCTTTAGAAGATTTATCACATGTCGGGAGTCTTTAAGGAAGGAGGGCATTTTCCCAAAATGTGGGGTCTTTGGAACCAAAGGGTCCAGAAATTACATTGCTGCAGATGGACACAGTTGACCGACTTTGGGGCCCTGTATACTAGTTCCACTGGGTTTGCACACCAAATTTGGGGTTCCTAGCACCAAGTGGCCCCAAGATACGGGGCCCCAAAGTCGGTTTGGAAAATGTCAAGCACTTTTCTGCAGCAGAGAATGAGATTTTCCGAACCGACTTTGGGGCCCCGTATCTCGGGGCCACTTGGTGCCCAGACAAACAATTTAAAGGACAACCATCAATTAACAGATAGTTTTTTTAATACCTATTTCCTCTTCATTCCTTCAGATTCTGCCATATAAATATTCACCTAAAGTAGAACTATGGGCAAAACTTAATTTATTTTTAAATTTTGGAAAGAGCTAATTTTTTTTTGCCATCTCTGTCCCATTGGGGAGATTTTCCATCACTTCCTTTCCCATAGCCAAACAGGAAGTGAGAGGAAATCCCTGCACATTATGGGAATTTCTTGGGCCCCCCCAGGTCACCAGATCTAGTGTCCCCATTGGAAGATTTTTCCCTCTATTACTTTTCTGAGGACAACCCAGAATTTGTGATTTTCTTTTACTTTTACATTCAATGATAACGGTAAACAGGACAAATAGAGAAGATGAATCTCCTTATCCGCTTCCTCTCCGCTCTGTCACTTTCACTCTACTCTCTCCCATCTCCTCTTCACTCTCTCATTTCTACATTCCCATTCTCAGTCCACCCTCCCATTTTCTCTCCATTCTAACATCTTCTTTCCATTCTCCATCTTCTCTTCACTCTCTTGTCACCTCTCCAATCTCCTTTCTCCTCCTTTCTCCTCCACTCTCCACTCTCCATTCTCCAATCTCATATTTATCATCCCATCTCTTCTCCACTCTCCCACCTCCTCCTCCCAGCTCTCCCATTTCCTCTTCACTCTCTCTTTTCTACATTCCCATTTTCAGTCCACCCTCCCATTCCCTCTTTATTCTAACATTTCCTAATTATTCTGCCATTTCCTTTCCACTTTCCCATCTCCCCTCCACCCTCTTGTCTTCCCTCCACTCTCCCTCTCTCTCTCATTTTCACTTCACTCTCCCATCTCCTCTCCACTCTCCCATCTCCTCTCCACCCTCTTGTCTCCCCTCCACTCTCCCTCACTCTCTTATTTTCACTTCACTCTCCCATCTCCTCGCCACTCTCCCATCTCCTCGCCACTCTCCCATCTCTTCTCCATGCTTCCATTTTCGGTTTACTCTCCCATCTCCTCTTCACTCTCCCATCTCCTTTCCACTCTCTTGTTTTCATTCCACTTTTACATTTTCAATGTAAAAGTGGAACTTCCCATTTCCTCTCTACTCCAACATCTCCTCTCCACTCTCTCAAATTCAGTCCACTCTCCCGTTTCCTCTCTACCCTCTCATATCTCCTCTCCACTTTCCCATCTTCTCTTTGTCTTATCATCTTTTCTCCACTCTCCTAATTCCCCTCAACTCTCCCATCTCTTCTTCACTCTCAGCCCTCAGTTACCTCCTCTCCAATCTCTCATCATCTCTACTCTATGACCTCTCCTATCTCCTCTCCACTCTGCCATCTCCTCAGCACTCTCTTATCTTATCTTCACTCCACTCTCCCATCTCCTCACTTTCCCATCCCATCTCCATTCTCCCATCTTCTCTACACTCTTCCACCTATCCAATCTCCCATCTTCTCTCCACTCTCCCATCTCCCCCCCACTATGCCTCTTTCCCATTTTCACTTCACTCTTCCATATCTCCTCCACTCAAAGGGGAGACTCAATTGACTACTCGGTCTTTGTTTCTGCCATCACTTTTCTTTGCTCCACTTTCCCCTCTTCATTCCACTCTCCCATCTCCTCTCAACCCTCTCTTATCTCCACCCCATGCCCCCATCATCTCTTCATTTTGCCATCTTTTCTTCACTTCCGTATTTCCCTAAACTCTATCTTCTACCTCAGCTATCGCCTCTTCTATCTCTCAACTCTGTCCTCTTCCATCTACTCTGTCCTCTTCCATCTACTCTGTCCTCTTCCATCTACTCTGTCCTCTTCCATCTACTCTTTACTCTTCCATCTTTACTCCATTCTGCCGTCTCCAATTTCTCAATTTTATCATCATATGGTCGCCAATAAAAAATTTAAATAGCAATGAATCTTCACGCACAAATTGTTTCACCATTCACTTATCAAATAATCGGGTGATCTTTGGCCCAGTGACCACCGTAATTCATCCAACATATATTTATTCAATGAATTTATGTAACTATGTAACTATTTTTCTGTATAATAAAATATTGTTTTAATGGCACACAGTATGCAGGCTTATACATGCATCCCCAACTGTAGATACGGTACTGAACAATTTATATATAAAATAAACAAAATAAAAAATAATAACAAATAATCATAAACATATGAATAATTTACAAAAAATATCATAAGATCCTCTGCTCCTTGAAGACCTTCTCGAAGCTTGCCTCTCTTTCCTTCCTGTCCTTTTGCGGATTGTATTTTTAGACATACAAATAGTCCATAATCATTGTTTCCAGGTGCTGCCGCCCTTATGCTCTCCCTTCTTGTGGTGGCCCCAAGATTCTGTGACCTCTTGTAAGCCTTTGATCCTTAAGGCTGGCCCTCCCCCCCTTTGGTGAGGAGGCTGGGTGTGGACAGTTTTGCAGCGAGGTCTGGGATTACCTCCAGGGAAAAAGTTTTGTTTTTTAAGGAAAGCCTTTGGTTCAAGCGAAATTATCTGGTGGAAAGGGTAAATATAATAATTTGATGCTGTAATGTATCAGTATTAAAAACCAATATAAATTGACCCTATGAAATATTGAATTTTGTCCCTTTGATATACTAACAGAAATATGAGAAATCCCTGAAGAAAACCGTAATTTCCCAAGGTCGAAATGCATTGGGGTATTGTTTTGTAGAAAGAATTAATTTGATGAATGTTATTTCCCTAACCAACTTTTTCGCATTATGTACACTACATATTTTAAACTCCTGTACCGCAATGAAGTTTGATTACCGTTTTTGATAATAAAATCAATTAATTTTTACAAAAGTATCTGTTTCTCATTGCTGCTGAAAAGCCCCATGGGGAATTTTTCCAAATGTTTCCAATCTCTTCTCCACTCTGCCATCTTCACTACACGCTGCCATCTCCTCTTCACTCTCGTTTTTACACAACTCTCCTATCTCCCCTCTATACTCCCATCTCATATCTATTCTCCTATTTCTTCTCCACTCTCCCACCTCTTCTACACTCTCATATTTTTCCTTCACTCCCCATCTCCTCTCACTCTCTCATTCCTACTCCAATTTACCATGTACATTCCACCCTTCAATTTCTTCCCTACTCCAACATTGTCTCTCAACTCTCTCATCTTTAAAAAACAAACAAACAAAAAAATAAATCTGGCAGACTCAATGGACTATTCGGTCTTTTTTCTGCCATCACTTTTCTATTTTTCAATGCTCCACTCTCCCATCTTCATTCCACTCTCCCATCTCCTCTCAACCCTCTCTTATCTCCACCCCATTCCCCCATCAGCTCCTAATTTTTTCCATCTTTTCTCCACTTCCCTATTTCCCTAAACTCTATCTCCTATCTCAGCTCTCTCCTCTCCAATCTCTCAACACCTCTCGACTCTCTGCCCTTTTCCATCTACTCTTCACTCTTCCAGTTTCACTCCATTTTGCCATCTCTTCTCCATTCTTCCATCTTCACTCCACTCTGTCATCTCCTCTCCACTCTGCCATCTTCACTCCACTGTGCCATCTCCTCTCCGCCATCTTCACTCTGCCATCTCCTCTCCACTCTTCCATCTTCACTCCACTCTGCCATATCCTCTCCACTCTGCCATCTTCACTCCACTGTGCCATCTTCACTCCACTGTGCCATCTCCTCTCTGCCATCTTCACTCTACTATGCCATCTTCACTCTACTCTGCCATCTTGACTTCACTCTGCCATCTTCACTCTGCCATCTTCACTCTACTCTGCCATCTTCACTCCACTGTACCATCTTCACTCCACTGTGCCATCTCCTCTCTGCCATCTTCACTCTACTCTGCCATCTTCACTCCACTCTGCCATCTTCACTCTGCCATCTCCTCTCCACTCTGCTATCTTCACTCCACTGTGCCATCTCCTCTCCGCCATCTCCTTTCCTCTCCGCCATCTCCTCTCCACTCTGCCATCTTCACTCCACTCTGCCATCTTCACTCCACTCTGCCATCTTCACTCCATTCTGCCATCTTCACTTCACTCTGCCATCTCCTCTTCACTCTGCCACCTCCTCTCCACTTTGCCATCTTCACTCCATTCTGCCATCTTCACTTCACTCTGCCATCTCCTCTTCACTCTGCCACCTCCTCTCCACTTTGCCAGCTTCACTCCACTGTGCCATCTCCTCTGCCATCTTCACTCTACTCTGCCATCTTCACTCCACTCTGCCATCTCCTCTCCACTCTGCCATCTCATCTCCACTCTGCCATCTTCACTCCATTATGCCATCTCCTCTCCATTCTGCCATCTTCTCTCCACTCTGCCATCTTCTCTCCACTCTGCCATCTCCTCTCCACTGTGCCATCTCCTTGCGCCATCTTCACTCTACTCTGCCATCTTCACTCCACTCTGCCATCTCCCCTCGCCATCTTCACTCCACTCTGCCATCTCCTCTCCACTCTGCCATCTTCACTCCATTCTGCCATCTCCTCTCCACTCTGCCATCTTCACTCCATTCTGCCATCTCCTCTCCACTCTTCCATCTTCACACCATTCTGCCATCTCCTCTCCACTCTGACATCTCCACTCCCCTCTGCCATCTCCTCTCCACTCTCCCATCTTCATTCCTCTCTCCCATTTCCTCTCAACCATCTCTTACGAATGAATGAATGATTTGTATAGCGCTGCAAATGCAAACTGAATCGCTTCCACCTCCCCACTCCCCATCATCTCTTCATTTTGCCATCTCTTCTCCACTCTTCCATCTTTGCTCCACTCTGCCATCTCCTCTCCACTCTGCCATCTCCTCTCCACTCTGCCATCTCCTCTCCTTTTTTTTTTTTATCATTCCCCCACATACATATGCAATAAAAGCATTTCTGTAGCAATTCACTGAATCAAGAATACAAAAATAGCCATAACAAGAGGATTACCCCCTGCCACGTACATCAGCTATTATTTTTGTAACACATTACAAAGGCTTCCTTTTGTATGTCTTTCTCTCCTGTCACCTCCTATAAGCAGACCTGAGTGAAATGTGAGCCGCCACAGACTTGGTCTCTGGATTCTGTAAAAATGCCAAGGAAATTGCTGCGATGTGCACAGGATACGCCACAGTGTGGCTCTGGCCCAGTTCATAATTGCCCACAGATCACTTATGATTAGCGAGTTCAGCATGCTGACATGCTGTGCTCCCTGCTCATGGGCTATTGAGGCATTACTGTGTAGGAGTTTATAGTCTCCATTTACAGAGCTCCAGATAAATGTGCACAATACAATGAGGGTGTTATAAAACACAATTCTTGTATTGTCTGCTCCTACTTTCTTCCCCCCACAGCCCCTGATCTGCAAAATAGACTTGCAGCCCTAGATACACTGTAGTGGGATTACTATGTTACAAATGATACATCAGAATAAGTCTGGAATCCCGGATTATCCAGAATCTCCTGGGAGGGAATCTTTCTTTCTTTCTTTCTTTCTTTCTTTCTTTCTTTCTTTCTTTCTTTCTTTCTTTCTGTCTTTCTTTCTTTCTTTCTTTCTGTCTTTCTTTCCTTCTTTCTTTCTTTCTTCCTTCTTCTCTATCTTTCCTTCTCTCCCTCTCTCTCCCTCTCCCTCCCTCCTTCCTTTTCATTTTCCTTTTCTTTCTTTCTTTCCTTTCTTTTCTCTCTTTCTTTTCATTCCTTCTTTCTTTCTTTCTTCCATCCTTATTCTCTCTCTTTCTCCCTTTCCCTCCCTCATTCCTTCCTTTTCTCTTTCTTTCTTTCTTTCTTTCTTTCTTCCTTATTCTCTCTCTCTCTCTCTCTCTCTCTCTCTCTCTCTCCCTTCCTTCCTTCCCTTTCTTTTTCTTTCTTTCTTATTCTCTCTCTTTCCTTCTCTTTCTCCTCTCTCTCTCTCTCCCCCTCCCTCCTTCCTTCCTTCCTTCTTTTCTTTCTCTCTTTTGTTCTTTTCTTTTTTTTCTTCCTTCCTTATTCTCTCTCTCTCTCTTACTCTCTTTCTCTCTCCCTCTCTCCTTCCTTTTCTTTTTTCTTTCTTTTTTCTTCCTTTTCTTTCTTTCTTTCTTTCTTTCTTTTCTTTATTTCTTTCTTTTTCTTTCTTTCTTTATTTCTTTCCTTTTTTTCCTTTCCTTTCTCTCTTTCTCTCTCTCTCTCTCTCTCTTTCCCTCCCTCTCTCCTTCCTTTTCTTTCTTTCTTTTTTTTTCTTTCTTTTCTTTCTTTCTTTCTCTCTTTCTTTCTTTCTTTCTTGCTTTCTTTCTTGCTTTCTTTCTTTCTTTCTCTCTTTCTTTCTTTCTTTCTTTCTTTCTTTTCTCTCTCTCTTTCTCTCTCTTTTCTTTCTTTCTTTCTTTCTTTTCTTTCTTTCTTTCTTTTTTCTTTCTTTCTTTCTTTCTTTCTTTCTTTCTCTCATTCTTTCTTTCTTTCTTTACTTTCTTCTATCATTATTACAAAAATAAATTCTACCCTCTGTTACATCATGTTCATCGTAGACTTCATGTACACGGGACGTTTTTACAACCTCTCCTGAGCGATTTAACTTGACAGATAGTAACCTACGGTTAAACCGTCAGTTTTACCGAGTTTGCATTTGCGTTTAGAAGCGTTTGAAAATATATTTTTTTTCTTTTCAAAATAGCCAAAAATGAAAAAAAAAAAAAACGCCTGTAAACCAGAAATACGGCTAAACGCGGTAACTCGCATTTAGCGGCGTTTCGTTTACAGGCGTTTTTAATTTTTGGCTATTTTGAAAGGAAGAAAAAAAAAAAAAGGGTTTGGCGTTTGAAGTGCCTCTAAACACTGCTTCTGTACGCATTTTTTTGGGTTCCAAAACTGCCTAGAAACGACTATAAACGCCCCTGTGTACATGTACTGATAAGATAACAGAGGAGAGTTCAGGAGCAGTTGAAAAAAATGCCCAACTGCTCCTAAACATCCGTTTACCAGCAGCAGCGTACATGAGGCCTGATCCTTCCAGTATTCCAGAACCTACTGTATATCACTTCCTCCTGAAGGATGACAATGCTTCAAAATGCAAGGTTTGCTTATTTTATATCAGGCCTCTCACAACCTTTAAAGCCTATAAACACATCAGAAAATCGTATGGAAAATAGCGATTTTAAGGCGATCATACGATAATCTGATCGTTAGTACACAGCTTTTGTGAGCCGATCACGACAATTTTTGCAAAATAATCCGATGGAACAAGCACGAACATTTTTGTTATCGTACGATTTTGGTTTATTCAGTACAGTTGTCGTCGAAAAATACAAAAAAATATAAAATACAATATATTACATGACTTGGACATTTTTATTCTGTCGTATAAAAATAATTTATTTTCGATATCAGACAAGCATGCAAAAAACAGGTGATCATTTGTCTGATAATATCATCATGTGTACCAGGCATTACAAATTTCTGCATTAAAGTGGGGGAACACCCTAAAAAAAAAAAGCATTAACCACTTTCAGACCGGACCAATTTGCAGCCAAAGGACCAGGCCCCTTTTTGCGATTCGGCACTGCGTCGCTTTAACTGACAATTGCGCGGTCGTGCGACGTAGCTCCCAAACAAAATTGATGTCCTTTTTTTCCCACAAATAGAGCTTTCTTTTGGTGGTATTTGATCGCCCCTGCGGTTTTTATTTTTTGCGCTATAAACAAAAAAGAGCGACAATTTTGAAAAAAAAAAACGCATTATTTTTTTTTTTTTGCTATAATAAATATCCCCCAAAAATGTATAAAAAAAAAAATTTTTTCCTCAGTTTAGGCCGATACGTATTCTTCTACATATTTTTGGTAAAAAAAATCGCAATAAGCGATTATTGATTGGTTTGCGCAGAAGTTATAGCGTTTACAAGATAGGGGATAGTTTTATAGCATTTTTATTAATAATTTTTTTTTTTTTAGTAGTAATGGCGGCGATCAGCGATTTTTATTGTGACTGCGACATTATGGCGGACACATCGGACATTTTTGACACATTTTTGGGACCATTGTCATTTATACAGCAATCAATGCTATTTAAATGCATTGATTCCTGTATAAATGACACTGGCAGTGAAGGGGTTAACCAGAAGGGGGCAGTGTAGGGGTTAAGTATGCCTAGGGGTGTGTTTTTCTTACTGTGGGGGGCGTGGCTGTCAGCTAGTGAATGCTGATCTCTGCTCCAATCACAGGGAGCAGAGATCGGCGTCACTAGTTGCTAGGCAGAACGGGGAGATGCTGTTTATCTCGGCATCTCCCCGTTCAGCCTTCCCGTGAGACGATCGCGGGGGGTCCCCGCGGCGATCGAGTCCGCGGGGCCCGTGACCGGACTCACGGGGGTCCCGACCGGCGCGGGAGCGCGCCGCTCCCGGCGCGCTCCCGATGGCACGGACAGGCATTAAGGAGGGACTTATATATACACCCTCCTGCCTGTACGTGCCATTCTGCCAACGTATATCTGTGTGCGCCGGTCGGGAAGTGGTTAATATTCTGGAAAAAAAGTAAAAAAAAAAATTTAAAAAATATATTTTTTTTACCGGATCCGAAATCCCTGTTGCTAGGCAGTCTTCCTAATCTGCCTCCTTCCTACGCCGCGGTGATCTTCGTTCTTCTGTCCTCCGCCGCGTTGTCTTCTGGGTAATGGGGCGCGCTGTGTTATGGGAACTGTGTGTTCTCTAACACAGCGTGTCCCATTCACAAAGCGCCGCGCGACTCGCGCATGCGCAGTAGGAAACGAGGCAGTAAGCCGTAGTCTTCACTGCCTGTTTCCCTTACTGAGGATGACGGCGCTGGGACCGGTCCCAGCGCCGAGGGACATCTCGGCCTTCACGACCGACATCGCGGGCGCCCTGGGAGGGTAAGTGTACTTATTAAAAGTCAGCAGCTACTTTTTTTTTAGCTGCTGACTTTTAAAACATTTTTTTTTTAGCTGAAACACCCCTTTAAAGTTCTAAAGATACAGTGCCTTGAAAAAGTATTCACACCCCTTGAAATTTTCCACATTTTGTCATGTTACAACCAAAAACCTAAATGTGCTTGTCTCCATCGTTGGAAAGACCAGGTTTAGGTAAGTAAAAGGGGGGGGGGGCTCTGGGGGGTGCTGCATCACAGGAGGTTTTTCACCTTAATGCATAGAATGCATTAAGGTAAAAAACCTTGAGGGTTTACAACCCCTTTAAGACGTCAGCATACCAAGAAATTTTGGACAATTTCATGCTCCCAACTTTGTGGGAACAGTTTGGGGACGGCCCCTTCCTGTTCCAACATGACTGCGCACCAGTGCACAGAGCAAGGTCCATAAAGACATGGATGAGAAAGTTGGGGTGGAGGAATTTTACTGGCCTTCCCTTCACTGGAACTAAGGGACCAAGCACAACCCCTGAAAAACAACCCCCACACCATAAACTCCCCTCCGCCAAATGATTTGGACCAGTACACAAAGCAAGGTCCATATAGACATGGATGATCAAGACCTCTGCAGGAACACTATCTTAGGGTTCCTGCAGAGGTTGCTGCGGGTTCCTTGGGATTCTGAGGAAAACATCACATGGCAGAGCATGTGGACATATACATAGTTTTAAAATGAGCTCCTCCAAAGTAAAAAAAAAGTTGAGAAAGAAGGCCCATGAAGTCATGGATGAGAGAGTTTGGGGGTGGAGGAACTAGACTGGCCTGCACAGAGTCCTGACCTCAACCCGATTGAACACCTTTGGAATTAATTAAAGGGGAGATTTCAAGCCAGGCCTTCTCGTCCAACATCAGTGCCTGACCTCACAAATGCACTTCTGGAAGAATGGTCAAACATTCCCATAGACACACTCCTAAACTTTGTGGACAGCCTTCCCAGAAGAATTGAAGCTGTTATAGCTGCAAAGGGTGGGCCAACTCAATATTGAACCCTACGGACTAAGACTGGGATGCCAATAAAGTTCATGTGTGTGTAAAGGCCGGTGTCCCAATACTTTTGGTAATATAGTGTATATATAATGGGAGCTCAGGGGTTGATTTTTAGTAACAAAAGGTGGAACTTTTCTGATTATCGCAACATGTCAATTTTTTCACGCAGAAAAAAAATAACTGATAGGTCCTCTAATTTTTTTTTTAAATTACAGCCATTATTATAGGACAGGCAATGTATGCAGCAAATTACATGAGTCCCTTCCCTTAAGGATCTTACAGTGTAATGCCGCGTACACACGGTCGGAATTCTCGTCGGAAAAAGCTCTGATGGTTTTCCCGTCGGAATTCCGATGGAATTTCGCTCAAACTGTCTTGCCTACACACGGTCACACCAAATTCCGACGGTCAAAATTGACCGTCGAATTGTTTCCGAGCATGCGTCGGAATTTTGCGTGTTGGAATTGCATACACACGATCGGAAAATCCGATAGAAAGGTTTTCCGTCGGAAAAATTGAGAACAGGTTCTCAATCCAAAGTCCGTCGGAAATTCCGACAGAAAAAGACCGATGGGCATACACACGGTTGGAAAATCCGTTGAAAGGCTCCCATCGTACTGTTTCCATCGGAAATTCCGACCGTGTGTACGCCGCATAAGTCCCTGGTCTCACATGCATACGTATACATACTATGGCCAAACAACCTATCAGCTTATCTTTGGAATGTGAGAAGAACAAGGAGAACATGCAAACTCCATGGTGCTTATAATGCTCAGCTTTATTTTATACATCTAAAACCTTTATCCCAAAAGGAAAAAAAAAACAAAAAAAAAAACAGTTTGTTCTAACTGTTAAAAAGTGCGAGCTGGAGTTTGGCTTACATTTGTTAGTGTATCTAAATATGCTAGTACATCTAATGCTCCGCTTCCCAGACTGACAATGCTGCAGTTCAACAGTGTCTCTGTTGCTCCTTCATCCAGAGTAGGGGTGTAACAACATATTCGGCGACCCATCGCAGTTTGCTACAGAAGTGATGTTCCATTTTGCTACACCCCACACTCGTCTACAGTAAGGATACACTAAGAAGGGGGAAAGCGGACATGTTGTTACACCCACCGGAGTTTTGCATTTTACACGTATTTATAACAGTAAAGTCAGTTTATATAGTGAAATACAGGCCTTAGAACTCCGTCTGACTGATTAGATCTTGAATTTTAAAAGCAGCGGCAACCCCGCTCATCTCACAGGTTTGATAATCTGACAGAAGTTCGCTGCTTTTAAAATTCAACATCTAACCAGTCAGAGGGACTTCTAAGTCCTGTATTTCACTTTACTGTTATAAATAAGTCTAAAATGCAAAACTTCGGTGGGTGTAACAACATGTCAGCTTGCCCCCTTCTTAAGCCCCATACACACGGTCGGACTTTTTCATGGATTCTGTCCGATCGGACAATGTTGTTGAAAAATCAGACCGTGTGTATGCACCATCGGACAGTGTACGTCGGTTTGTCCGACGGACAAAGTCTTATCTCCTGCTGGAAAGATTTGCCGTCAACACGGTCCGATCACACCAAATCCGATCGTGTGTACGGTTGTCCGACCGGACAAAGTGCTACGCATGCTCAGATCACATTACAAGACCAAAGCTATTGGCTACTAGCCTCTACGTAGTCCCGTCGTAGGCAACAAACGTCACCACGTTCAGAATGATCGGATTTTCCGACAACTTTGTCTGACCGTGTGTACGCAAAACCAACATCAGACAAAGTATGACGGACAGGATCCGACCGACCTGGTCCTCGGATAATCCGCGCGTGTGTATGGGGCTTTAGTGTATCTTTACTGGGGAGGAGTGCGGGGTGTAGCAAGATGGCGGCGATGGAAAGTCACTTCCGTAGCAAACTGCGATGTGTCGCCGAATATGTCGTTACAGGGGCGCACTAATAAAGAAGGTGTGTTACTGGCCAGATCGCCAAGTAAAAACAGAGGGGAATCTAATGATTGGTAAGCTGCAATATATGACATTTTGGGATTTTCTTGGTTTTAAATCACTGGATGCAATGAATCTTTGTACATTAGTGGCTATAACAAGTCATTCCTATGGTGTAAAAGACATCAGAGGTGACCTGTGACCTGGAAGGAAACTCACTGCCAAGACATACAATGGCCAGCTCCTGTGTCCAAACTTCCCAGCGCAATAGGACACCAAGTCATGGGGGATAGGATGAGTCAGGGGAAAACAATACTGAGGAAATCAGGCAGCTAAATCAGCTAGCTTTCATCAGTGGGGGGGGGGGGGGGGGGGATATTTTGATTAAAACGTTTATTATAACTTCTTTAACCACTTCAGCTCCGGAAGTTTTTACCCCCTTCCTGACCAGAGCACTTTTTTTGCGATTCGGCGCTGCGTCGCTTTAACTGACAATTGCGCGGTCGTGCGGCAATGCACCCAAACAATATTTTTTCCCCCACAAATAGAGCTTTCTTTTGGTGGTATTTGATCACCTCTGCGGTTTTTAGTTTTTGCGCTATAAACAAAAAAAGAGCGACGGTTTTGAAAAATATATATAAAAAAAAAACGAATTTTTTCCTCAGTTTAGGTCGCTATGTTTTCTTCTACATATGTTTGGTAAAAAAAATCGCAATAAGCGTTTATTGATTGGTTTGCGCAAAAGTTATAGCGTCTACAAATTAGGGGTTAGTTTTATAGCATTTTTATTATTCTTTTTTTTTTTATTAGTAATGGCGGCGATCTACGATTTTTATCGTGACTGCGACATTATGGTGGACACATCGGACACTTTTGACACTATTTTGGGACCATTGTCATTTATACATTGATCAGTGCTATAAAAAAGGACCTGATTACTGTGTAAATGACACTGGCAGGGAAGGGATTAAACACTAGGGGGCGATCAAGGGGTTAAGTGTGTCCTAGGGAGGGATTCTAACTGTAGGGGGGGGGCTTCCACTGACATGACAGCGATCACTGCTCCCGAGGACAGGGAACAGTACATCCCTGTCATGTCACTAGGCAGAATGGGGAAATGCCTTGTTTACAAAGGCATCTTCCCGTTCTGCTCCGTGACACGATTGCGGGCACCCGGCGGACATAGAGCGTGCGCCCACAATGCCGCATCTTAAAGGGGACATACCTGTACGCCCATTTGCCCAGCCGTGCCATTGTGCCGACGTATATCGTTGTGCGCTGGTCGGCATGTGCTTAAAAAATCGTATTTCTTCAAAAAATGTAGGCCAATATGTATTTTGCAACATATTTTTGGTAAAAAAATCCCAATAAGCGTATATTGATTGGTTTGCGCAAAAGTTATAGCGTCTTCGAACTATGGGATAAATTTATGGACTTTTTATTAATTTTTTTTATATTTTTTTACTAGCAATGGCAGAGATCAGAAATTTTTAGCGGGACTGCGACATTGCGGCAGACAAATCTGACACTAATGCCGTGTACACACGGTCAGACTTTCCGGCAGAAAAAGTCAGACAGAATCATTTTATCGGATATTCTGATCGTGTGTGGGCTTCAATGGACGGACCTAGAAATAGAACATGTTTTAAATCTTTCCTGACGGAATTAATTCCTATCGGGAAAACCGATTGTCTGCATGCTGTTCCGACGAACCAAAAACAAAGCAAGGGCAGCTATTGAACTTCCCCTTTCTAGTCCCGTCGTACGTGTTTTACGTCACCGTGTTCTAAACGATCAGACTTTGGTGTGTAGGCAAGTCTGTTTCAGCAGAACTCTGTCGGAACTTTGTCGGAAAAAAACGTCAGAGTTTGATGGAAAAAAATGGTCGTGTGTACGCGGCATAAGTGACACTAATGCCGCGTACACACGAAGGGACTTTTCCCGGCGGACCTAAGTCCAGCGGACAATCCGCTGGACTTTCCAGCTGGGTCCGCTGGACTAAAAAGCGAACGGACTTGACCACACACGATCACGCAAAAAGTCAGACGGTTCACGCGATGACGTACAGCACGTACGACGGGACTAGAAAACGAAAAATACTAGAAAAATACTTGCTACTGAGCATGCGTCCTTTTTGGTCCGCCGGACCATACTACACACGGCCGGATTATCCGCTGGACTGCTAAGTCCAGCGGATAATTTTAAAACAAAACTTAAAACTTTAGTCCGCCGTACTTTGGCCAAAAAAAGTCCGCCGGCGCCCACACACGAGGGGATTATCCGCTCGACTTCGGTCCAGCGGATAATCCCGCGGGATAGTCCCTTCGTGTGTACGCGGCATTAAAACTTTAGTCCGCCGTACTTTGGCCAAAAAAAGTCAGCCGGCGCCCACACACGAGGGGATTATCCGCTCGACTTCGGTCCAGCGGATAATCCCGCGGGATAGTCCCTTCGTGTGTACGCGGCATTAGTGACACTTAGTGGGTACCATTGACACAAATGCACTGTCACTGTATAAATGACACTGGTAAGGAAGGGGTTAACATCAGTGGCGATCAAAGGGTTAAATGTGTTCCCTATGTGTGCTTTCTAACTGTGCGGGGGATGTGCTTTGACTAAAGGAAAACAGAGATCCATGAACATGAGATCTTTAGTATACTTTCTAGCAGAACAGCGGTCTGCCTTGTTTACATCGCAGCCGCCAGACCAGCTGATTGGCTCCCTCTGTGTCCAATCACAATCACAGCTGGATCGGGGCTCCAGCAGGGGCGCGCACGCCCCCAGAGCTGATGGAAGAGATTACTTACAGGTACGCGATTTTGCCGCCCGGCCACAGTAAGTGTACGCGGGGCAGCCCTTAAAGCGGTTCTGCACACACCTCATTTAGTAAATCTTTTTGCCTTCCAAATCAGGCAAAGAGTACTAAATGAAGTGTTTTTTTTTTCACTTACCTTGTAATTGCTGACGTTTTTTCCTCTGTCTCTTCGGGGGTGGGCGGGGTCTATGCAGCGATCCTCGTCATGCCGCACTGTCTCCTGGGATCTGGTGTCATTGATCCCAGGAGTCAGTGCGGACATCGGCCGAAATCTCGCGAGATTTACGGGGCTCGTGCCGAAATCTCGCGAGATTTATGTGGCCGAAATTTTGCGAGATTTCGGTGAACGTGAGCTACACTTTGCCGTTACTGCACGCGCGCGAGATCGGCGCAGTAACGGCGGTGCATGCTGGGCCATAGAAGGTGCCTGTGTGGTTTCACATGCCCACAGGCAAGATGGCACCCAGCAGCAACACTTTTTATAAGTGTTTCTTTCTGACGAAAACCGGCAGCAGTTCCCTCTGAAAACGGAACACGTGAGTGTGTGATAACCATCTCCTAATCCTTCTCATTGCAGAAAAAAAAAAATACATTACAGAGCGTGTGAACCGGCGCACTCATATGCGCAACAGCAATAATAATATGCCATTGATAATAGCGCACGCCGTATCATTAAGAGTCCATTCACACAGGGGCAACACGACTTCCAGCGCAACTTTGGGAGGCAACTTGGACACGACTTGAGTATGAATCACAGCGCGACTTGGGGCGACTTACAACATGACTTTAAGTCGCCCCCAGGCCAGGCGACTTTGGCCGTGGCCAATCACAGAATGATCATCTCTCGAGGGGGAACTCCACACCAAATTTTAAATAAAAAACCGGCATGGGTTCCCCTCCAAGAGCATACCAGGCCCTTAGGTCTGGTATGGATATTAAGGGGAACCCCACGCCAAAATAAAAAAAAAATGGCGTGGGGGTCCCCCTCAAAATCCATACCAGGCCCTTCAGGTCTGGTATGGATTTTTAAGGGGAACCCCGCTCCAAAATTAAAATATAAGAAGTGTCAGAAGAAGAGAAGCGTCACACAGTGGGAGCCTCCCATGGATGCGGAGCGGCCCAAGAACGAAGCGGGGAAGAAGATGCCGGACGATAACATCGGAGCAAGAAGCAGAGGATCGGAGGAAGAATCAGAGGAAGAACAAGATGGGAAGAAACCAAAGGATGAAGGTAGGAAGAAGACCCGAAGAAGATGGAAAGCAGAAGACTTTAAATAAAGAAATTGTCAAAAAACGGTCTCTTGTAATTTTTAACATTTTTGACACTTTTTGTGTGAAATGGTAGAGGTACTTTTGTACCCCATTAACATTTCACAGAGGGGGGGGCCCCCCGCCCACAGACCCCCACAACCCCCACAACCACCGGGCAAGGGGGGTTGTGGGGACAAGGTGCTTTGGGGGGCTACCAGCATGTGGCCTGGTATGGTTCAGGAGGGGGGGCGCTCTCTCGCCCCCCTCTTTTTCTAGGGCCTGCCAGGTTGCGTGCTCGGATAAGAGTCTGGTATGGATTTTGAGGGGGACCCCCACGCCATTTTTTTTTATTTTGGCGCGGGGTTCCCCTTAAAATCTATACCAAAACGGCCGCTGCGCATCGGCGTGCACCACAACTCATGGCGCAAACCGTTCGTAAATCAGCCCCAGAGTCTACAGGCTTATCAACAAGGAGGAGAGATCCGCCCACATATTTTTTTTTCAGCTCACTTTGCTCATAAATTTATGTCTTCTGGTTAGTCAATTCAGTTTTTTATTTGTGATTTTTCTATTTCTGTCTTTTCTCTGTCTTTGTATGTATTTGCTCTGCTTGATTGGAAATTGTTGGTTGTTATTAATTGCAGCCTTTTAATTACATCAAGCCACCCCCATCCAGACTTTCCCTATGCGACCTCTTTCTTTATGACATCTTCTACGGCAGCCCATACATTAGTCTTTTTTCGTTCAACCAGTGGGTTTAAAAAAAAAAAAAAAAAAAAAACCCTGATTCCCCCATCCACACATTCATGGTAGATGAGGGAATCACGCTCCGCTGAGCTATTGTGTTTTGACGGTGGTTAGAGCTCCTCGCTGTCAGAATACACTGATTAGCTATAGCCAGTGGCGCTGATCTTGTGGACTTTTTCCAACAGGCTGGTTGTACAGAAGTCAATCAGTAAATTAACTTCTGTACAACCAGCCTGGCCATACATGGATCGAAACTGAGCCCGAATTTCGATCCATGTATGGCCACCTTAAAGCTTTTTACCATGTAGGAACCTTAGAAATAGTCCCTCTGGTCTCAGGGAATCCCTGCTACTGATTACTATATTGGCAGTATATTGATGTGATGGTCACTAGGAAGAATGCTTGTTACATTAGTGGTCACTGGGAGGAACGCTCCTTACATTGGTGATCAGCGAGAAGAATGCTCCTTACATTGGAGGTCACTGGGAAGAATGTTCCTTACATTGGTGATCAGCGAGAAGAATGCTCCTTACATTGGAGGTCAGTGGGAAGAATGCTCCTTACATTAGTGGTCAGTGGGAAGAATGCTCCTTACATTGGTGGACAATGAGAAGAATGCTCTTTACATTGGTGGTCAGTGGGAAGAATGCTCCTTACATCGGAGGTCAGTGAGAAGAATGCTCCTTACATTAGTGGTCAGTGGGAAGAATGCTCCTTACATTGGTGGTCAGTGGGAAGAATGCTCCTTACATTGGTGGACAATGAGAAGAATGCTCTTTACATTGGTGGTCAGTGGGAAGAATGCTCCTTACATCGGAGGTCAGTGAGAAGAATGCTCCTTACATTAGTGGTCAGTGGGAAGAATGCTCCTTACATTGGTGGACAATGAGAAGAATGCTCTTTACATTGGTGGTCACTGGGATGCTCCTTACATTGGAGGTCAGTGGGAAGAATGTTCCTTACATTAGTGGTCAGTGGGAAGAATGCTCCTTACATTGGTGGACAATGAGAAGAATGCTCTTTACATTGGTGGTCACTGGGATGCTCCTTACATTGGAGGTCAGTGGGAAGAATGTTCCTTACATTAGTGGTCAGTGGGAAGAATGCTCCTTACATTGGAGGTCAGTGAGAAGAATGCTCCTTACATTAGTGGTCAGTGGGAAGAATGCTCCTTACATTGGTGGACAATGAGAAGAATGCTCTTTACATTGGTGGTCACTGGGATGCTCCTTACATTGGAGGTCAGTGGGAAGAATGTTCCTTACATTGGTGGTCGCTGTTTCAGCCCACATTCCTTAGGCATGGCCCACGATCGACACGGTCAGGAAACCGGCCCTGAGAAAGGCCATGCCATCGTTGCTGGAGACCATGTAGTCAGGAAGATGCTCCAAGGTGATCAGCAGCACTAAGGCTGCTTTCACACTGGGGGGGTGCGGGGCGGCGACGGTAAAGCAGCGCTATATTTAGCGCTGCTTTACCATCGTTTTAGCCGTGGTATGCGGCCGCTAGGGCCGCAAAAGGGTTAAAAACCTCCGCAAAGCGGCGCTTTGCCGGCGGTATCCCCGCGGTGTCCCATTGATTTCAATGGGAAGGAGCGGTATAGGAGCGGTGAATACACCGCTCCTTCACCGCTCCAAAGATGCTGCTCGCAGGACTTTTTTTACCGTCCTGCTAGCGCACCGCTCCAGTGTGAAAGCCCTCAGGGCTTTCACACTGGAGACACAGCAGCAGCGGGGAATCTAATGATTGGTAAGCTGCAATATATGACATTTTGGGATTTTCTTGGTTTTAAATCACTGGATGCAATGAATCTTTGTACATTAGTGGCTATAACAAGTAATTCCTATGGTGTAAAAGACATCAGAGGTGACCTGTGACCTGGAAGGAAACTCACTGCCAAGACATACAATGGCCAGCTCCTGTGTCCAAACTTCGCAGCGCAATAGGACACCAAGTCATGGGGGATAGGATGAGTCAGGGGAAAACAATACTGAGGAAATCAGGCAGCTAAATCAGCTAGCTTTCATCAGTGGGGGGGGGGAGATATTTTTATTAAAACGTTTATTATAACTTCTTTAACCACTTCAGCTCCGGAAGTTTTTACCCCCTTCCTGACCAGAGCACTTTTTTTGCGATTCGGCGCTGCGTCGCTTTAACTGACAATTGCGCGGTCGTGCGGCAATGCACCCAAACAATATTTTTTCCCCCACAAATAGAGGTTTCTTTTGGTGGTATTTGATCACCTCTGCGGTTTTTAGTTTTTGCGCTATAAACAAAAAAAGAGCAACCGTTTTGAAAAATATATATAAAAAAAAAATTTTTTCCTCAGTTTAGGTCGCTATGTTTTCTTCTACATATGTTTGGTAAAAAAAAATCGCAATAAGCGTTTATTGATTGGTTTGCGCAAAAGTTATAGCGTCTACAAATTAGGGGTTAGTTTTATAGCATTTTTATTATTCTTTTTTTTTTATTAGTAATGGCGGCGATCTACGATTTTTATCGTGACTGCGACATTATGGTGGACACATCGGACACTTTTGACACTATTTTGGGACCATTGTCATTTATACATTGATCAGTGCTATAAAAAAGGACCTGATTACTGTGTAAATGACACTGGCAGGGAAGGGATTAAACACTAGGGGGCGATCAAGGGGTTAAGTGTGTCCTAGGGAGGGATTCTAACTGTAGGGGGGGGGGGCTTCCACTGACATGACAGCGATCACTGCTCCCGAGGACAGGGAACAGTACATCCCTGTCATGTCACTAGGCAGAATGGGGAAATGCCTTGTTTACAAAGGCATCTTCCCGTTCTGCTCCGTGACACGATTGCGGGCACCCGGCGGACATAGAGCGTGCGCCCACAATGCCGCATCTTAAAGGGGACATACCTGTATGCCCATTTGCCCAGCCGTGCCATTGTGCCGACGTATATCGTTGTGCGCTGGTCGGCATGTGCTTAAAAAATCGTATTTCTTCAAAAAATGTAGGCCAATATGTATTTTGCAACATATTTTTGGTAAAAAAATCCCAATAAGCGTATATTGATTGGTTTGCGCAAAAGTTATAGCGTCTTCGAACTATGGGATAAATTTATGGACTTTTTATTTATTTTTTTTATATTTTTTACTAGCAATGGCAGAGATCAGAAATTTTTAGCGGGACTGCGACATTGCGGCAGACAAATCTGACACTAATGCCGTGTACACACGGTCAGACTTTCCGGCAGAAAAAGTCAGACAGAATCATTTTATCGGATATTCTGATCGTGTGTGGGCTTCAATGGACGGACCTAGAAATAGAACATGTTTTAAATCTTTCCTGACGGAATTAATTCCTATCGGGAAAACCGATTGTCTGCATGCTGTTCCGACGAACCAAAAACAAAGCAAGGGCAGCTATTGAACTTCCCCTTTCTAGTCCCGTCGTACGTGTTTTACGTCACCGTGTTCTAAACGATCAGACTTTGGTGTGTAGGCAAGTCTGTTTCAGCAGAACTCTGTCGGAACTTTGTCGGAAAAAAACGTCAGAGTTTGATGGAAAAAAATGGTCGTGTGTACGCGGCATAAGTGACACTTAGTGACACTTAGTGGGTACCATTGACACCAATACAGTGATCAGTGCTAAAAAAAATGCACTGTCACTGTATAAATGACACTGGTAAGGAAGGGGTTAACATCAGTGGCGATCAAAGGGTTAAATGTGTTCCCTATGTGTGCTTTCTAACTGTGCGGGGGATGTGCTTTGACTAAAGGAAAACAGAGATCCATGAACATGAGATCTTTAGTATACTTTCTAGCAGAACAGCGGTCTGCCTTGTTTACATCGCAGCCGCCAGACCAGCTGATTGGCTCCCTCTGTGTCCAATCACAATCACAGCTGGATCGGGGCTCCAGCAGGGGCGCGCACGCCCCCAGAGCTGATGGAAGAGATTACTTACAGGTACGCGATTTTGCCGCCCGGCCACAGTAAGTGTACGCGGGGCAGCCCTTAAAGCGGTCCTGCACACACTTCATTTAGTAAATCTCTTTGCCTTCCAAATCAGGCAAAGAGTACTAAATGAAGTGTTTTTTTTTTTCACTTACCTTGTAATTGCGGACGTTTTTTCCTCTGTCTCTTCGGGGTGGGCGGGGTCTATGCAGCGATCCTCGTCATGCCGCACTGTCTCCTGGGATCTGGTGTCATTGATCCCAGGAGTCAGTGCGGACATCCGCCGGAATCTCGCGAGATTTACGGGGCTCGTGCCGAAATCTCGCGAGATTTATGTGGCCGAAATTTTGCGAGATTTCGGCGAACGTGAGCTACACTTTGCCGTTACTGCACGCGCGCGAGATCGGCGCAGTAACGGCGGTGCATGCTGGGCCATAGAAGGTGCCTGTGTGGTTTCACATGCCCACAGGCAAGATGGCACCCAGCAGCAACACTTTTTATAAGTGTTTCTTTCTGACGAAAACCGGCAGCAGTTCCCTCTGAAAACGGAACACGTGAGTGTGTGATAACCATCTCCTAATCCTTCTCATTGCAGAAAAAAAAAAATACATTACAGAGCGTGTGAACCGGCGCACTCATATGCGCAACAGCAATAATAATATGCCATTGATAATAGCGCACGCCGTATCATTAAGAGTCCATTCACACAGGGGCAACACGACTTCCAGCGCAACTTTGGGAGGCAACTTGGACACGACTTGAGTATGAATCACAGCGCGACTTGGGGCGACTTACAACATGACTTTAAGTCGCCCCCAGGCCAGGCGACTTTGGCCGTGGCCAATCACAGAATGATCATCTCTCGAGTTGGAACTCCACACCAAATTTTAAATAAAAAAACGGCATGGGTTCCCCTCCAAGAGCATACCAGGCCCTTAGGTCTGGTATGGATATTAAGGGGAACCCCACGCCAAAATAAAAAAAAAATGGCGTGGGGGTCCCCCTCAAAATCCATTCCAGGCCCTCCAGGTCTGGTATGGATTTTAAGGGGAACCCCGCTCCAAAATTAAAATATAAGAAGTGTCAGAAAAAGAGAAGCGTCACTCAGTGGGAGCCTCCCATGGATACGGAGCGGCCCAAGAACCAAGCGGAGAAGAAGACGCCCGTAGAGGAAGATGCCGGACGATAACACCGGAGCAAGAAAAAGATGGAAAGCAGAAGATTTTAAATAAAGAAACTGTCAAAAACGGTCATTACCATTTCACAGAGGGGGGGTAGGATCTGGGGGTCCCCTTGTTAAAGGGGGCTTCCAGATTCCGATAAGCCCCCCGCCCGCAGACCCCCACAACCACCGGGCAAGGGTTGTGGGGAGGAGGCCCTTCTCCCCATCAACATGGGGACAAGGTGCTTTTGGGGGCTACCCCCAAAGCACTCTCCCAATGTTAAGGGCATGTGGCCTGGTACGGTTCAGGAGGGGGGGTGCGCTCTCTCGCCCCCCCCTCTTTTCCGTGGGTGGGGAGGAGGGGGGGTGCGCGCGCCCCCCCCCTGCCAGGTTGCGTGCTCCCAATGTTAAGGGCATGTGGCCTGCCAAGAGTCTGGTATGGATTTTGAGGGGGACCCCCATGCCATTTCTTTTTTAATTTTGGCGCGGGGTTCCCCTTAAAATCCATCCCAATGTTAAGGGCATGTGGCCTGGTACGGTTCAGGAGGTTGCGTGCTCGGATAAGAGTCTGGTATGGATTTTGAGGGGGACCCCCACCGCCATTTTTTTTTTTTTAATTTAGTTTTTTTTCTTAATGCTGTTTTTAACAATGAACTTTTATGTGTATTGCCGGACCGACATTTCATTATAGCCGCGAACAGGGGGGTGTTCGGCTCATCCCTAATGCTAACATGACCTGTGTGCAAATATCCTTAAAAAAAAACATAAAAGTGAGCCAGCGTTAAAAAAAAAAGTCAAGTTTAGAGGTGCGCCCGTTCAACCTATGCAAATGCATTTACGTTGTTTGACATTTACTAAGATTTTGCCGGCGCAGTGAACCAAAGCATTTGAACGCGCGCAAATTCTGCTTGCGCATGCGCAGTGCATAAACTGACCTCACGCAGTTCTAAGTGTACTTGCAGGCGCAGCAGGCTTTTTCAGAAAAAGTTATTTCTCATTCTATTTTGGATATATTTGTTACTTGGGCAGTTATTAATATACTTCCTCACATCACCCCACATCACCCCCATAATATTGGCACTTCCAGCTTCTTTAAAATTTGAGTTGAAGATGCCGTGCACCATGTCTATAGTGGCGCACCGATCGCCTCCTCCCGTGCGCCGAGAATATTATAATATATGGGGAATTGCGCTGTGTTACAGGCGCAAATGTTTTGTAAATACGAAAACGGCCGCTGCTCATCGGCGTGCGCCGCAACCGTTCGTAAATCAGCCCCAGAGTCTACAGGCTTATCAACAAGGAGGAAAGATCAGCCCACATATTTTTTTTCAGCTCACTTTGCTCATAAATTTATGTCTTCTGGTTAGTCAATTCAGTTTTTTATTTGTGATTTTTCTATTTCTGTCTTTTCTCTGTCTTTGTATGTATTTGCTCTGCTTGATTGGAAATTGTTGGTTGTTATTAATTGCAGCCTTTTAATTACATCAAGCCACCCCCATCCAGACTTTCCCTATGCGACCTCTTTCTTTATGACATCTTCTACGGCAGCCCATACATTAGTCTTTTTACGTTCAACCAGTGGGTTGAAAGAAAAAAAAAAAAAAAAACCGTGATTCCCCCATCCACACATTCATGGTAGATGAGGGAATCGCGCTCCGCTGAGCTATTGTGTTTTGACGGTGGTTAGAGCTCCTCGCTGTCAGAATACACTGATTAGCTATAGTCAGTGGCGCTGATCTTGTGGACTTTTTCCAACAGGCTGGTTGTACAGAAGTCAATCAGTAAATTAACTTCTGTACAACCAGCCTGGCCATACATGGATCGAAACTGAGCCCGAATTTCGATCCATGTATGGCCACCTTAAAGCTTTTTACCATGTAGGAACCTTAGAAATAGTCCCTCTGGTCTCAGGGAATCCCTGCTACTGATTACTATATTGGCAGTATATTGGTGTGATGGTCACTAGGAAGAATGCTTGTTACATTAGTGGTCACTGGGAGGAACGCTCCTTACATTGGTGATCAGCGAGAAGAATGCTCCTTACATTGGAGGTCACTGGGAAGAATGTTCCTTACATTGGTGATCAGCGAGAAGAATGCTCCTTACATTGGAGGTCAGTGGGAAGAATGTTCCTTACATTGGTGGACAATGAGAAGAATGCTCTTTACATTGGTGGTCAGTGGGAAGAATGCTCCTTACATTAGTGGTCAGTGGGAAGAATGCTCCTTACATTGGTGGACAATGAGAAGAATGCTCTTTACATTGGTGGTCAGTGGGAAGAATGCTCCTTACATTGGTGATCAGTGGGAAGAATGCTCCTTACATTGGAGGTCAGTGGGAAGAATGTTCCTTACATTGGTGGTCGCTGTTTCAGCCCACATTCCTTAGGCATGGCCCACGATCGACACGGTCAGGAAACCGGCCCTGAGAAAGGCCATGCCATCGTTGCTGGAGACCATGTAGTCAGGAAGATGCTCCAAGGTGATCAGCAGCACTAAGGCTGCTTTCACACTGGGGCGGTGCGGGGCGGCGACGGTAAAGCAGCGCTATATTTAGCGCTGCTTTACCATTGTTTTAGCCGCGGTATGCGGCCGCTAGCGGGGTGGTTTTAACCCCCGCTAGGGCCGCAAAAGGGTTAAAAAACCTCCGCAAAGCGGCGCTTTGCCGGCGGTATCCCCGCGGTGTCCCATTGATTTCAATGGGAAGGAGCGGTATAGGAGCGGTGAGTACACCGCCCCTTCACCGCTCCAAAGATGCTGCTCGCAGGACTTTTTTTACCGTCCTGCTAGCGCACCGCTCCAGTGTGAAAGCCCTCAGGGCTTTCACACTGGAGACACAGCAGCAGCTGTTTCGGGTCGGTTTGCAGGCGCTATTTTTAGCGCAATAGCGCCTGCAAACCGCCCCAGTGTGAAAGCAGCCTAAGAGACAGCACAGGATCAAAAATGTAGAAAACAAGTGTTTAAAAAAAAAAAAAAGAAAATGACAGTTGTTTATGATACCCCAAACAAAATTTCATTAAGGTAGGGTTTAAATCTACTTCAACTTTACAAGTTCAAATGCAGACAAAATACGTCTAAAGGTTAAATAAGGAAACGTACCATTGTTGGTGACCTTTTAAGTAAACCCCAGTGTATATACACACCTGTGGATAATTCACAGCTTCTTTAGTCTAAACCCCCCTTGAGGCTACAATCACAGCTATTAGAGTTCAAAGTATTTTCTTCTCTTGCTGTTAAATATGGATTTGATGGCCCTGAATGGACTTAAGCTTGTCTCCAGACATGACCCCAGCGTCTTTTCAGGAAGAGAAATTTCCATAACATTATGGTCATTATAGATGGTGTGCATGAGATTTAGACATATGATCCAGCTGACAAGCAGCTGCGCCCTGCATACACCGGAGCTCCTATTTTTCACTTCTTTATTCCCCTTTGGAAGTTTTTCTTAAGTTAGAAAACAGACAAGAAGATTAGGACAGAAATCTGAGAAGTTGTGACTACTTGTCAAGCTATATGTTAACACCATCATGTCTGCTCAGATACCTGTATGTTGGTTTTCATCACTGAGAATTCAACGTTGGGTAATTCATATATTGCAATCATCCAATACCCCCCCCCCCCCAGTATCCCTATCAGTCAATCTTCCCAGCCGGGCCTGCGTATATGCCTTGCAATCTCATTCGTTCCAATGATCATTTTAGCTATATGAAAGGGTGGTAGTCTGACCACTACTGTAAGGGCGGGGGGGATGTATTCTTCCCACTGACCATCATTGTACTGGCCATTTTTTCCGTTGACCCCCAATTAATTAGTTTTAGCGGGGACTCATCAGGACCTAAAAAGGTTGAGAAAGGCTGGTACTTTGGGCTACCTATCCTAGGGTTCCTGCAGAGGTTGCTAGGGGTTCCTTGGGACTCTGAGGAAAACACCACATGGCAGAGCATGTGGACGACCTATACATAGTTTTAAAATGAGCTCCTCCAAAGTAAAAAAAAGTTGAGAAAGGCCCATAAAGACATGGATGAGCGAGTTTGGCCTGGAGGAACTTGACTGGCCTACACAGAGTCCTGACTTCAACCCAATAGAACACTGTTGGGATGAATTAGAGCAGAGACCGCGAGCCAGGTCTTCTCGTCCAACATCAGTGCCTGACCTGACAAATGCACTTCTGGAAGAATGGCCAAACATTCCCATAGACACACTCCTAAACCTTGTGGACAGCCTTCCCAGAAGAGTTTAAGCTGCTATAACTGCAAAGGGTGGGTCAACTCAATCGAAAGTTCATGTGCGTGTTAAGGCAGGTGTCCCAATACTTTTGGTAATATAGTGTGTGTGTATATATATGTATGTGTATGTGTGTGTGTGTGTGTATGTGTGTGTGTATATATATGTATGTGTGTGTGTGTGTGTGTGTGTGTGTGTGTGTGTGTGTGTGTGTGTGTGTGTGTGTGTGTGTGTGTGTGTGTGTGTGTGTGTGTGTGTGTGTGTGTGTGTGTGTGTGTGTGTGTGTGTGTGTAAAACCTACTCTGTAAAAAAATTTTTTCATGGAACGCTATAACAAATGCACAAAAACTTTTTTTTTGAATGCTAGAATTGTATCCGGCAATTATAGTGTTATACAAAAGCATGTTGCCTTCTGCAGATTGAAGGATTATTTGTAAATGAAGCCGCCAGTCCACATATGATCACTATGTCATAGCTGGCATAGTAATCACATGATTTGGAACCACCCCACTGGAATGTGCTGCAAAGGCAGGGAGTGAAGTAAGTGCTCGCCCGAAACCAATTAGATATAACAAACCTGGAGCACAGTTAGGGCATCATGAGAAATGCCCAAAAAGGTTACTATATCCTTATACAGCCCCAGACACCTAGCATTGTACTGTAGGAGGAAGAGGAGAAAGTGACATGCTTGGGGTAATTCGCTGGGCTATGGGAGACCAGGGGAGGGGTTCCTAATTTGTTTCTACTGGTAAGTCTATCTTTACACCAAAAATGTTAAGATTATTTCCCAACACCCCTCTACTCCTCAGGTCCCCGCTGTGCCAAAGTGTTTCTGCTGCCCACATCTGTTCACATACTAATCCATATAGTTTCGGGCGGCTGCTTTCTCACTTCCCCTGCGTGCGTCTCCTCCCTCCTCCTCCTGGTGGCCGATCGCATCTCCTTTCAGCCAATCGGGTGACGGGTCCCGCTTCCTGATAGGCCGGGAGGAGAATCAGTGTTTCAATAGCGAGTATTCATTCGCAATTGTCACACAACTGGGTGGGCTCGGGCGCAGTGATCTGCGCCCCAAGCCCACCCTTTTTTTTTAAGCCAATTAGAGCTCTAATCATAGGCTTAAAAAAAAAAACCCTGATTGGAATCCATACGTTCGGCGCCCCGCATGTAGATTAGGGGGCCAGGTGCATGGATAAAGGGGGGGGGGTGGGTTGCGCCCGTGCACCCCCTATGGACAGGCCGCCACTGGACTTCAGTACTTTCTAGCTTAGTGGCCTGGAACAAGCATGTCGCGAGTGAAGTCAGTTTTTTTGATATATCTGCTTTTTCCAGCTCAAATTAATGATGCCGGACACAGCCAGGTAATTAGGATTTTCAGAGTGAACGTCAGCAGTGGCAACCTGGTATTTATCTCGATACTTCTTTTAAAACAAGAAGTCTCTTAAAATCCAAACCACATGGTGACACGAAGTAAAACGAGGCTTATCTTGTTCCAGTCTGTTTCCAGAGTTTTTATATGTGGAAAATATAATTAGCTTTCCTGTCTGGAGCTATAAAACACAATTACTCTGGCTTTGGGGTTTTAATGCTCCAATTTCTCGCTAATCAGTAAACTGAGCTGGAAAGTGTCTTCACGCTCTCACGTAACGACACAGACTATTAACATCGCAAGGTAGCCCGTCCCTATTGATCCCTAATCAGGGCCGCCAACAGCTTAATGTTTCATTGTGGTTAATTACACCTCGGTTCTATTAAAAATAACTGCATTAGAACACTTTTAATTAGAATTTTCACAGACCTTTTCCAGGAAGATAAGTTACTTGTAAAACTTGCCTAGATCTTAAAGCTGAACTTCCCTTCAGTCTTGCACAGTTGTACCGGCTCCTCTCCTGGACTGAGATGTCAGATAGAGCCCACCTCAATTCCTCGCTGGAAGACATCCAGCTTTATCTAGCCCAGTCATTCTCAAACTTTTTAGCCAAGAGGAACCCCTAAATAGATTTACAGGTAGAAGTAACCCTTACTAAAACCAATTATAGTAGTCAATGGCACCTTACATTGGTGGTCAGTAGGAACAATGCAATGCTTACAGACAGCAAATTGGTTTCATTCTGCTGGCTTTGCCAAGTGATGTTGGTCCTGGAACTTTGCAGGTACCATCAAATGGAAGGTCGACCAGCCACAGCTCAAGGAACCCCTAGCATCCTCTGGAGGAACCCTGGTTGACAATGGTTGATCTAGCCCTTTCCTCCTCAGCCTGAATCTGGAAAGATAAAATATGACCAGGCATAATCCAGGGAAGTTCCTATTAGCCAGACCCGTTGTCAGGAAAGAAAAAATGTATCCAGGCGCACAGATGGAGAATTTCGGTTAGCCAGACCTGTGTTTGTGCGCATGCGCCCACATGCCAGCCATTATATTGGCGCCAACTGGGCAACACAATATAAGACTATAACTTTATGATAAATGCAAGTGATTAGTGTCTGTTTCCGGTACTCTGAGCAATGTGCATCATACAAAGACACTTGACAGCTCTCATTTAACATTGAATCAAGGAAAACTGTTGGAAGGAGAAGTCTAGAGAAGAGGTGGAAAAGGTTGGAAGGAGAAGGCTAGAGAAGAAGTGAAAGAGGTGAAAGGAGAAGTCTAGAGCAGAGGTGGAAGACATCTAGAGAAGAGGTGGAAGGAAAAGTATAAAGAAGAGGTGGAAGAGGTAAAAGGAGAAGTCTAGAAAAGAGATGAAAGGTGAAGTCTAGAGAAGAGGTGGGATGGGTGGTAGGAGAAGTCTAGAGATGAGGTGGAAGGAGAAGTCTTGAGTAGAGGTGGAAGAGGTAGAAAGAGAATTCTAGAGAAGAGGTGAAAGGAGAAGTCTAGAGAAGAGGTTGGAATAGGTGGTAGGAGAAGTCTAGAGAAGAGGTAAAAGAGGTGGAAGGAGAAGCCTAGAGAAGAGGTTGGAATAGGTGGTAGGAGAAGTCTAGCGAAGAGGTAGAAGAGGTGGAAGGAGAAGTCTAGAGAAGAGGTGGAAGAGGTAAAAGGAGAAGTCAAGAGAAGAGTTGGAAGAGCAGGCCAACAAAGGTGACGATAGCCACGTTTGTCTATTTTTAACATGGGATATCCTGCCTTAATGGTCCATCTCAATCCTCAGCTCTTGTGACTTATTAATCATCAAATTTTGCAATGGGGCCCCATGATAAGTAATTATGCCCCCGTAGAAGGAACTGTGTATAATGTTACAGATTGCTTTACCTGCAGACACAACGTCCAACCAGAGATGAAGAATCAAATGAAAGGCACACCATATGTGTTCAGTCAACCTAGCTGACCCAATGCTTAGATGCAGGACCAAGACAAAAAGCGAGATTACATTTCTGTGTGGCCAAGATGGCAAGAAAAAAAATCGGAAAGGGGGTTTAATCCTTGTCCACTTTACTGAAAAAAAAAAAGTATTGGCTTTGGACATATCATAATATTTCTGTAGTATTTGGGCATTGAAGACAATTCCAAAACCTGTACAGAATGAAGGCAGCTAAGCAATGCCACGTTAACCATCCACTTTATTATTTCGCTGTCCTACCTTACAGAATTAATTTTCTCTGGGAGGTGGAGTCCCCCTTTAATTCCTCCCCGAGGACTATCAGTAACCAAAGGAAGTGAAGGAGGATCTGAATTCCGGATCTATCGGCTGGTTTCATTGTGACATGAATTAGATTATATCTAAATGGAGGAAGCTGAGGAAGCCGAAGGCTCTCTTTTGGGAAGATTCAGTGAAATACAATACCATATCAGTTCCATCCTCTGTTCAGTCTAATTTGCAATGATTCGTTTATCTGCGTGTCTCGCAGAGATCACTGATTCACATTTATTTTCTCGGCTTATTAACAGAGAATGGATTTATAATCAGCTCAGCTTTTTCTTTTTTTTTTTCTTGTGTCCCTATTTGCCTCTGAATCCGACTCCAGGGAGTATAGAGCAGCTGAGCCTTAATGAGACAATAACATGGCTTGTATTTACATGTGTGATGTGTGCCTGGCATACATAGAAAATCAGAAGGAACACACAGAGAGCTAATATATCCTGTAATTGTCCTATAAAGTTTCATATTTATCTCCGTAATAAAAAAAAAAAAACACTCATTACAAGTTGATTCAAAATTCTAGTCTTATAATATGTGTAGCGCTACCTCCGCAGGAGTCAATTAGTAGATTGGATTCAGTGGCGGAACAACCGCCATAGCGACACACGCGTTCGCTATGGGGCCCGCAGCCTAGTAGGGCCCGCAGCCAGGTGCGGTCCTGTCCTAGTTGCCAGTAAAATTCCTCTTTTTCGCTGCCCGCCGCCACCGCCGCTAGAGGTCCGCGGCCGGCGGAGATATTGTCTCCGCCGGCCGCCATTTTCTAGAAGACCAGAGTCGAGAGGGGAGCCTGTCGAGTGGCTACAATAGAGCTGTAGCTCCGCCCACACCCCGCCCCGGTCTGTGATCTGTAACCTGCTGTGGAAAGTGGTGGGGGGGGGGGTGGGGGCGGTGCTGCAGCTAAATTTCTATTGTAGGCGGCCGGCTCCGCCTCTATTTTGTTCCCCCCTTGGCCTTCAGTAATGGCAGCAGAGACACTGCTGTTTTATTTATATATATATATATATATATATATATATATATATATAGGAGGGCTCCAATTGGAAGGGGGGGGACCTGAGATGTAAGGAGGCACTCCGCTGGCTGGGGACAGTGACACCTGAGAAGTAAGGAAGCACTCCGCTGGCTGGGGACAGTGACACCTGAGAAGTAAGGAAGCACTCCGCTGGCTGGGGAAGTGACACCTGAGATGTAAGGAGGCACTCCGCTGGCTGGGGACAGTGACACCTGAGAAGTAAGGAAGCACTCCGCTGGCTGGGGACAGTGACACCTGAGAAGTAAGGAAGCACTCCGCTGGCTGGGGACAGTGACACCTGAGAAGTAAGGAATCACTCCGCTGGCTGGGGACAGTGACACCTGAGAAGTAAGGAAGCACTCCGCTGGCTGGGGACAGTGACACCTGAGAAGTAAGGAAGCACTCCGCTGGCTGGGGACAGTGACACCTGAGAAGTAAGGAAGCACTCCGCTGGCTGGGGACAGTGACACCTGAGAAGTAAGGAAGCACTCTGCTGGCTGGGGAAGTGACACCTGAGATGTAAGGAGGCACTCCGCTGGCTGGGGACAGTGACACCTGAGATGTAAGGAGGCACTCCGCTGGCTGGGGACAGTGACACCTGAGAAGTAAGGAAGCACTCCGCTGGCTGGGGACAGTGACACCTGAGAAGTAAGGAAGCACTCCGCTGGCTGGGGACAGTGACACCTGAGATGTAAGGAGGCACTCCGCTGGCTGGGGACAGTGACACCTGAGATGTAAGGAGGCACTCCGCTGGCTGGGGACAGTGACACCTGAGAAGTAAGGAAGCACTCCGCTGGCTGGGGACAGTGACACCTGAGAAGTAAGGAGGCACTCCGCTGGCTGGGGACAGTGACACCTGAGAAGTAAGGAAGCACTCCGCTGGCTGGGGACAGTGACACCTGAGAAGTAAGGAAGCACTCCGCTGGCTGGGGACAGTGACACCTGAGAAGTAAGGAAGCACTCCGCTGGCTGGGACAGTGACACCTGAGAAGTAAGGAATCACTCCGCTGGCTGGGGACAGTGACACCTGAGAAGTAAGGAAGCACTCCGCTGGCTGGGGACAGTGACACCTGAGAAGTAAGGAAGCACTCCGCTGGCTGGGGACAGTGACACCTGAGAAGTAAGGAAGCACTCCGCTGGCTGGGGACAGTGACACCTGAGAAGTAAGGAAGCACTCTGCTGGCTGGGGAAGTGACACCTGAGATGTAAGGAGGCACTCCGCTGGCTGGGGACAGTGACACCTGAGATGTAAGGAGGCACTCCGCTGGCTGGGGACAGTGACACCTGAGAAGTAAGGAAGCACTCCGCTGGCTGGGGACAGTGACACCTGAGAAGTAAGGAAGCACTCCGCTGGCTGGGGACAGTGACACCTGAGATGTAAGGAGGCACTCCGCTGGCTGGGGACAGTGACACCTGAGATGTAAGGAGGCACTCCGCTGGCTGGGGACAGTGACACCTGAGATGTAAGGAAGCACTCCGCTGGCTGGGGACAGTGACACCTGAGAAGTAAGGAAGCACTCCGCTGGCTGGGGACAGTGACACCTGAGAAGTAAGGAAGCACTCCGCTGGCTGGGGACAGTGACACCTGAGATGTAAGGAGGCACTCCGCTGGCTGGGGACAGTGACACCTGAGATGTAAGGAGGCACTCCGCTGGCTGGGGACAGTGACACCTGAGAAGTAAGGAAGCACTCCGCTGGCTGGGGACAGTGACACCTGAGAAGTAAGGAGGCACTCCGCTGGCTGGGGACAGTGACACCTGAGAAGTAAGGAAGCACTCCGCTGGGGACACCTGATGGCATCTGGTGGCAGGTGACGTGGCAAGTGACACACTCAGGGCTCCCACTGATTCTGATTCTGCATTATGGTGAGTTGAAGTATTTCATTTTACATTACAATGTAATAATAGAAATAATGCGCTTCAATCACCCTGACACCATAACAATCATGGTGCCGGGATGATTGAAGCGCCAACACCAGGTGTTTGGAGTATCTTTATCTGCTGATTGCTAAACTTTCTAGAATACACATATTTCTATTGTGGTGTAGGATCTGGGCCTGCTGTCCCTTCATTCCTCTTTTTTTCCTTCCTCTCTCTTTCTTTCTTTGTTTCTCCCTCCATCCCTCGTTCATCTCAGACTCTAACCACAGCCCTTTGAGTCACGCCCCTTTAAGCCACACCCAATAGTACGATCAAACCAACCCCATACCTTGCCGTGGCGCGCTTTGCGCGCCGCATTTTTCTTTCCCCACTAGGCCACACCTACAAACAAATTTTCAACCCCCTAATTTTGATAAGACTCCGCCCACCGACAAAAAAATTGTCCAGGTGAGGATGAGGAATGTGAGTTTACTGTTAAGCCTCCCGGGCCCCTCGAGTCCGGCTGTGTCCCGACACACGCAGCTGCATACAGCAGGAGGCAGGAGTACAGAGCAGAGTGGGCGGGGCAGAACGCTCAAGCGCGCCTGTGAAGGGACATCGTTTTCGGCACATGAGGAGGCTCTGAAGTCTAGACAAGAGGTAGGAAGGGAGTGGGAGACAGACTGTCATCTGTTTTGCACAGTTCATTTTTTTTTTGTGGGGGGGGGACTGTTTACAGGGGGGGGCCCCATACAACATTTTGCTATGGGGCCCTGTGATTTCTAGTTACGCCCCTGATTGGATTCTTTGTTCCCCTACTTCGACTCTGAGAACCTTTAGCCCCACTGACACACCAGTTTATGCAAATGGATAGGGCACTGCTACTGGGAGCACAAATATAGATACCCTGCACACAACTAAGGTTCAGTACCACAAAGCAAACATCAGACTGATTAGTAGTAAACAAGCCCAATATACAGTCAGAATAGGTTACAGTATATAGCAATATGCACATATAGTAAATGAGCAGGTAAAGCAGGCATGTCCGAAATCCGGCCCACGGGCCAATTGCGGCCCACGTTCTGGTTTTCGAACGGCCCGCCTGGTAATTTGGACATATATCTTTTGTTGCCCCCAACGAATCCCTGAGCGCCGGGGCCACAAAAGATATATATATACTATTTTGGAAGCCTCGAAGGGGACAGGAAGGGGGCGGAACGAGTGCTGAACATACAGGAGTATTTACTGTTTACACAGCGGCCTCTGTAATAGGAAGTCCCATCTCCTGCGCTGCCATTGGACAACTGTTCTGTCCATCAAAGTAGGCGGGACTTTGTATTAAAGAGGCTGCCGAGAAAACAGGAGTTTCTCCTGTATGTAATCTGTTGGCATTCGTTCCGCCCCCTCCCTGTCCTCTCTGAGGCTGCACTGATGGCGATGGTGAGTCTGGATGCATGGCAATGGGAGAAGTCTAGAAATTTTTTTTATTGTGCATTAAAAAATAAAACAAATAAAATTAGACATGCTATCTGCCAAGAAAAAATGCATTCTATGCATCCAAAAATATAGAAAATATAAAAAATCAAATCATTATTATTCAACCAAAAAATAAAATAAAAGCCTCATGCATGTGTCCTGCTTCTTAATATAGGGGGTCAACAATGCCAAGAGTTGGTGAAAGCAGGGGTCCGTCATCCAGAGATAATTCCGAAAACCATCTGGATTATTCTCCTGGAGCTCCCGCAGCAAAGGCATATGACATAATTGGTCACGATTAATAAAGCAACCAATTTTTGGTCCAAGAAATCCTCCTCCTCCTGTACCTGGACTGAACTTGGGTCAAAGCAATAACTTCAAGGCCAATAATACACGTTATCTCCTCCGATTCCGCAACATGTCAGAAACTAACTGAAAAGCGCGAAATGAAAAGCGCAAACTGAAAAGCGCTAAATGAACACGCCTTTGGACAAAAGTCTGAGGTTTTGTCTGCGGAAAATACGATCGTGTGTAAGAGGCTTTAGATGATCTTACACTGCAGATACAGAGTTATAAAGCTACAGAACAGGAAGCATATTGCTATTTTTTAGGAGGAATTTCAAGACAAAAAGTTACATTTTCAGGATACGATTTAGGCACAATTAAGATTTCCAGATAAAAGCGAACCTTAACTTTTTGATTTCCATTCTACTTTGAACACCAGAATAAGAATTCTTATTTTTGAAAAAGTGACAGTTATTCATCTGAATCCAATGAGATCTAAAAAACAACAGTCACATCACGGAATATAAAGATCCTTATCCTTGTGTAAAGCTTTCGAATTGAGCGTAATGAGTATTAAAAGCATAGCAGTGTTGGTGAACTCCAGTATTACAGGTCATGGGCTGTGTGAGAACATGTTTCTGGCTCAGCTATTTTCCCCGTAGATGAACTGTGGAAGAAATGTGAAACAATTTAATTAGAGCCTTTGGAAGAGTGAGAGGAAAGATGGCTCCTGGAAACATATGGAAGGTGTTAATGGGCAGAGCTATCGGTGTTCCATGTGATAGGTGAAATACACAAATGTGTGATGGAAGAGGTGAGGCTGGCGCTGGAAGGAATGTTACGGGTGTGACAGCGTAGAATTCAGGAAGGCAGAGAAACAAACATTGAGATATATGGCCTAACATGATGAAATGTATTCTTTGCAACTTGTTTTTTCATGATCTTGTGCAACATTGGCTCACGATATCATACATTACACAATGTTATGTTTTTTACCTTGTTTTATCAGATGTCATGCTTTGGCCCATGGTTATCTCATTAGTATATCATTAACACTGTAATATTAATTTAATTGGATAGGTCATGCTACATGTCACGTTCCGGGTATGGCGGGGAACAGGAGGTGGATCCCCTATGCCAATGAGGCGATAGCACGGGTTGTATTGGAGGACCGGTTCTAATGTTGCTACTGGTTTTCACCAGAGCCCGCCGCAAGGCCGTGTCTTCCAATAGCAACTCGACCCCACTGACAGCTGAGACAGGCGCAGTACACAAGGATAAGGCAGAGGCAAGGTCAAACGTAGCAAAGGGTCAAGGCAGGTGGCAAAGGTTCGTAGTCGGGGGCAACAGCAAAGGTCTGGATACACAGAAGGAGCAAAACACACAAACGCTTTCACTGGGCACTAAGGCAACACAAGATCCGGCAAGGACAGGAAGGGGAAGTGGGTTTTTAATGGGATTAGGGGAAACTGTAATTGGGCCAGGCACTAATTGATTGTGCACTGGCCCTTTAACTGGAGGCGGAGTCGCGCGCGCGCCTGGGGAGCGGGGGCGCGCGCACGCCGAAGAGAGCCTGCAGGGGACAGGTGAGAGGAGCGGGATGCGATCCCCGGGTGGACCGAGGATCGCATCCCGGAAACAAAGCAGCGCCTGCGGTCAGGGGAGCTGACCGAGGCGCTGCAGGGCAGAGGACGCCGCGAGCGCTCCGGGGTGGAGGGGATGCCCGGAGCGCTCGGCGTTACAGTACCCCCCCCCCTTGGGTCTCCCCCTCTTCTTGGGCCTCCCCCTTCTCCTGGAACCCAAGAACCTGCGGATGAGATCCTTGTCAATGATGTTACCCTCAGGTTCCCAGGACCTCTCCTCAGGCCCACAGTTCTCCCAGTCAACAAGATAGAAACGTTTACCTCGGACGGTTTTAGAGGCAAGGATCTCTTTAAGGATCTCTTTAACGGAGAAGATGTCGGAGGAGCCGGTGACCGGAGCAGGAGCGGTGACCTTGGGGGAAAAGTGATTAAGAATAAAGGGTTTGAGGAGAGAAACATGGAAGGAGTTGGGAATGCGAAGGGAAGGAGGAAGATGTAGTTTGTAGGACACGGAATTGATCCGAGCCTTGATCTTGAATGGGTCGAGGAAGCGGGGACCCAACTTGTAACTGGGGATGCGGAACCTAATGTACTTGGAAGAGAGCCACACCCTATCGCCAGGGGAGAATACCGGAGGAGGTCTTCTTTTGCTATCATTCATGGGAGAAGAGGCCAGGGCAAGCGACCTTTGGGTCTCTCTCCAGATGGACGACAGTTCTTGGGTGACTTTGTCTACAGCGGGGACTCCGGAAGAAGTGGGGATGGGAAGGGGGGGAAGAGGATGACGGCCGTAAACCACAAAGAAGGGTGATTGAGAGGAGGACTCAGACTCTTTCAAGTTGTAAGAAAATTCGGCCCAGGGCAGGAGGTCAGCCCAGTCGTCTTGACGGGCCAAGACAAAGTGTCGCAGGTAGGCCCCAAGGATCTGGTTGACTCTCTCCACTTGTCCATTGGACTGTGGGTGGTAGGCAGAGGAGAAGTCTAGTTTGACTTTCAGTTGACTGCAGAGAGCTCTCCAGAATTTAGACACAAATTGTCCGAGACGATGTGGGATGGAAGTCCATGAAGACGGAAAATCTGAAGGAAGAAATGTTTCGCGAGTATAGGAGCCGAAGGGAGACCTGGAAGCGGGACAAAATGTGCCATTTTGGAGAAACGATCCACGACCACCCATATGGTAGTGTGGACGTGGGAAGGAGGGAGGTCCGTGATGAAGTCCATAGCTATGTGGGCCCAGGGGCGTTCAGGCACAGGCAGGGGGGGAAGAAGACCAGCATGCTTCTGGTGAGGGGTCTTGTTATGACAGGGCCGGACTGGGAATAAAATTCAGCCCTGGAAAAAATTTCATACCAGCCCCACAGCATTATTATACCAGCGCAACAACATAACGTCATTATTTTCTGGTTCATGAAAGGGAAAACCAGACATTTTAAAGCACATTTGAAGACTGTATTATATACAGAAAAGACAGATATGAAATCACATAGGGCTTATATACATATATATATATATATATATATATATATATATATACACACGGGGGTGCTGAAGAGCACTGGGGTGGGGGCTGGAGAGCACTGTGGGGGTGGGGAGCACGGGGGGCTGGAGAGCACTGTGGGGGTGGAGAGCACTGTGGTGGGATCTGGAGACTGATGGGGAGAGCTGGAGAGCACTGGGGGCAGACAGAACAGGGGTGGGGAGCACGGGGGGCTGGACAGCACTGTGAGGGGTGGGGAGCACAGGGGGGCTAGAGAGCACTGTGGGGGTGGGGAGCACAGGGGGCTGGAGAGCAATGTGGGGGTGGAGAGCACTGTGGTGGGAGCTAGAGACTGATGGGGAGAGCTGGAGAGCACTGGGGCAGAAAGAACAGGGGTGGGGAGCACGGGGGGCTGGACAGCACTGTGGGGGAGGGGCTGGAGTCGGAGAGCACCGGGGGCAGAAAGAACAAGGGTGGGGAGCACGGGGGGGCTGAAGAGCACTGTGGGGGGGTGGAGAGCACTGGGGTGGGGGCTGGAGAATGATGGGGAGAGCTGGAGAGCACCGGGGTAGAAAGAACAGGGGTGGGGGGGGCTGGAGAGCACTGTGGGGGGTGGAGAGCAATGGGGTGGGGGCTGGACAGCACTGTGGGGGTTGGGGAGCACTGGGGTGGGGGCTGGACAGCACTGTGGGGGTGGGGAGCACGGGGTGGGGGCTGGAGAGCACTGTGGGGTGTGGAGAGCACTGTGGGGGTGGGGAGCATGGGGGGGCTGGAGAGCACTGTGGGGGGTGGAGAGCACTGTGGTGGGAGCTGGAGACTGATGGGGAGAGCTGGAGACTGATGGGGGCAGACAGAACAGGGGTGGGGAGCACGGGGGCTGGACAGCACTGTGAGGGGTGGGGAGCACGGGGGGGCTAGAGAGCACTGTGGGGGTGGGGAGCACAGGGGGCTGGAGAGCACTGTGGTGGGAGCTGGAGACTGATGGGGAGAGCTGGAGAGCACTGGGGCAGAAAGAACAGGGGTGGGGAACACAGGGGGGCTGGACAGCACTGTGGGGGGAGGGGCTGGAGTCGGAGAGCACCGGGGGGCAGAAAGAACAGGGGTGGGGAGCACGGGGGGGCTGGGGAGCATGGGGGGGGCTGAAGAGCACTGTGGGGGGTGGAGAGCACTGGGGTGGGGGCTGGAGAATGATGGGGAGACCTGGAGAGCATCGGGGGTAGAAAGAACAGGGGTGGGGGGGGGGGCTGGAGAGCACTGTGGGGGGGGGGGAGCTGGAGAGCAATGGGGTGGGGGCTGGACAGCACTGTGGAGGGTGGGGAGCACTGGGGTGGGGGGCTGGACAGCACTGTGGGGGTGGGGAGCACGGGGGGGGGGGTGGGGGGACTGGGGGTCTGGGGGGGGGGCTGGACAGCACTGTGGGGGGTGGGGGGCTTGAGACCACTGTGGGGGTGGGGAGCATGGGGGGGGCTGGACAGCACTGTGGGGGGTGGAGAGCAATGGGGTGGGGGCTGGACAGCACTGTGGGGGGTGGGGAGCACTGGGGTGGGGGCTGGACAGCACTGTGGGGGTGGGGAGCACGGGGGGGCTGGACAGCACTGTGGGGGGTGGGGGGCTTGAGACCACTGTGGGGGGTGGGGAGCATGGGGGGGGGGGGCTGGACAGCACTGTGGGGGGGGTGGGGGGCTGGAGAGCACTGTGGGGGTGGAGACCACTGGGGTGGGGGCTAGACAAGGACCTGGAGAGCAGGGGAGGCAGAAATAACAGGGGTTGAGAGAACTGGGGGGGGGGGGGGTCTGGAGACAGTGGAGAGTGTGGTGGGGGAGGAGAGCACTGGGGGAGCACAAGGAGAACTGGGGGGGGGGGGGGCAGTAAAATAATTTGGATAGGGGGATCAGCAGGAGGCGGCATATAGAGGAAATGAGCTTTCTATTATTCCTCCATGCAGCCACTGAATGCTTTATTCTCCTCCTCTCCCTCCTCCAAGCATTCAGCGGCTGCATGGAGGAATATAGAAAGCTAATCTCCTCTATATGCCGCCTCCTGCTGATCCCCCTATCCAGGCACACAGTTAGGGCTGTACTGAGTAGTACTCACAGCCTCAGCCATCTCTCCTCCTGTAATCTCGGAGCTGGCCGGGTCAGTGTTCTGCGGCCGCGCACCGCGCTGTAACATGGTCCCGCCCCCCCCTAGACCGGCTGTGTGATAGGTGGAACACTGATTCTAGATACTATCACACGAGCCGTTCTAGGGGGGCGGGACCATGTTACAGCGCGGTGCGCGGCCGCAGAACACTGACCCGGCCAGCTCCGAGATTACAGGCGCATGAGAGTGGAGACAGGGGAGCACTGTAGCCGCAAAACGGCCCCAGGGCAGGCAGCCTACCGGGAAATATCCCGGTATCCCGGTAGGCCAGTCCGGCCCTGTGTTATGAGCACATATGGTACAGGCCTGTACGAAATCCGTCACATCCTTTTTTAAGGAGGGTGTCACGTACCTGGTGGCGAGCCCGGATTGCAGTAGGAGACCTCTCTTACTACCCAGACTTGCAGCCCCTGATAATGGAGACAGGGAGTGCAGGAGTCGAAGGGAGCACGAGTGTCTGGCAGGATCAACAGCTGTAGGCAGGGCCGGTGTTGCTGAGAAGGCTGTGTGCAGATCAGTAACCCTGGACAGGGCGATGACAGGAACCAGCAGACAGCAGACAACAGGAACCAGCAGACAACCGGTCACAGGAACTGGCAGGTAAGTGGTCACAGGAACCAGCATGCAGCGGACAACAGGAACCAGCAGACAGGTTCCAGGAACTGGCTTGCAGCGGACTACAGGAACCAGCAGACAGGTTCCAGGAACTGGCTTGCAGCGGACAACAGGAACCAGCAGACAGGTTACAGGAACTGGCTTGCAGCGGACAACAGGAACCAGCAGACAGGTTGCAGGAACTGGCTTGCAGCGGACAACAGGAACCAGCAGACAGGTTACAGGAACTGGCTTGCAGCGGACAACAGGAACCAGCAGACAGGTTACAGGAACTGGCTTGCAGCGGACAACAGGAACCAGCAGACAGGTTACAGGAACTGGCTTGCAGCGAACAACAGGAACCAGCAGACAGGTTACAGGAACTGGCTTGCAGCGGACAACAGGAACCAGCAGACAGGTTACAGGAACTGGCTTGCAGCGGACAACAGGAACCAGCAGACAGGTTACAGGAACTTGCTTGCAGCGGACAACAGGAACCAGCAGACAGGTTACAGGAACTGGCTTGCAGCGGACAACAGGAACCAGCAGACAGGTTACAGGAACTGGCTTGCAGCGGACAACAGGAACCAGCAGGCAACAGGTCACTTGAGGACAGGTGAACAGAATGGTCAGACAAGCCGGGTTTGGTAACTGTGGAGCACAATGCGGATAAGCCAGAGGGATGAGCAGGTGGATGGTCGTAGACTAGCCGGGATCGAGGCAGGCAGACAGCAGACAGGTAGAGGGGCAAGCCGGGTCACAAACACAGAGACAGAGAAGTTTCAGGAAATGGCAAGCGGAACGTTGTAGATCAGGCAGCAAGAACTGTGTGGAGATGACCGGTTTAAATAGCCCGCTCGGCGCCAGTGACCGTGCGCGCGCCCGTCCGTGCCCGTGCACGCGCACCCGCTCGCTCGCGCGCATGCGCAGTAGCTCGTGCACCTGCTCGAGCCCGTGCACCCGATCGCACCAACGAGGAACTACTAGGCCCAGCAGAGCTTTCCTTACAGAGGGCCACCAGTAATACCTGGCAATCAGTTGGGAGGATTTCTTGATTCCAGGATGACCAGCCAGATGAGAGGAGTGACCCCATTTGAGGACCTGAAGCCGAAGACGTGGAGGGACCAAGGTTTTCCCAGGAGGAACTTGCAGCAAGGAGGCAGGAGCAGAAGAGATCAGACACTCGGGGGGTACAATGTGTTGTACAGGAGACTCAGACTCAGAAGAATCGGTGGAACGTGATAGGGCGTCAGCCCTGACATTCTTGTCTGAGGACGGAAATGGATCTCGAAGTTGAAGCGGGCAAAAAACAACGACCACCTAGCTTGGCGTGGGTTTAATCGTTGGGCGGATTGGAGGTAAGAAAGATTTTTGTGATCCGTGAAGATCGTGATGAGGTGAACGGACCCCTCAAGGAGATGTCTCCATTCCTCAAGTGCTAGCTTAATGGCCAGTAATTCACGGTCTCCGATGGAGTAGTTCTTTTCAGGGGGAGAGAAGGTCTTGGAGAAGAAACCACAGGTGACGTTCTTGTCCTTGGGGTCTTTCTGAAGAAGCCCAGCTCCTGCTCCCACAGAGGAGGCATCGACTTCCAGGAGAAACGGTTTGCGAGGATCGGGCCTGGACAAAACGGGTGCAGAGGCAAAGACAGATTTGAGGTGGTTAAAGGCCTCCTCAGCTGGAGGGGGCCAGGACTTAGGATTAGCATCCTTTTTGGTTAATGCCACAATAGGCGCGACAATGGTGGAGAAGTGAGGGATGAACTGGCGATAGTAATTGGCGAATCCAAGGAAACGCTGGATGGCCCGTAGTCCGGTAGGACGTGGCCAGTTCAAGACGGCAGAAAGCTTCTCCGGGTCCATTTGGAGACCTTGTCTAGAGACCAAGTAACCTAGGAAGGGAAGACTGCAACGTTCAAAGAGACATTTCTCTAGTTTGGCATAAAGATGGTTCTCCCGAAGCCGTTGGAGCACTTGACGGACCTGAACACGGTGTTCCTCCAAGCTGGCGGAAAAAATCAGGATATCATCCAGATAGACAATGACGCAGGAGTATAGAAAGTCTCTGAAAATCTCATTCACGAAGTCTTGGAAGACCGCCGGGGCATTGCATAAACCGAAGGGCATGACGAGATACTCAAAGTGTCCGTCACGGGTGTTAAAGGCGGTTTTCCACTCATCGCCTTTACGGATACGGATGAGATTATTTGCGCCCCGGAGGTCCAATTTGGTGAAGATTCTTGCTCCACGCAAACGATCAAAAAGTTCAGAGATAAGGGGCAGTGGGTAGCGATTTTTTATCGTGATCTTGTTAAGACCACAATAGTCAATGCAGGGACGTAAGGACCCGTCTTTTTTGGCGACAAAGAAGAATCCAGCTCCAGCAGGGGAGGAAGACTTGCGGATAAAACCTCTTTTGAGGTTCTCCTGGACGTACTCCGTCATAGCTTTAGTCTCCGGGATGGAGAGAGGATAGATCCTGCCACGGGGCGGCGTGGTCCCAGGAAGAAGATCGATAGGACAATCGAAGAGTCTATGTGGCGGCAAGATCTCAGCTTGTTTTTTGCAAAAAACGTCAGCAAAGTCCCTGTAAGGCTTGGGGAGACTAGACCGAGAGGTAGCGATGAAAACTTGCCTAGTGGGTACCGCTTTGAGGCAATGCCTGTGGCAGGAGGGACCCCAACTTTTGATGTCCCCCGAGGTCCAGTTGAGGGTAGGGGAATGTAGCCGGAGCCAGGGTAGGCCCAAAAGGATCTCAGAGGTGCAGTTGGGTAATACAAAAAGGTCTATCTTTTCATGATGGAGAACTCCAATTCTCATGAGGAGAGGTTCGGTGCGGTAACGCACGACACAGTCCAGATTTTGACCATTTACCGAGGTGATAAAAAATGGCTTGACAAGACGAGTGACTGGAATATCAAATTTGTCGATGAGTGAGGCTTCAATGAAGTTTCCTGCAGAACCAGAATCCAAAAAGGCCATGGCGGAGAAAGAGGACTTCTTGGGCAAAGAAAACTTCACTGGAACAGTCAGACGTGGAGAGGAAGAATCCACACCTAGCAACACCTCTCCCACGTTAGCTAGGTGCGAGCGTTTCCCTGACGCTGGTGGTTTTTCACCATTCTATGCATTAAGGTGAAAAACCTTCTAAAGTCCATGACCCCCCCCCCCCTTTTACTCACCTGAGCCTGCTCTTTCCAGCATCGAGAATGAGCACACCAGCTCCAGCTGGTGTCTCAGGTCCTGATTGGATAGATTGATAGCAGCGCAGCCATTGGCTCCCGTTGTTGTCAATCAAATCCAATGACGTGGACATCAGGGGACAGGACGGAGTCATACATTGGGCGGCTATGGACACCGAATGATGGAATTGGGAGCACACCCACAAGGTAACCCCCCGGGGGAGCGCTTCTCCTAGGGGGTTATCTGATGTGGGGAGGAGCTGCAAAAGCCGCCGGGGGACACCAGAAGAGTTGGTTTGGGGCCACTCTGTGCAAAACGAACTGCACAGTGAAGGTTAGTATGATATGTTGGTTATTTAAAAAAAAAAAAAAAAACTTACAATCACTTTAAGATTCACTTATGTATATATTTCACTGTGTTATCGTAGGGATAGGATGCATTCATCTGCTGTCTCTGTGTTTTCTCTCTTTCAGGTGTTCCTGCACCAATTGTGTCTTCCTTGGACAAGGAGAGACAGTGATTTCAACTTGGATAGCACTAGTAACCTTTTTGTGTATATAATTTTATTTGTGCATAGTAGATAGATAGTTAGGATATAGGCTACTGTTTTCATTTTTCCCTTAAAGTGGAAGTAAACCCCCCTATCGTTTTCAGCCAAGGAAGCTGCCATCTTTGCCTCTGTTTAATCTTCAACTGCCACAGTGCTGCACATGTGATCCGTTATGACACCAGCCATTGGATGGTTTGACTGTTTGATTGAGAGCACAGCCAATGTGCAGTTAGCATTCACGGCATGCCTTTTTTTTTTTTAGACTGTTAAATCAATGGGTTTACTTCCGCTTTAACTATTTGGGTGGTACGCCACACGTACGATTGTATATAATGTCTGTTATTTATTTGCCCTTGTGTGAATTGCCACTCGCTCATCTATATATTATACATGTTTACTTCATTTGGTATGCCACGTGTATTGTTTGTTATCATTATTCCTTTCCTGTTTCCCCACCCATCCCAGTTTTTGCCAGGACATTCGCTCTCAGGCTTGAGAGCTCAAATTATTTTTCTGCAAACTCCGAGACGTAGTTTTCCTAGGCAGGGGGAGGATGTAGCACCCTGATGTTTAGGCAGGGTTGCTATTAAATTTATTGCCAAGCGATAGTTGCCTTGGCCAATTGTTAGGAGATCAATTGATTTCGCCCTAATTCTGGAATTGCTGCACTTATCACTTCTGTTGCTAGATGGCCGGGTATCTGGTGACATTAGATAAGACAAGGGAATTGCAAGGACAGATTAGGAATGAATGGGGTGTCTCAGCCATTGGGCAGGCATTTTCTTGGGTCCCTTGGCCTGCTGGGAGAACCTATTTATTTGGGTGGAGCCAGGTGATCTGGGTTCTGTGTCAACTGGACGGCTGTCTGGGTGGACGTGTGTTGTATTGCAGCAAGGCCAGAAACCTAAGGCCTATCCCGGGGACATCTGGCTGCTAGGCTGTCTGACGGCCTATCCAGAAGCAGGAAAGCAGCGTAGGGTTCGGGCTGCAGACTTGTAGTACAACCAGAAGTACCGGTTCCGCTGGACGCGGAACCAGTCGTGATCGGAGGTAGAAGGAATGCTGTCGCCACTAAGGGACCATCCACCTTGCTACCGGAGTCCATTGTGAGTAAGCTGAGGCCAGTACCAGAGCAGACTTCTCACCAGCCGGAGACAGTGAAGAAGTGGGAAAACTTCAGCAAATGCCATGTCAGGGACTTAGCGGTACAGCAAGGGTGACACTTGTGTGGAGTGCCAAGATAGGGACCTAAAGTATCAGCAGGGGTGAAGCTTGAAGATTATCTGTGAGTTCCAAGCCAGGGACCTAGCAGGGAAGCAGGGGTGACGCTTGAGGAAGATGCTGAGTCCTACAGTGAAAGAGCTCAGGGGATCAAGTGGCTAGTGGATCTGAAGTCTAGTGAGAGAGACTGGGAGCTCGTTGAGTGAAGACCCACAGTGAGTGAGTGTGGGGTAAAGAGAACTGTTCATGTTGCAGATAGTTGAATACCTTTACCATTAGTAACAGCTACAAGATTGTTGCCATAGGAGAAAGCGGTCCTTCCGTTACAGAAGTGCTGTCCGGCTGGAGGCCTTCCCCTGTATAGCTGTCTACCTATAGAAATCTTGGAGTCTGCTAATTATCTTTGCATCTACCTAAGGGTGTCCTGGCCCTAACCCTCTCTCCCACAGTTCTATTTAAGAGACAATAAATCTCCTTGCATTCAAAAAAGTGTCTGGCGCCCACCTGTTTATCTTCCATTACACCCACCATGCCTTGTAACCCACTCTACACTGAAGGATGTCTCCCTAACTCTGGAGGTAACTATTAGGCCAAAAGAGGCTCAGGACTGTGCTACAAACATGTGAAATGTGAATGGTCTGTGTAAGTTAAAAAAACTTTGCCCACTTTTGCATTGCATTTGGTACAACCCTCATATTTATTAAAGAGCAGAGAAACATGGCTTTGTAATTTTCCATATTGGGTGTCTGGTGCTCCCCTAGTTGTCTCTAACACTTAAAGTGGAACAGCTGTTCAGTTAGTCTGACAGCCGCCACCGTCCAGCATGGGGATTTGTCCATCTCCACTGTTAGAGTGGATGGAGGAATCTGATAGAAATCTTCTGTAGAAATCTACTGTCGGAATTTCCGACAGGAAATGTTGGATGTGAGCTTGTTGTCGGAAAGTCCGACCGTGTGTATGCTCCATCGAACATTTGCTTTCTGCCAACAAATGTTTGATAGCAGGTTCTCAAATTTTCCGCCAACGAAACGTTGTTGTCAGAAAGTCCGATCGTGTGTACACAAGTCCGTCGCACAAAAGTTCACGCATGCTCGGAATCAAGCAGAAGGAGCCGCACTTGCTATTGAACTTCCTTTTTCTCGGCTCGTCGTACGTGTCGTACGTCACCGGGTTCCCACATTTGTAATTGTTGGCCAACATTTGTGTGACCATGTGTATGCAAGACAAGTTTGAGCCAACAACCTTTGAACAAAAATTCACGGTTTTGTTGGCAGAAAGTCCGATTGTGTGTATGCGGCATAACATTGTATGACCAGCTACGTTTTCAATTGTGACATACCCTATCACTCCCAGATACATTGGGACAGAAAGCGAGGTTAAATATCCCCAAAGAGGACAATGAGTGCAATAAAAACCAAGTAGAGGGTCTAGCCAATTCCCATCCTAATGAGATCAAACAGATCAAAAATGCCTTGTGGTAACTCTAAAGCAGTGTTGCCAACCTACCAGATTGAAATTTACTGACACAACACCCACAATTTACTGGCACAGCCAAGTTTTTACTGGCATTTCAAAAAGTTACAAAATTACAGTTTTGAGTGCAAATTTGAGTATTTAGACTACAAACAAATAAAATATGCAATTAGAAATATGATTTAAGGTAGCTAATAAGGCAAAAATCATATTTTATTATTTTATTTTCGATTAGAGTAAGTAAGTAGTTCAGGAACAGGCTTCAGGAGGGCAAGAAATTAGAATGGGCGCACACACATAAAATTGACTCTCACAGTGACACTGACAGCAGTGTGCAGTAGCACAGATGATGATGGGACCTCACTGACACAACATGTCACCTCCTGAGTCACAGTGACAGTCTCTCTCCAAGCCAAGTGATCCCTCCAGTCCACTCCAGTCTAAACAGCACTGCTCCCAGCCTGCCTTACACAAGGTCCTGATCGCTCTGCTTGGCTCCATTGCACAATGACAGCACAGGACATGCTCAGGCACCGCCTCCGCCAGAGCCGCCCAATCACACTGTAAATGGGCACTCAGATGGTCTTAGCCGGTTTCGGACCAAGCCAAGCATCAAAGCCATATTTTTTACTGGCAACCTTTTACTTTTACTGGCATTTACTGGCAGGAGAAAATTGCCTGTTTTTTACTGGCTGCCAGTAAAAATACTGATGGTTGGCAACACTGCTCTAAAGACCACCTCCAGATTACCGATAAATCCATTTATATTGCTACTCAGGAAACATGGCAACTGTGCTAAAGCCAAAATGTTTTTATTCATTATGAGTACCAAAATATACCAAAGACAGATTAGACAGGCCTCTCAAAGTGCTTCTGGTTTCTGCTGGAAGTGTTTGTCTCATGGTCCTATCCGACCTCCCTCTAATGCCGCGTACACACGATCAGACTTTCTGGCGGACTTGGTCGGGCGGACCAGATTCCGTCAGACAATTCGATCATGTGTGGGCTCCAGTGGACTTTTTCTTCCCAAAAGTCCGGCGGACCTAGAAATAAGACTGGCTTCAAATTTGTCCACCAGACTCGGCTTTCTAGCGCACAATCCGTTCGTCTGTGTGCTAGTCCGGCAGAGTAAACCCAACGCTAGGGCAGCTATTGACTACTGGCTATGAACTTCCTTATTCTACGCCATCACGTTCGAATCCGGCGGACTTTAGGAGTGATCGTGTGTGGCCAAGTCCGTTCGTTTGAAAGTCCGGCGGACCTCAGCTGCAAAGTCCGTCGGATTGTCCGCCAGAAAGACCGATCGTGTGTACGCGGCATAAGAGATCTTGAATCTTGCAACATTTGAACCCCACGTTCTGCAGTTCAGATGAACCAGTAAGAAAATATAAATACCAGTGACCAAGGGGGATTATTTAGTATGAAAACCAGCTGCATCATGAACATTAGAAAACTAGAGTCATTCAAGGGGTAGGGTGCATCCCTGAGTCTGTTTAAATTAGAAAATGTTTTATCCTTATCCTTTTTCTACTTTCCCTTTCCCCTCATTTCCCTTCATCACAAAAAAATGCTATAACAATTATTATTTTTTAAATTTATATTTTTTTTTACTTTTTTTTTCTTCAATAAACTTTATTGCTGTCACAAGGGGTCTAACAGGCCCGCTGCTGATAGATTTGGCCAGGTGACAGGTACACTTTATGAAGACATCAGGGGTCGTTTTGTCAGGACCTTGGCCACCTGCTGGTGGCACTGTTGTACCCAGAGCCGAAGGGTGCAGTTTTGGTGGCCACCAGCATGTGTTTCTCAGCAGCCTTATCTTATCTTAGTTTTTAGGCTTCACTTAATGCTGGCTGCTGGAAAGATATTTAATCCCTCCCTTGAAGAAGATCAGTGCTTCAGAGTTCTACCGGTGAGCCGTGTTCCTGCATGATTCTGTGCCATGTTTCCTGCGACCTGCTTGCAGTACCCTGTACCCTGCAACCGGTGTCCTGTATCCTGCTCCGCTCCTATTGTTCCCAGTCCCAATTCTGATCCTGCCCTGTTTATGTGAGCTTCCTCCATTTTCTACATAGCGTTTATTAGTAGGGTTGTTGTTCTGGGTTTGCTGCACTATCACATTTATTTCTCACTTTTACATTGTTTATGGTTTGCTGATGTTGAAAGGGTGTTATTTATGTTAATAAACTTAATTTATTCATACTTAATCTGGTTCATGGTGCTGGATGCCTGCTTATGGTATCCCTTACACGTTTAGACCCCTGATGTCTCCCCTGTCCTCCAAAGCAAACAACCAAGCACATATCGTGCTTGGTTAGCTGCTTTCCTGGCTGTGACAGCCAGGGAATGACCGATCTGAAACCAGAAGTGTCAAAATCCTTGTCACTTCCGGGTTCATTCATCACTAAGGAGATTGGGGACAGGATGTTCCTCCATCTCTTCTGTGGGAAGCCGTCTCAGGATGGAGAGAGGAATGGGAGAGCCCGGGGACCACTGTGGGTGGCGGCAGCCCTTCACATTAACCCAGATCACTTTTACAATACAGCCAATTGCCAGCTGAAAAAAACAAGACCAAGATCATGGCTACAGCAACAGGGAAGCAGTAAAAATTTAGCTCAACCATGTGTTTTGACCCCCCTAACTGCAAGTGTAACTAAGCCCAAGATGGATAAAAATGATAGACCTTTGACATTTTCTGGCAGTAAATAAGCCAATATGGGAGTAGACTTCATGTTGGTAGGAGATAATAATTACTACATAGAGAAGAATAAGTCTATCTCTGGCTGTAAATAAACAAGTTTCTTTTATTCCTGTTTGTATCTGTGCCGTCTGTATGCAGAAACAGATGTGGCCCCTGAGGTGCCTTTAACCTTACATATTAGCAGAGTAAACGGCCTCATATAACGGAGTTTAAGCTTGGCTGTCATCCAGGGCCTGGAGCTGGGAGGTGGTTGGCCCTCCCGCTGCTCGTCTCTTCTCCTCGACTGAAAAGAGATTCCGAATTAACCCAATGCGTAAGAGGGAGCTACAACTTCCCTGCTCCACCGTGGAAAAGTCACGGAACATCTATTTATAAAAATCTTCACTCTCCCAATCAACATTGATTATTTTTAATCCTTATTTTTTTTAGTCATTTTCCACATTTTGTCATTTTACAATCAAAAACGTAAATGTATTTTATTGGGATTTTATGTGATAGACCAAGACAAAGTAAGTAATTGTGAAGTGGAAGGAAAATGATAAATGGTTTTCAAAATGTTTTATATAAATATGTGAAAAGTGTGGCGTGCATTTGTATGGCGCCCTCCTGAGTCAATACTTTGTAGAACCATCTTTCACTGCAATTACAGCTGCAAGTCTTTTTGGGGGTGTCTCTACCAGCTTTGCACATCTAGAGAGGGACATTTTTGCCCATTTTGCAAAATATCTCAAGCTCTGTCATATTGGATGGAGAGCGTCTGTGACCAGCAATTTTTAAGTCTTGCCACAGATCTCTATTGGATTTAGGTCTGGACTGTGACTGGGCCATTCTAACACATGAATATACTTTGATCTAAACCATTCCATTGTAGCTCTGGCTGTATGTTTAGGGTCGTTGTCCTGCTGGAAGTTAAACCTCTGCCCCAGTCTCAAGTCTTTTGCAGACTCTAACAGGTTTTCTTCTAAGATTGTCCTGTATTTGGCTCCATCCATCTTCCCATCAACTCTGTCCAGTTTCCCTGTCCCTGCTATAGAAAAGCATCCCCACCCCATGATGCTGCCACCACCATGTTTTGCGGTAGGGGTGGTGTGTTCAGGGTAATGTGCAGTGTTAGTTTTCCGCCACACATAGCGTTTTGCTTTTACATAGTTACATAGTTAGCTAGGCCGAAAAAAGACACAAGTCCATCCAGTTCAACCACAAAAAAAAAGAATAAATAAAAATAAAAAACATTGTACAATCCAACACACCCAATTCCACACCCACAGATGATCCAGAGGAAGGCAAAAAAAAACCCCAGAGGAGCATGCTCCAAAAAAAATCCCTTCCCGATCCCCCTAGAGGCAATCGGATTTTCCCTGGATCAACTTTACCTATAAATGTTAGTACCCAGTTATATTATGTACATTTAGGAAAGTATCCAGGCCTTTCTTAAAGCAATCTACTGAGCTGGCCAGAACCACCTCTGGAGGGAGTCTATTACATATTTTCACAGCTCTTACTGTGAAGAAACCTTTCCGTATTTGGAGATGAAATCTCTTTTCCTCTAGACGTAAAGAGTGCCCCCTTGTCCTCTGTGTTGACCGTAAAGTGAATAACTCAACACCAAGTTCACTATATGGACCCCTTATGTATTTGTACATGTTGATCATATCCCCCCCTTATTCTCCTCTTCTCAAGAGTGAATAGATTCAGTTCCTCTAATCTTTCCTCATAGCTGAGCTCCTCCATGCCTCTTATCAGTTTGGTTGCCCTTCTCTGCACTTTCTCCAGTTCCCCGATATCCTTTTTGAGAACTGGTGCCCAAAACTGAACTGCATATTCCAGATGAGGTCTTACTAATGATTTGAACAGGGGCACAATGATATCTCTCTCTCTGGAGTCCATACCTCTCCTAATACAAGAAAGGACTTTGCTTGCTTTGGAAACCGCAGCTTGGCATTGCATGTTATTATTGAGCTTATGATCTACCAAAACCCCCAGATACTTCTCCACTACGGATTCCCCCAGTTGTACTCCCCCTAGTATGTATGATGCATATTTTTAGCCCCCAAGTGCTTAACTTTACATTTATCAACATTAAACCTCATCTGCCACATAGTCGCCCAATTAGACAGAGCATTGATGTCGGCTTGTAAATTGCAGACCTCCTGTAAGGACGTTATTCCACTGCATAGCTTGGTGTCATCTGCAAAGACAGAAATGTTACTTTTGATCCCTGACCCAATATCATTTATAAAGATATTAAAAAGTAAGGGTCCCAGCACTGAGCCTTGGGGTACACCACTGATAACCTTAGACCATTCAGAGTAAGAATCATTAACCACGACTCTCTGAATTCTGTCTTTTAGACAGTTTTCTATTCATTTACAAACTGATATTTCCAAGCCTGTAGACCTTACCTTACACATGTGCCGGCTTTTAGGCCAAAAGGTTAAATTTTGGTCTCATCTGATCAGAGCACCTTCTTCCACATGTTTGCTGTGTCCCCCACATGGCTTCTCAGAAAATGCAAATGGGACTTCTTATGACTTTCTTTCAACAATGTCTTTCTTCTTGTCACTCTTCCATAAAGGTCATATTTGTGGAGAACACGACTAATAGTTGTCCTGTGGACAGATTCTCCCACCTGAGCTGTGGATCTCTGCAGCTCCTCCAGCGTCACCATTGGCCTCTTGGCTTCTTGGCACAGGCCTCTTGGCTGCTTTGATTAATGCTCTCCTTGCCCGGCCTGTCAGTTTAGGTGGACGGCCATGTCTTGGTAGGTTTGCAGTTGTGCCATAGTTGTGCCAGTTGTGCCTCTTTCCATTTTCAGATGATGGATTGAACAGTGCTCCGTGAGATGTTCAAAGCTTGGGATATTTTTTTTATATAAAATGTAAAAAAGTGGAACCGCGCTCAAGAGCAAAAAATCTAAGAAAATAGCTGCAACAAAAAAACATCAAATATCCATATGGTGTATAATAATCTTAAAAAAACAAATAAGTTGAGTGATAAACAATAATATAAATCTACTATTATAAACAATATATTGAGTCTGTATATAAAGCCAACAGACACGTGGTGAAAAGAAGAAAAAGTCTGTGAGCAGTTCAAAAAATGATTATGATAATAATAAAAAACAATGATGAGGGGAGATAAATCCAATGAGGGAGATAAATGTCCAGAGTTCAGCCACCTTCACCGGAAAAAGAGGAGGAGGAAGGGTGTGAGAGGGATCCCCAAATGATAGTGGGTCACGATTGATATATAAGTGTCCTTACCGGAAACGGTGGACCCCCTGAGCAGCGAGGTAAATCGCAAGCAGATATGGCCTTCTGCACGGGCAGTATGGATGTCCTGTTGTTCCGTAGCCTCACGTCTCTGTGATGGTCCAGGGCAGGAAAAGCACGCTCCCAATCAGAACCGCCATTTGTTAGCCCGAAGGGCCGTAAGTATAGGGGAAGCAAAAAACTCCAATAGTATGATATCGTAATAAAAGGGGTTTATTGCAACTTTATTTTAAGTGAAAAACAAAAAAACAGAACACGGGGACTTGCATCCACCGCACAATACATTAAAAAGTAGCCGGCAAGCTTTAAAAGCTAAAAAACTAACACCCGTGTATCAAAGTCACATGGGGCGTAATGGCGTCAGTACGTAGCACCTTCCATACTCGGTGCGTTCCTGTTTAAAGACTTGCTTTGCTGACATCCCTTCTGGCTCCAGATCCTGCTTGCTGTTTCACTATGTTGATCCCTGACTTCTGGCTTGGCTGACTATCCGTTCTGGTTACTAAACTTTGGCTATGTTTTTACGTTTGTTTTTTACTTTTATTATTAAACAAGTTTGATTTAACTGTACTTCTGTCTCGGTCTTCTTTTATGGTTTCTGACAGATGATTGGGGGAGTTTGCTTTGAAGTAAAGTGTTACTAAACCCAGGACTATATCTGGTCTCCCACAGTACACAGAACATGGAAATGCAATTATTTTAGTAAATATAAACTGCTAAATACCTTGTTTTCATCAGCAGTTAGAGCAGTCTTGTGACTTCTATCAGTGTCCAGCTGAGAACTGGTTAAAGCTTGTAGGAGGAGTTTTCATTCTCCTCTGACAGTCCTATGAGGCTGCATGACCCCCGATCCTTTAGGTTCCATAGTTAGTATAACAAGAATGCTTTAATGCATATACAGATTGATTTTACAGTTGTGGGTTTAGTAACAACAGCGTTTTTGGTTTGTGGTGCTCAGATGCAGGGAAGATCCGCTTTAACCTCTTGCTGCCTACGTAACACATACTGTAGGTGCAGCTACAAAGAGGAGGGGCTTTAACGCCCACATGCGGCACATGCATGTTCATGAGTGGCCACAGTGATTTAGCCATCATAGACAGCTCCTGGTCTCTAGTAATGATTGGGAACCGGTGGGACTGGCTCCTGATCAGATGACAGCCAACAGTGGTCACATAATTGGGCAGTCCTTCCATCCATAAAGACACTGTTAAAGGACCACCAAGGCAAAGCGGGGGGTAAAAGCTGAACTCCGGGAAACGCAAATATTTTCTAAATCCATTCGTCATGTGTATTTTTCTTGAATCTTGGTGGGCTTTGTGTATTTCTTCCAGATCTGTGCAGTAATCCAGCGTGAGACTTCCTGTAATAAAGACCGCTCACTGTTGCTCTCTCTTCTTGTGCAGGGGGACTGGTCTTGTTTCTGCCCCTTCATGTAGTCTTCTGCAGGCAGCCTGTAGTGGGTGGGGCCTATGGGTCCTTCCCACAGCTCTGATCTCTGCACAGACTATGTAGAGCACAGTGATAATGTCACTACTGGTGCACACAAGTGGATTTATATCCTTTGCTGCTATTGAGGTGTAAGAACAGAACAGAACAGAACAGCATAGTATGCTGGGCAAATTTCGTTTTTGTCTCCTTTTGTGGTGAAGGGAGCAGTGATTGTTTGTCCTGGTCTGTTCAGGGTTTCCCAGGCTAGGAGTATTCAGAGCGTAGGGCTGGGAGAGTCCAATAACCAGTTTGGATATTTATCACACCCTGGGGAGGTGATAAATAGTTTGGAGCCCTGGAGGGATGGTTCTTTCCTCGCCAGAAAGGGTTCCAGAGCCACAGGGGCTGTTGCCCCTCTGAGGCAGAATATGGACTGAGCAGCTGATCTTTGAGGTCTCAGCTGTGGCAAAGCTGAGGGCCTAAAGCAATATTTTTGGTTAGCTGACTGTGGGACTTCACCCTATGGGATCTGGTCTGGAGAAGAATTGTCTCCCTGACTGGACTGTGTCTGGAGGAAGCTGGGAGGTGTGCAGCTGCCCTGTGGTCTTGTGAGTACTGGCCCTGAATTGTGATCCCTGGTGATTGTGTGCATTTGGGATGCAAATGTCAGAGGTAGCTATGGACTAGGACAGCTCTCATAGGGTCTCAGAGTACTGGCCATTCCCCTGCGTCCTCCAAAAAATCCATGTATAGGAGTTTGTGGAGGAGTCTCCTCCCGTTACTGTGCATCTCTTTGGAGTATCCCATAACCTCTCCTGTTTAAAGTTCTACAAGCAATAAATAGCAAAAAGGCATCCCCTAGACTGAGTTATTGGAACCGGAGTGCCTGGACTGGTGATTGTGGGAATGGGCAACCTCTGTACTATTGGGGAAGAACCAGCTATTACCAGCAGTCCCCCTTGGCTTTAAGCTATGAAATGCTTTGCTGAAGGGGGTAGTGATGGAATTATAAAAAGAACTGGAGGATTTTACTTGCAATTAATCATATTCAAAGTTATAGTTACTAAAGGCTGAGAGAGTAATATTTTGATCCAAGAAATTAAGCCAACCGCCCTTGAGGGGGTCAGTAGGGAATGTTCTTTGTGGCAATATTGGCAATGGTTGTACGAGCGGAGGGGCTCTGTTTCGTGTTGTCTGGAACAAAGCTGCAGGAGATCCAACTGGCTGAACCAACCATCATTTTTATTTTATATGTAAGAGTATGTAAATCCTAACAATGAATGACTTTTATTTGCTCTCTTTTGGGCCGTTAACACCATTGAATGTGTTTTATTATATCGGTTGAATAAATGCTAAAAAGATTCAGTTTGTAACTTCCTTTTTCTTTGCATTAAAGCTGAACCTCACTCACTCAATCAATATTGACTATTTTAAATTCTTTAAATTCTTATACTGCTAGCAATAGTCAATAGATAGGAAGGTATATTATATATATATATATATAATATATATATGTAGCACTAACCCCCAAAGGATTTGATTGGGCTTACCGTTCCTTCACTGTTCCACCTTCTCCGTCATAGGGGTCCCATTAAAGATTTATTTTATGGATTTCAGCTCCGACACATACCGGTAGTCTCTTTTTTCAATGCTTTATTTATGAAAAGTCAGGGATACTTTCTTTGATCCAGAATATAACAGCTCCACAACTAGATTCAGCAACCACCGGATAGGCCTCTCTCACTGACCTAGCAGCCGATGCGATGCTCGGTCATAGTCTCTGCCACAGTCTTTAAGATTCAGTAGAACTATTACACAATCCTCTGCCGCAGGATTGGGTAACTAGCGACTTTTTGCAATATCAAGGCTTAATCACAGTTTCCTTTCTTCGAACCAGCGGTACTGTGTACGGTGACCCGGGATGCATCCTCCAACTGAGTCTCCAGGCTCTTCTAGAGGCACCGGCCTTGTTGCTCGGTCCTATCCTGAAAAGTCCTCCCCTGGATCCTCCAGTCGCTTGGCTTCTTCCCGCAGGCAAGACAGCACAGGACCACCCCTGGATCGGTAGGACCCAAGACTTTTGGGCCTACCTCTCCAGTAATGACGCCTCGGGCCAGCCGGCCCCGAGACAACTTAGCAGGCAGCAATACACCTTAGGCCAGGAGGGCCATCAGGTCGGAACCATACCCGGTCACGGGGTCTGTCCCTTAAGTACTCTCTTCCAGAATGCACAGCAGGCAGACCACACCCACTGACTGTCTCCGGGCAAAGAGGCACTCAATACACCCAGCTTGTTGCAATTTCCAACCTTGGCCGAATAATAGGGTGCAATCCCTAGGCCAAGGGGAAAACCACACAACCAGCCAAGCTGAAACAGAACCAGAATTTACAACAGTATCAGTCTGAGCTATACTACAGCTTCAGACAAACTCAATTTCTATTTATAGCGTCTGTATTTAAAAATACCAGCGCTACATATATATATATATTAGAGCAGGGGTGCCCAACCTATTGAAGAGCGAGGACCACTTAAGCGACTTGGTAACCGGTCATGGGCCGCAATGAGCGGAGTGGGTGAATGGCATAGCCCACTATACTCCTTTTTTTTTTTTCTTTGCGGATCGAATTGGAGGTAGGACGCAAGTTGGTTTATGTCTGCCACTACTTAGAGGTGAATGGAGGGTCCAATTGGTCGGACTGTCAGACTGACCATGTGAAAGGGTCCCAAGGCTGCTTTCACACTGATGCGCTGCAGTTTACCTGCACCGCGGGTAAAATGCAGTGTACCTTTTGGCTTTCCTGCACTTTGCAATAGAGTTTTATTATATTCTGCAGGTTTGGTGCACTTTCCGAAAGCTCACCAAATTCTCAGGTAATAACAGAAGTCTATGGCTCAGTGCAGGTAACCCACAGGTAAACTGCTCTGCACCTGCGGATCAGTTTGAAAGCAGCCCAGTAACCACTGCAGAACAGATATGCCCATATATACACTGTGATTTTAGTAATAAACTGACCTTTAATAACAGTATTCTTTCTATTCTATCCCAGAGCAGGAGGTCGCGGGCCACATCAGAGGGCTCCGCAGGCCACTGGTTGGGCACCTCTGTATTAGAGCAACAATTATTTTTTTCAGATCCTCAGAGAGTTCTTTGCCATTATATGCCATGTTGAACTTCCAGTGACCAGTATGAGAGAGTGAGAGCGATAACACCAAATTTAACACACCTGCTCCCCATTCACACCTGAGACCTTGTAACACTAACGAGTCACATGACACCGGGGGAGGGAAAATGGCTAATTGGACTCAATTTGGACATTTTCACTTAGGGGTGTACTCACTTTCGTTGCCCGCGGTTTAGACATTAATGGCTGTGTGTTGAGTTGTTTTGAGGGGACAGCAAATTTACACTGTTATACAAGCTGTACACTCACTACTTTACATTGTAGCAAAGTGTCATTTCTTCAGTGTTGTCACATGAAAAGATAGAATAAAATATTTACAAAAATGTGAGGGGTGTACTCACTTTTGTGAGATACCATGTGTGTATAAATATATATATATATATATATATATATATATATATATATATATATATATATATATATATATACATACTGTATAAACACACACATTGGATTCATCTTTGTTGCTGCCACGTTGTTGTTGCGGTGGTAAAATCGCATGACCTCAGTAACCGCTGTGAAGAGAGAATGAATACACAAGAAGCAGAAGAGGAATCATGAGGTCTATTATCTGCTAATACCATAAATTTTATATAAATGCTGCATCAGACCTCCATCATTCCTCTCTGAAAAGAGGAGCGGGGCAGATGAGTTCCCGATTGGAAGCGAGCAGTGCTTATATTACAGATAATGAGATAGTACGCTTCTATCCTGATAGCAGTCTGTTAAGGAAATGAACTGGAGCCTCGTGAGTCCATGAAATGCTGCCCCATTATATTGTTCTTTGGTTATTTCATAGGCTGGTCTCCTAAGCCTGGCAGTGAGCTCCCCCTAGTGGCCAGATATCAATTATCTTCTGTTTGGAAAAAAAGGATAAGTTCACCTTTGCAAAAATAAAAAAATAAATGCAAATTTATATGCAGGTAAACAAATGTGCATTTATTAAAAAAAAATTTGTTAGGGACCTGTAAAGCATTGCACACAGTAATGCCACAGTCCTACAGACTGCCTGTGTATCTGTTTGTCCGTGCCTCCAATACTGTTTGCCCGCACGAACAAGCAGTTACACTTGAGACAGGCACCGTGGTAGTCCATTGAGAACTACAAGCCGACAGCCGCAAAGGCTGACAGACCTTGTCTTTTTTCCATTCACAGAACACGGTGAATGGATGATGCGGTCCGGCAGGCGAGTCTCACACGGCCACGTCTTTTTTAGATTGCGACAGCTAGCCAGGGGAGAAAATCCCCTGCTACCTGTCAGAACGGGGGAGAGCAGGGGCCGGTGCATATGTAACATGTTACAAAAGGTGAGCTTATTCTTTAACCTCTTCAATCCTGGAAGATTTGACCCCCTTAATGACCAGGCCATTTTTTGCGATACGGCACTGCGACGCTTTAACTGACAATTGTGCCGGTCGTGCGATGCTGTACCGAAACAAAATTGACATCCTTTTTCCCCCCACTATAGAGCTTTTTTTTGTTGGTATTTGATCACCTCTGCATTTTTTTAAAAAAAGGGCGTCAATTTTGAAAGAAAAAGCTATATTTTTTACTTTTTGCTATAATAAATATCCCCAAAAATATATATTAAAAAAGCAATTTCTTCCTCGGTTTAGGCCGATATGTATTCTTCTACATACTATTGGTAAAAAAAAAAATCGCAATAAGCGTATATTGATTGGTTTGCGCAAAAGTTATAGCATCTACAAAATTAGGGAATAGATTTATGGCATTTTTATTATTATTTTTTTTTTACTAGTAATGTCGGTGATCTGCGGCGGACAGATCGGACACTTTTGACACTATTTTGGGTAGGGGTGCACCGACAGGGTTTTTTGGTGCCGAAACCGATACCGAAAATGAAAAATACACTAGGCCGAAAACCAATACCGAAAATGACCGATACAGAAACTTACTTTTTAAAAAAAAAATGTATACAGGAGATGATCAGAGACTGAGGGCATGGTATAGGAGATGGTCAGAGACTGAGAACATGGTACAGGAGATGGTCAGAGACTGAGGACATGGTACAGGAGATAGTCAGAGACTGAGGACATGGTACAGGAAATGGTCAGAGACTGAGGACATGGTACAGGAAATGGTCAGAGACTGAGGACATGGTACAGGAGATGGTCAGAGACTGGGGATATGGTACAGGAGATGGTCAGAGACTGCAGACATTGTAAGGAGATGGTCAGAGACTGGGGATATGGTACAGGAGGTGGTCAGAGACTGGGGACATGGTACAGGAGATGGTCAGAGACTGAGGACATGGTACAGGAGATGGTCAGAGACTGGGGACATGGTACAGGAGATGGTCAGAGACTGCAGACATGGTACAGGAGATGGTCAGAGACTGGGACATGGTACAGGAGATGGTCAGAGACTGGGGACATGGTACAGGAGATGGTCAGAGACTGAAGACATGGTACAGGAGATGGTCAGAGACTGAGGACATGGTACAGGAGATGGTCAGAGACTGAGGACATGGTACAGGAGATGGTCAGAGACTGAGGACATGGTACAGGAGATGGTCAGAGACTGGGGACATGGTACAGGAGATGGTCAGAGACTGAGGACATGGTACAGGAGATGGTCAGAGACTGGGGACAAGGTACAGGAGACGATCAGAGACAGAGGACATGGTGCAGGAGATGGTCAGAGACTGAGGGCATGGTACAGGAGATGGTCAGAGACTGAGGACATGGTACAGGAGATGGTCAGAGACTGAGGACATGGTACAGGAGATGGTCAGAGACTGAGGACATGGTACAGGAGATGGTCAGAGACTGGGGACATGGTACAGGAGATGGTCAGAGACTGAGGACATGGTACAGGAGATGGTCAGAGACTGAGGACATGGTACAGGAGATGGTCAGAGACTGGGTACATGGTACAGGAGACGGTCAGAGACTGGGGACATGGTACAGGAGGTGGTCAGAGACTGGGGACATGGTACAGGAGACGGTCAGAGACTGGGGACATGGTACAGGAGATGGTCAGAGACTGAGGACATGGTACAGGAGATGGTCAGAGACTGAGGACATGGTACAGGAGATGGTCAGAGACTGAGGACATGGTACAGGAGATGGTCAGAGACTGGGACATGGTACAGGAGATGGTCAGAGACTGACGACATGGTACAGGAGATGGTCAGAGACTGGGACATGGTACAGGAGATGGTCAGAGACTGGGGACATGGTACAGGAGATGGTCAGAGACTGAAGACATGGTACAGGAGATGGTCAGAGACTGAGGACATGGTACAGGAGATGGTCAGAGACTGAGGACATGGTACAGGAGATGGTCAGAGACTGAGGACATAGTACAGGAGATGGTCAGAGACTGGGTATATGGTACAGGAGATGGTCAGAGACTGAAGACATGGTACAGGAGATGGTCAGAGACTGGGACATGGTACAGGAGATGGTCAGAGACTGGGGACATGGTACAGGAGATGGTCAGAGACTGAGGACATGGTACAGGAGATGGTCAGAGACTGGGTATATGGTACAGGAGATGGTCAGAGACTGAAGACATGGTACAGGAGATGGTCAGAGACTGGGAACATGGTACAGGAGATGGTCAGAGACTGAGGACATGGTACAGGAGATGGTCAGAGACTGAGGACATAGTACAGGAGATGGTCAGAGACTGGGTATATGGTACAGGAGATGGTCAGAGACTGAGGACATGGTACAGGAGGTGGTCAGAGACTGGAGACATGGTAACATGGTAAAGGAGACGGTCAGAGACTGGGGACATGGTACAGGAGATGCTCAGAGACTGCGGACATGATACAAGAGATCAATGCAGCCTCACCAGTGCCCGTCAGATGCAGCCAGCCTGTGTCCCCATTTCAGCCAGCCAGTGTCCCCATTTCCATTTTAGCCAGCCTGTGTCCCCATTTCAGCCAGCCAGTGTCCCCATTTCCATTTCAGCCAGCCAGTGTCCCCCAGTGCAGCCAGCCAGTGTCTCCCCAGTGCAGCCAGCCAGTGTCTCCCCAGTGCAGCCAGCCAGTGTGTCCCCAGTGCAGCCAGCCAGTGTGTCCCCAGTGCAGCCAGCCAGTGTGTCCCCAGTGCAGCCAGCCAGTGTGTCCCCAGTGCAGCCAGCCAGAGTATCCCCCATTGCAGCCAGCCTGTGAAGGGAAGAGAGAGGAGAGCTGCCACCGCCTCCGCCTCCGTCGCCTGGTTGATTAGAGCGCTGGGAACATCACATCTTTAATTTCAACAGCTGTGTGTTCCCTGCCGCGTGCCGTCACATACAGCCCCTCCCCCTTGTCCGGGCACTTTGATAGACAGATCACCTGTCCAATCCTGGGATGGGTGATCTGTCTTTTAAAGTTCCCCGGACAAGGGGAAGGTGCTGTATGTGACGGCGCGTGGCGGGGAACACACAGCTGTTGAAATGAAAGCTGTGATGTTCCCGCCGCTCTAATCAACCAGGCGGCGGAGGCGGCTCTCCTGCGCTATAGGAAACCACCATGATGGGCAGCACCAGGCGCGGGGGGTGGAGCCCCGTCCCATTTTCGGCTCCATTATCGTCCGTTTTTCTCTTTTCACCAAATTGACGAAAAGGCCATTTTCGGCCGATATGTTTCAGCGGCCGAAATTTCGGTGCATCCCTAATTTTGGGACCATTGACATTTATACAGCGATCAGTGCTAAAAATAGACACTGATTACTGTATAAATGTCACTGGCAGGGAAGGGGTTAAACACTAGGGGGCGATCAAGCGGTTAAGTGTGTTCCCTTAGCATGTTCTAACTGCTACCACTGACATGACAGAGATCACTGCTTCCGATGACAGGGAACAAAAGACCTCTGTCATGTCACTAGGCAGAACAGGGAAGTGCCTTGCTTACATAGGCAGTTCCCGTTCTGCCTCTCCTCGCCGTGATCATGGGCCACTGGCAGACATCGAGTCCACATGACCCGTGGGCACACTCTCGCTGCAGGCGCGTGCACGCACGCCCGCTACACTGCTTTTGAGGACTGACGTATGGGTACGTCAGTTTGCGCAGGAGTGCCATTCTGCCGACGTATATCAGCACGAGCCGGTTGGGAAACGGTTAAAGTGGTATTAAATCCAAAATGTAATATATTACAGCTTACTAATCAGTAAATGTGGTGGCTGCATTTGTTTCCTTTTTTTAGGCTTTTCCGTCTGTTTTCACCTGGTGATCTGGCCAGTAACACACCATCTGTATTAGCGTGCTCCCACTCTGGATGAAGGAGCACAGGGGGCACCTTTGGACATCAGCATCAACAGTCTGGGGGGAGGGAAGTGTTAGCAGATTTAAATGCACTAACCAAATTGAAGCTGAACCCCAGCTAATACTTTATAAGCAGTGAAAGGGTCAAAGGAAAAAATTGCGCTATCCGTGATAAGTAAAAGCTGCTGCTCAAAATGTTATACTACATCAATCAATAAAATTAAAAATGGAGCTGCGCTACATTAAATTGAAATACTAATATGTGTTACATATCAAGTATATCATGTGCAAAACACTGAATGGTGATTGCTAAAGAATTGGTAGTGCACACACACATAAACAATGAATTCTCAGTGTATGTAGCCTCTATCAATAATGAGCAATTCAATTAGTGCAAAATAAGTGGGAGTGGCTCAAAATACCATTTGAAATGTACACTGAAAATCAATCACCACATCTATTTAAAAACATATAGCGTTTGGCTGAAATAGATCAAAAGCAAACATAGATTGATTTGAAACCATATAAAATAAAGTCCCAATGTCCCAAATTAAGGGAAAAAAAAATTAATAAAAAATCAATAAAAAATAGTGTAGTAGTGATAATTCCGCAGTCTTCTATGGTCAACATGAACAGTGAATCCACAGCACACTGAAGAGTGAAAGGACCGCCACCAAGGGAACGCACTGCCTGCTTACCAGAACTGAGTGGTCCCTTATTACTGGGGACCTCTCTATGCAGATGGCTCTTAACCCCAGCCAGGGAAATAACTCGGCTTAATCTTGGATTCCTTCAGATGCAGATGGACTTTCTCATATGCCGCTACCAACAGCCAGGGAATATCGCCCACTCAAGTGTATCTCAGGTCAGGATCAGCAGGATGGCACAATGCAAACCGATACTGAAAGGAATAAAGCGCTCACATAGCATAAAATCCTTATAGCTTTTATTCAAAGAAATATAACAAATGGACACTTACGGAATTTCAAATGTAAAACGGCAGTAAAGCGGGCCGGCCGGTCTCGCTAAGCAGCCCGTGTATCCGGGACTTCAACGTATTGCGGTGACGTCAGGGCGTCGCTCCTCCTCCCTACGCGTTTCGTCACTCAAAGGACGTCGTCACGGGGCATTTAAATAGATGTGGTGATTTTCAGTGTACATTTCAAATGGTATTTTGAGTCACTCCCACTTATTTTGCACTAATTTAATTGCTCATTATTGATAGAGGCTACATACACTGAGAATTCATTGTTTATGTGTGTGTGCACTACCAATTCTTTAGCAATCACCATTCAGTGTTTTGCACATGATATACTTGATATGTGACACATATTAGTATTTCAATTTAATGTAGCGCAGCTCCATTTTTAATAATACTTTATAAGCAGTTGCAATAAACAGTTTTTTTTCCCTTTTTGGGATAAAAGTTATACAAAATAAATAAATGCTGATCATTGTAAGCACCCCTGTCAGGGTTAAATGGTTTGTCTCATTCCTGTAACTGATACATCTAGAAGGGAGTTTATTCTTTTGTAAAACAACAGACTTGCTGGCTGGATCACCAGCAGTGGTTGCCCGTCCACACGGGGCGCAGGGACGCTGCCCCCCAATCCGTGCTCCCAGCCCCTAATCTACATGCAGGGCCTCGAACGCATGAATTCCAATGAGTTATTTATTTTTATTTTTTTATAGAAGCACGTGATTAAAGCCCGAGGCTCTAATTGGCTTCAAAAAAAGGATGGACTCGGGGCGCAGAGTTGTGTGACAATAGCAAATTAATATTCACTATTGTCTTCGTGATTCTCCTACTGGCCAATCAGGAAGCGGGTTCTGAAACCCGTCACTCTATTGGCTGAGAGAAGCGATCCAATTGGCCGCGGAGGAGGAGGAGACTCAGGGAAAGCCGCCAAAGCAAAGGAGGAGGAGACGCAGGGTGAAGCCGCTGCCTGCCGCCCAGAGGAAGCGTTGCCTGTGACCTAGATGGGGTAAGTGCAGGGCTGGTGACCGACCGACCAGGGGGAGGGGGGAGGATGGGGGGGTCATAGGTGGATTATTTGCCGCCCCCCCCCCAAAAAAAAATATACCACCAGCCGCCACTGATCACCAGATAAAATAGATGAAAAAGCTCCTTCGAGGGTAAGTGCTACATCAGTTTTGCTGCAGCAGGTTCTATACATGGTACAGATGCGCCACTTTACAGGCAGACTAAAGGGACCCCCAGGCACTATATTTAAAGGAATTTTTCATTTTTATTGTTTCACTTTTAAGCTTCATTAAAATCACTTTTTCCTGTAAAAACAATCTTTTTTAAAAAAAAGAAAAATTAGCATTGATACATGTCCCCTAGGGCAGTACCCGGGCCCATAATGTGCATATAAGCCTTCAAAATGGGGACTTTTGATTTTTCAAATTTGGGTCCCAGACTTCAATGGGTTTTGGGGTGCGGGTCCGAACTTCTGCGATGTTTGAGAGTTCTGGCGTGAACTGAACTGGGGGGTGTTCGGCCCAACTCTAGTGTCACGTAGGGTGTCACGTAGGGTACCTATGTCATGTAGAGGGCTTTGACAAGTAAGGTGCAGGTATGAACTGGGGGGTGTTCGGCCCAACTCTAGTGTCCTGTAGGGCACCTATGTCATGTAGAGGGCCTTTGACAAGTAAGGTGCAGGTATGAGATATGAGTATTTGGGGGTCAGTGGAGCCCTTCCCAGAGACATGATGTCCCAGATTTCATGTTGTCCTGCATAAGTAAGGTGCAGGTATGAGATATGAGTATTTGGGGGTCAGTGGAGCCCTTCCCAGAGACATGATGTCCCAGATTTCATGTTGTCCTGCATGAGCAAGATGACAGCATCTCTCTAATAGTGTTGTGCGAACGGTTCGGGCCGAGCAAATATTCGGCTTGAACATCGTCCGTTTGAATGTTTTCGCTGAACACCCAAATTTTCTGTGCGTTAGGTGGAATTTTCGCGTCGCCCAGTGCACAGTCAATATGGGGCCAGGAAACTGTCGCGTCCTTAACAATGGATGACTCAGCAGCGTCAGCGGGCTCACTCGCTGACAGCTAAAAAAAAAAAAATTGCCGGCAATACAAAATAAAAAAAAATGGTTTGGGCCCCCCCCCCCCCAGTCTTAAAGTGGCTGTAACCCTAAAAGAAAAGATCCTGTTCCCTTATAGCAGGTTAGATGGCACAGTGCTGTCTAACTTGTCCCTCTGGAAGGTACTTATATGAATGAGGAGTGTCCCTTGTGCTGGCAGATGTTCTGTTCCTTGAGATCGTCAGTCCTCTGCCCCCTCCTGGATTCCACAGCAGCAGAGATCTTCTTGTGCTAGGGGGGTAAATACCAGCGGCTACACCTGTCACAAGCACCCACGGTCCGCTGTTCTCCACTTGGTCACCAGATGGCAGTACTAGTATGAACTTGTCATCGCTGCAGCTGCTTTAAGGAACACATGCAATACGAGAAATACAGGAGGTGATGTTGCTAATCTCCTGGCTGTCATGCTGATCCTCTGGCTTCAATGCTTTCTGAGTCACAGACCCAGAACAATTATGGAGATCTGTTCTGACTTGAAGTACATGTAAACTCCAACAATAAATGTCTCTTATTTGCTCCCTTTTGTTACATAGTTACATAGTAGGCGAGGTTGAAAAAAGACCATCAAGTCCAACCTATGTGTGTGATTATATGTCAGTATTACATTGTATATCTCTGTATGTTGCGGTCATTCAGGTGCTTATCTAATAGTATTTTGAAACGATCGATGTTCCTCGCTGAGACCACCGCCTGTGCAAGGGAATTCCACATCCCTGCCGCTCTTACAGTAAAGAACCCTCTACGTAGTTTAAGGTTAAACCTCTTTTCTTCTAATTTTAATGAGTGGTCACGTGTCTTGTTAAACTCCCTTCCGCGGAAAAGTTTTCTCCCTATTGTGGGGTCACCAGTACGGTATTTGTATATTGAAATCATATCCCCTCTCAAGCGTCTCTTCTCCAGAGAGAATAAGTTCAGTGCTCACAACCTTTCCTCATAACTAATATCCTCCAGACCCTTTATTAGCTTTGTTGCCCTTCTTTGTACTCGCTCCATTGCCAGTACATCCTTCCTGAGGACTGGTGCCCAGAACAGGACAGCATACTCCAGGTGCGGCTGGACCAGAGTCTTGTAGAGCCGGAGAATTATCGTTTTATCTCTGAAATTGATTCCCTTTTTAATGCCAGTATTCTGTTTGCTTTGTTAGCAGCAGCTTGGCATCGCATGGCATGGCTGAGCCTATCATCCACTAGGACCCCCAGGTCCTTTTCCATCCTAGATTCCCCCAGAGGTTCTCCCCCAGTGTATAGATTGCATTCAGATTTTTGCCACCCAAATCCATTATTTTACATTTTTCTACATTTAACCTCATTTGCCATTTAGTTACCCACCCCATTAATTTGTTCAGATCTTTTTGCAAGGTTTCCCCATCCTGCGGAGAAGTTATTGCCCTGCTTAGCTTTAGTATTGTCCACAAATATAGAGATTGAGCTGTTTACCCCATCCACATCCTCCAGGTCGTTTATGAACAAATTAAACAGGATTGGTCCCAATTAAATAGGATTGGTCTGTTAAATACACCGTTGGAATGTTTTTATTATATCTGTTTGAAAAATATAAAAAATATCAGAAATCTTGTGAGCTGATAACTTCCTGTGCTCTGGACTGTTACCAGTAAACATTGCTCCATGACTACGAAACACCTCTGCTATGGAGGAGAGAGGGTGGTGTTATGTAGTCTTACCACACTCCCTGTCCTAGAGTGACAATGCTGTTCAGTATAGCTGTCATCCTAGGACAGGAAGTGTGTTAATCTAGGACAAGTTAATGGCAGGATCACCAGTTTAACCGCTTCCAGACCGCCTCACGCCGATGTACGTCGGCAGAATGGCACGGCTAGGCAAAACCACGTACCGGTACGTGGCCCTTTAAATGCCTAGCCGTGGGTCGCGCGCGCACCTCCAGGGCGCGCTCGCGACCCGGTCGGGAGCTCCGTGACCCCGTCCGCGGGACCAGCGGACCCGATCGCCGCTGGTGTCCCGCGATCGGGTCACAGAGCTGAAGAACGGGGAGAGGTCTGTGTATACAAACCTGTCCCCGCGCTTCCTACTCTGCCTGTCATTGATCGGCTGTTCCCTGTCATCGGGAAAGCCGATCAATGACGTCAGACGTCAGCCCAACCCCCTAATGTAAAAAAAACACACACACACGTCACAGACCATAACCCCTCCCCTCCCCCTAGTGGTTAACTCTTTCACTGCCACTGTCATTTATACAGGAATCAATACATTTAAATAGCATTGATTGCTGTATAAATAAACAATAAAAAAAGCTGCGCTAAGTATTAAATATGAATCTAAATACCCAAAGAATGAAATACTAAGACAATAGTAATCAATACAGTCCATGTGAAGAATCAGATGACTAATGAAAAATGATGATTGATCTTAAAGTCCATGTGAAACTTAAAGTGACCAGTGAAAAAAATATATATAACAATGTGATGTCCAAAACAGTGACTGTGAAAAAAATCCACCAGGAAACAGCGATCCACCACCGCTCTAATGATGTGCTTACCAGAAGGCAAGCTTGGATAAGCCTGTAACTCAATAACATCAGGATATGACCCGGACCGTCAGACCTCAGCTTCGAATCCAAATCTCTGCGGATATGACTGACCAAAGACCCGGATATGGGCAGTATTTCCCTTATAGATTAGCCTTAAAGCGGTTCTGCACCCATTTCATTTAGTAAATCTCTTTGCCTTCCAAATCAGGCAAAGAGTACTAAATGAAATGTTTTATTTTTTTTTTTTTTTTTTACTTACCTTGTAATTGATGACTTCCGGTCTTCTCTCTCTTCGGCGGCGGGCGGGGTCTCTGCGTCGATCGTCGTCACGCCGCACTGTCTCCTGGGATCTGGTGTCATTGATCCCAGGAGTCAGTGCGGGCATCTTCCGAAATCTCGCGAGATTTCGGCCACATCTTCCGAAATCTCCCGAGATTTCGGCCACATCTGCCGAAATCTCGTGAGATGTCGGCAGATGTGCCGTTACTGCGCACGCACGAGTAACGGCGGTGCATGCTGGGCCATCTACAGGTCCTGTGGGGTTTCACATGCCCACAGGCAAGATGGACCCCAGCAGACAAGAAGAAGACAAGAAGAAGATGAAGATGAAAACCGGCGGCGATCGAGATGGACGATGGAACAGGTAAGTCCCCCAATTGAGCTATATGCCCTAGGCATATAGCCCAAAAAAAAAAAGAGCGCAGAGCCGCTTTAATATGGGATTTCTCCAGGAATGTGTAACCAGGAAACCGTACAGCCTCAGCATGAAAATATATAAAGATAAGGAATGCTCCCATAGTGTGAAACCATAATAAAATGTATTAAACCAAGATTAAAAGTTCTACTTACACAAGAACAATATGCACTCGCAGAATAAAAACGAATTACGCCGGCTGGCTAGCAGAACACCCGCTCTCAATGCGGAACGTGATGACGTCAGTGCGTCAGTGCTGTATAAATGACAATGGTCCCAAAAATGTGTCAAAAATGTCCGATGTGTCCGCCATAATGTCGCAGTCACAATAAAAATCGCTGATCGCCGCCATTACTAGTAAAAAAAAAAAAATATTAATAGAAATGCTATAAAACTATCCCTTATTTTGTAAACGCTATAACTTTTGCGCAAACCAATCAATAATCGCTAATTGCGATTTTTTTTACCAAAAATATGTAGAAGAATATGTATCGGCCTAAACTGAGGAAGAAAAATATTTTTTTTATATATTTTTTGGGGATATTTATTATAGCAAAAAGTAAAAAATATTGCATTTTTTTTCAAAATTGTCGCTCTATTTTTATTTATAGTGCAAAAAATAAAAACCGCAGGGGCGATCAAATACCACCAAAAGAAATCTCTATTTGTGGGAAGAAAAGGACGCCAATTTTGTTTGGGAGCCACGTCGCACGACCGCGCAATTGTCAGTTAAATCGACGCAGTGCCGAATCGCAAAAAGGGGCCTGGTCCTTTGGCTGCCAATTGGTCCGGGGCTAAAGTGGTTAAAATATAGCAAAAAAGAATGTGTGAAAAAAGACAAACCTGCATACAGCTATTCATGTCTATGGGGTGACTGTATGCAGCACCTGTGGCTCCAAGGTGGGGAAATACACCCAAACGTTATGTTTTGTAGCCCCAGCCAGCCATGTGCATGAGCTCTAAATGAGATTGTCTCTAAATGTCTGTTGTTGGATTTTCCGAGCGTGTGTACACAAGTCCGTCGGACAAAAGTCCAAAGTACAAACACGAATGCTCGGAAGCAAGGATGAGCCGGAAGCGGTCGGTCTTGTAAAGTAGCGTACGTAATGGAGAATTAACATTCGTGACGCAGCAAATTATGAAATCTGGAAATGCAGCGCACAATTCTCTTCTTTAATGGGATAATAATGAAGCTGCTTTGCTGGTGATACTGATGGAGTTATTGCAAACTAATTTTCAAAGGCTTTTTTTTTTTCTAGTGATATCAAGAATAATATTATTATGCTTTTTATTTTTTTTTGATTTTTATTTGGGCAAGTTACCACAATTCCATTATCCCGTAGTTTTTAAGATCAAAGATACAACTATGTTGGTGTCCCTTGTTAATTTTACATTGTATTTTTTTTAAATATAACTGCCGACTCCAAAACTGTCATTTGAAGTAAAACACACAGCCAAGTATTATTCTACACAATATTTTTTTATTGTGCATTAAAAAAAGAAAACAAATAAAATTAGACATTCTATCTGCCAATAGAACTTAACCAAAAGTGCATTCTATGCATCCAAAAATATAGAAAATATACCAAATCAAATCATTATTCAACCAAAAAATTATGTCAAAGCAATAACTCCAAGGCCAATAATAAATAACACGTTATCTCCTCCGATTCCGCAACATGGCTGGTTGACGAACGGCCATTCAGAAATGAACTGAAAAGTAGACATGTGCACAAAATATTTTCGTTTAGTTTCTGTTCGTTTCCGTTGATTCGTAACGATTCGTAATTCGTAAGTCGTCGGTGTTCGTATTCGTAACGATTCGTATTTTCGTAAGAGTTATTTTTTCGTTGATTTGTTTTTCCGTTTTACCAATTCAACAAAAAAAAAAAGTTACGAATGTACAAATTTTTTCATTCATTTTCATTTTCGTTTTTCCGATTTTCTTCTTTCGTAGTTTCGTTGTTTCTAATTTGGTTATTTCGGATTTTCGTTGTTTTTCATATTCGTTCGATTCGATAATTCGTTATTCGTTAAAATTTTTAGCGAATCATTCGTTCATTTGTACGATAATGAATGAACGAATATAACGAATTTTAACGGAAAACGAAAAAAAAAAAAAAAACGAAACAAATTGCACATGTCTACTGAAAAGCACGAAATGAAAAGCGCAAAATGAAAAGTGTGAAATGAAAAGTGCGAATCAACACTCACCAAACTTCTACTAACATGAAATTAGCAGAAGGAGCCCAAAGGGTGGCGCTAAAGAGCTGAAAGTCAACATAGTACATCACTATGTTCGTGATTGTTGGCCAACAATTGTGTGGCCGTGTGTATGCAAGACAAGTTTGGGCCACGCCCTTCGGACAAAAGTCCACGGTTTTGTTGGCCAACAATCCGATCGTGTGTACGAGGCTTAACAGTGAGGTTCTTGCCTGATCCTATTACATCAGACCTTCCTACAGCCTATCCTCGCGGCATTGCCAAGAAGTAAATAACACAAATTTGTTCTAACAAGACTAGCCATAGACCGGCAGATATCTTAGGGCTTGTTTATATGTGCAGCAGCCATTGCCACCCCTCTGAAAAGCAATCTTGGGTCTGTGGACCACTATTTAGAGGCACTTGACAAGCTTCGAGACGATACGTTGTCTCCTTACTAGTCTGATTTAACCCTGTAATTGCGGCACCACCACCGCATCACAATTGCGTGCATTGCACACGGGTCAAGGGGGGGTTGTGGTTTAACCTCTTATGCCGCGTACACATGAACGGAAATTCCGGACAGAAAAAGACCGATGAGAGCTTTTCATCGGAAAATGCGACCGTGTGTAGGCTCCATCGGAATTTTGCTGGCTGAATTTCCAACAGCAAAGAATTGAGAGCATGTTCTCAATTTTTCTGACGGAAAAGGTTTCTATCGGAAATTCCGATCGCCTGTAGCAATTCTGACGTGCAAAAATGCTTCCGAGCATGCTCGGAAACAATTTGATGCATGCTCGGAAGCATTGAACTCGGCTCGTGTAGGTGTTGTACGTCACCGCGTTCTTGACGGTCAGAATTTGGTGTGACCGTGTGTAGGCAAGACAGTTTGAGCGGAATTCCGTCTGGAAAACCGTCAGAGCTTTTTCCGACGAGAATTCCGATCGTGTGTACGCGGCATTAGACTTGCATGGGTCATAAGAAATGCTGTTTAGTTTTTGCCATGGCCATGGCATGTTTACAGCCCCGAGCTGCTGCATGTTTGCGTTCAGGTGGACTTTTGGTCGAGGGGGTGGTAAAACAGCAGCTCAATTTCATTGTTTAAGGCCCGGTTCACACTGCTGCGGTGCGGGAGATCGCATATGATTCGCACCGCACTGCAATTCAAATCATATTCGATCTCTGTGCGATGCAAATTCAGCCATACAGATAGTATGGCTGAATTCGCATCGCATTCGGACCAAACTCGCACAAGACCCTTTTTTTCGGTCCGTTGCAGAATCGGATCGCATGGTGTTCTCACCATGCGATCCGATTCCTGTCCGAGTTTGCAGATCGCACTGCGATATGCGAGCTGATATGGTGGTGTCATTAACATTTCACTGACACTCCCAGCAGCTCGCATAGGGCAGTGTGAACTGCCGGCGGGAGACATGTGGTGCGGGAACCCGCAGTAGATTCGCAGCGTTCCCGCACCGCAGCAGTGTGAACCCAGCCTTACTGTCCCCTGGGCACACGTGTGAATGAGCTCTTACAGGAAACAGTGTCAGCGAGACATCTGCCTGTTCATGAACCAGTTGGGACACGCCAGGGAGTTACCTTATAACTTGGCTGGTAAGAGGTAGCAGCCCATTTTTCGATACACTCAGCTTCCTTTTTTCAAAATAGAATCATAAGACTGGACAAAGATTTTTCAATCTAGAAAACCTGCATCCATTGGTAGGTACTCTGGATAGATCATTGCATCGTCCCATGGATACAAGTGGACTGTATATACAGTATGCCCCAAAGCAAAATACACTATATTGCCAAAAGTATTGGGACGCCTCTCTTTGCATAAACTTTAATGGCATCCCCAGTCTTAGTCCGTCGGGTTCAATATTGAGTTGGCCCACCCTTTGCAGCTATATCAGCTTCAACTCTTCTGGGAAGGCTGTCCACAAGGTTTAGGAGTGTGTCTATGGGAATGTTTGACCATTCTTCCGGAATCACATTTGTGAGGTCAGGCATTGATGTCAGATGAGAAGGCCTGGCTCACAGTCTCTGCTCTGATTCACCCCAAAGGTGTTCTATCGGGTTGAGGTCAGAACTCTGAGCAGGTCAGTCAAGTTCCTCCACCGCAAACTCATTCATTCATGACTTTATGGACCTTGCTTTGTACACTGGTGGGCAGTCATGTTGGAACAGGAAGGGGCCGTCCCCAAACTGTTCCCACAAAGTTGGGAGCATGAAATTGTCCAAATCATTTGGTCCATATCATTTGGCGGAGGGGGGATTTTGGTGTGGGGTTGTTTTTCAGGGGTTGGGATGTGCCCCTTAGTTCCAGTGAAGGAAACTCTTATGCCGCGTACACACGAGCAGATTTTCCGTCTGAAAAATCTTGGATGTTTTTTCCGACGGAATTCCGCTCAAGCTTGGCTTGCATACACACGGTCACACAGAATTTCGCTGAACTTTCGACCGCCAAGAAGGCGGTGACGTACAACACTACGACGAGCCGAGAAAATTAAGTTCAATGCTTCCGAGCATGCGTCAAATTGTTTCCGAGCATGCGTAGGAATTTTGCGCGTCGGAATTTCCGATCGAAGCTTTTTCTGACCGAAAAATAGAGAACCTGCTCTCAATCTTTTGCTGGCGGCAATTCGGGCAGCAAAAGTCAGACGGAGCGTACACACGGACGCATTTTCCAACCAAAATCTCTCATCGGTCTTTTGCTGGCCGAATTTCCGATCATGTGTACGGGGCATTAACCACTTGCCGACCGGCGCACGACGATATACGTCGACAGAATGGCACGTACAGGCAGGAGGGCGTATATATACGTCCCTCCTTTAGCCTGTCTGTGCCATCGGGACCGCGCCGGGAGCGGCGCGCTCCCGCGCCGGTCGGGACCCCCGTGAGTCCGGACGCGGTCCCCGCGGACTCGATCGCCGCGGGGGCTCCCGCGATCGTCTCACGGAGCGGCTGAACGGGGAGATGCCGAGATAAACAGCATCTCCCCGTTCTGCCTAGCAACTAGTGACGCCGATCTCTGCTCCCTGTGATTGGAGCAGAGATCAGCATTCACTAGCTGACAGCCACGCCCCCCCCACAGTAAAAAACACACCCCTAGGCATACTTAACTCTTTCACTGCCCCCTTGTGGTTAACCCCTTTACTGCCAGTGTCATTTATACAGAAATCAATGCATTTAAATGCATTAATTGCTGTAAAAATGACAATGGTCCCAAAAATGTGTCAAAAATGTCCGATGTGTCCGCCATAATGTCGCAGTTACAAAAAAAATCGCAGATCTCCGCCATTAATAATAAAAAAAAATTATTAATAAAAATGCTATAAAACTATCCCCTATCTTGTAAACGCTATAACTTCTGCGCAAACCGATCAATAATCGCTAATTGCGATTTTTTTTTTTACCAAAAATATGTAGAAGAATACGTATCGGCCTAAACTGAGGAAAAAAAAATGTTTTTTTATATATTTTTTGGGGATATTTATTATAGCAAAAAATAAAAAATAATGCATTTTTTTCAAAATTGTCGCTCTATTTTTGTTTATAGCGCAAAAAATAAAAACCGCAGGGGCAATCAAATACCACCAAAAGAAAGCTCTATTTGTGGGAAAAAAAGGACGTCAATTTTGTTTGGGAGCCACGTCGCACGACCGCGCAATTGTCAGTTAAAGCGACGCAGTGCCGAATCGCAAAAAGGGGCCTGGTCCTTTGGCTGCAAATTGGTCCGGTCTGAAAGTGGTTAAAGTGTCAGCATACCAAGACATTTTGGACAATTTCATGCTCCCAACTTTGTGGGAACAGTTTGGGGACGGCCCCTTCCTGTTCCAACATGACTGCGCACCAGTGCACAAAGCAAGGTCCATAAGTACCTGAGTGAGGTTGGGGTGGAGGAACTTGACTGGCCTGCACCTCAACCTGATAGAACACCTTTGGGATGAATTAGAGCGGAGATTGCGAGCCAGGCCTTCTCGTCCAGCATCAGTGCCTGACCTCACAAATGATCTTCTGGAAGAATGGTCAAACATTCCCATAGACACACTCCTAAACCTTGTGGACGGCCTTCTCATGGGTGGAGCCATTTCTGTGACGTCATTCCGCACGGGCAGGCTGGTGCTGACCGCCGCTGTGCCTCGATATTGTATTACTCTCGCTGGCTTTTAACGTCATAAGTTTGAGTGCATATTAAGCTTTTAATAAATGCTAATTTTTAAACATATTACACTATGAAGTCTTCCTCTCTCTATACATGTGGGGAGTGACTGGCAATTGGTTTATTCGTTGGCCAGACATCCTGGAATTACCGTACTTTGATTGCAGTGGAACAAGTCTTTGCAGCGGCACTTTTGAGTCACATCTTCAGCATGTTAAATCTCTATAACTTGAGATCTTTAAATCTGAAAAGAGGCGTGTATTATATGTGGTGGAGCTTTTGATCTGATCATTCACGTCTTTTGGATCTGGACATAGATGTAGCAATGTGGACTACAATTATGAAGTACAGTGTTCCTCCGGTATCTCTATGCATTGCATGTCCCTCTAGTCCCTTTAGTCCCTCTCTGTGTCAAATCTTTTCTCTCTATGTAGAATCATTTTGAACTTATAGAGCTAAGGTTAGGCACATTCGACCACAGGTTCGATGGACACAGATCGCTATTGTCAGCGTCATGTCGAATCTCCTATCTATATCGACCTGTTGCAACGAAAACAAAAATAAAGCGTTTGTTTATGTCGGATCTTTCGGTTTTCAGATTCTGCACGTTCGTTATCGTTTGTTAAAACGATAATGAAAATACCCGAAATTCGGACGAAAACGAATGCACATGTCTAGTAATTGGTGCATTTTTATAGCACTGATCGCTGTATAAATGACCATTGTCCCAAAATAGTGTCAAAAGTGTCCGATGTGTCTGCCATAATGTCGCAGTCATGATAAAAAATCGCAGATCTCCGCCATTACTATTAAAAAAATAATAATAATAAAAATGCTATAAATATATCCCCTATTTTGTAGACGCTATAACTTTTGCGCAAACCAATCAATATACGCTTATTGCATTTTTTTTTTTTACCAAAAATATGTAGACGAATACGTATCGGCTTAAACTTAGAAAGAAATTCGTTTTTTTATGTACTTTTTGGGGATATTTATTATAGCAAAAATTAAAAAATATAGCTTTTTTCAAAATTTTTGCTCTTTTCTTGTTTTTAGCGCAAAAAATAAAAACCGCAGAGGTGATCAAATACCACCAAAAGAAAGCTCTATTTGTGGGAAAAAAAGGACATCAATTTTGTTTGGGTGCAAAGTCGCACGGCCGCGCAAATTTTCAGTTGAAGCGACGCAGTGCCAAAAAGTGCTCTGGTCTGGAAGGGGGGGGGGGGGGTAAATCCTTCCGGGGCTAAAGTGGTTAAAATGTTTCACACTGATTAAACAAAAAGAGTAACTGGAAAAGCATGTACAAATAAAACCGATTAAAAGACATCATAAAAACCTTCCAGAGCTGATGACGGCACAATTTGGTCAGAAAGGAATTTGGATTAGATAAATAGTCACTATTAGTAGTGATTAGTCACAGACCCCCCCACCCCCCCCCCACCCCCCCTATAGACAAGTGTGCAAGTTTCTCATTTTTTGTCAATTTGTAAGAAATTGTTACCCATCATGACTTAGTTGTATCGAAATTCACAGTAGTATTCAATGTTGTATACTGTATGTTCCAGTAGCTACAGTTTTACATTTGTTACATTTTAACATATTTATTAAGACAATTACATTTTTTTAAATCAGGTCAAGCACTACCCCTCTAGGAGTCGTTAGTGTCCTGGGTCCCCACTACTACACAGCCAGTCACATAGCATTTCCTTCATGCACTCCAACACAGAAAACAGTCCTTGGCTTGTTTTTGATGTTTTATTAGGGTTCTGATAACTTGGATGGGGTAGAGAATTATTATATATATATATATATATATGTATATTAATTATATAACTTGAAAATGTCCAAAAAGACTGAAACCAGGGACAACTTCCTTTTATTTCTAGAAGGTCCTCTTCTTCCTTCTAGACATGTGCACAATAGAAAAATTTGTTTAGTTTAGTTTAGTTTCTGTTCATTTTCGTTGATTCGTAACGATTCGTAATTTCGTAAGTCGTCGGTGTTCGTATACGGACTCGTTCGTATTTTCGTAGAGTTGTTTTTCCGTTAGTCTAATTTTCATTAATTCAAAATTCGTATTTTCGTATTTTCGTTGTATTTTGTATTCGGACGCATTCGTATTTTCGTAGATTTGGTTACATTCGTACTTTCGTAAGATTGATTTATTCGTACTTTCGTAACATTGTTTTCGTAGATTCGTAATCGGAGCATAATTCCTAATTTTATGTAATGTGTATGCTATTATTACATTGTAAGAGACACGGAAAATTACAATCAACAAAAAAAAAAAAAAGTTACGAATGTACAAATTTTTTCGTTCAATCCATTCGAAGCACGTTAAGCAGCGCCATTGTAAGAGACACGGAAAATTACCAATCAACAAAAAAAAAAAAAGTTACGAATGTACACATTTTTTCGTTCAATTTGATTTTCGTTGTTTCTGTTTTCGTTTTTCGGATTTTCATTCTTTCGTAGTTTCGTTGTTTCTAATTTAATTATTTCGTATTTTCGTTGTTTTTCATATTCGTTCGTTTCGATAGTTCGTTCAAATTTTTAGCGAATCATTCGTTCATTTGTACGATAACGAATGAATGAATATAATGAATTTGAACGGAAAACTAATTCGTAACTAAACGAATTGCACATGTCTTCTTCCTTCCACCTGCACAAACTATGGTTTCCAATGCACAGCAGCTGCTGTTGTTCCTCCCGGTCCTCCTGACTGAATCTCTGCCCCAGTCCTGCCCGACAGGCACATACACATGGAGACCTTGCAGGGCAAGGTTAGATGAAGACTTCTACGCAGTCTTCAAGAGAGACCTGCTTCAGATGGCAGTCTCTCCTTGGCTGTAGCTGTATAGTGCTGATCTTCGCTGTCTCTTCTTGCTCCTTCCGCTGCCTCCCCGCCTTGAACCCTTCCACCGCTTCCTGTGTTAGGATCCTTCCAGGTCAGCTTTCCTGAGCACCGAGCCCGAGGTAACCCCCCCCCCCCCCCAGTAAATGGTCCCAGACAGCCTCTTCTCAGCAAGCATTGCTTCTCCATCTTCCACCCGACTCCCCTGCTGGAGTGGCCCATGTCTATTTATGGGGTTGTCCCCTGCCAGCCCACTGCTGGGGATTGGCTGAGACTCAATAAATATTCATGGCAGCTCCTCCTATGAATGAATGAATGAATAACTTGTATAGCGATACATATGCAAACTAAATCTCCTCAGGGCGCTTTTGCCGCCAGTGTCCGTCTGGGTTTTCAGAAGAGATGGGTCTTGAGCTTCTTCCTGAAGGCCAGATAGTTTTCTTCCGAGTGGATGTCCGCGGTTAGAGCGTTCCACAGCCGTAGTCCTTGGACTGCGAACCTTCGTTCGCCTTTTTATTTTTTAACGGGTCTTGGGGATGTGGAGGAGGTTCTGGTTAGGTGAGAGTGCAGCCTGGGGTGTAGTGCTTTATTTTGTCGCTGAGGTATTGCGGGGCTTTTCCTTGTGTACATTTGTGAGTGAAGCAGAGGGTCTTGAATGTAATCCGGCCCTTCACGGCTAGCCAATGGAGGGTCCTCAGGAATGGGGTGATTGATTTCCATTTTTTTTTGTCCAGTTACCAGTCTGGCTCCTGTGTTCTGGACGGTTTGTAGATGTGAAATTTGTTATTTTGGAATAGGGAATTTGCGTATTCGAGTCGGGAATTGATTATTGTTCCAACTACTGCTGCTGTATCTCCTTCCGGGATGAAGGGGATGAGTCTACGCAGTAGGCGAAGAAGGTAGTGGGATCCGCTGACTACTGATCCTATTTGTGCATTCATCGTCATGTTTGAGTCAAAGATGACTCCGAGGCTTTTGGCTTTAGTGCTGGGGGTGATGGGTTGTCTGAGGATGGTGAGTGGTGTGGGCATCGTGCCGGGGTTTTTGTTTCGGTTTGAAGGAAGAGGAGTTCTGTTTTGGATCCGTTGAGTTTAAGGGAGCTCTCCGTCATCCAATCGTCGATTAATGAGAGACAGTTTTTCAGTGCCTGGTATTGGTCTTTTTTGTTGGTGATGCGTAGGTAGAGTTGGATGTCATCCACATAAGAGTGATAAAGTAGATCCTGGTTGCTGATGATTTTGAGGAGTGGGCGGAGATAGATGTTAAAGAGCACGGGCGACAGGGGTGATCCTTGAGGGACTCCGCATATAATTTTTCGTGCTTCCGAAGTGAACGTTCCTAGTTTCACTTTCTGGGGTCGGTTCTCTAGGAAGGATGCGAACCAGGGTAAGTCTGAGTCTGCAACTCCGGCTGCTTCTGTGAGACGAATGAGCAGGGTTTTGTGGTCTACTGCGTCGAACGCTGCACTGAGGTCCAGCAGCACCAGGAGACACAATTCTCCTTCATCTGCTGCTTCGAGGGTGTCATCCCAGATTTTGAGGAGTGCAGTTTCTGTCCCATGGCCAGGGGGGAAACCACATTGTAGTGGGTCCAAGAGTTTATGGGTGTCCAGATGGAGTTGTAGCTGTTCCAACCTAATCTTCCAGATACCGGGGGAGGCACCAGAGAGCTGCCAAGATGAGTCATCCAGCCCTATACTCCAATAACCCTGACCCAATTAAAAGAGAAGTATGGGGTTACATTTTTTCCAGAAGTATGCTTACCTAGTTGGATGCAGCATCGGTCTGATGCTGCATCTGTCCCCTGGCGCCTCTAACACTGAGAACCGAGCGATCTAACATCGTCGGCCGCTCGGTTCTCACAGCTCCCTGAGCAGAGAGCTGGTGACTGTCAGCCTCTGCCCCCCCCTGCACTCACTGGATCGGCTCACTGAGAGGCTGAGCCAGGTGCCAGTCCAGGCATGTGGGAGGATCCCGCCCTCATTGTCGTGATCTTGCCCGAGCCTGGACCGGCTATGTGATGTCAGCAGACAGCGGGCTTCAGCCCGCTGTCTGCTGAAAATGGGTCACAGGAGTGCAGAATGAGTGATCCACAGGAGACATACAGCCAAATGAGCTTTAGCTGTACTTCTCCATAAAAATGATCACAAATTTACAGCATAAGTCAGAGTTATATCTTTTCCCACACTACACTACTAGTAGCACACACTACATGTAGGTAAAGATTTATTGAGATGTCACAAAGTCATACAACCATAGAAGATCGGTACATAATGATCACTTTAAAAAAAAAAACACATTCCAGCTTGACAGTACTAAAACTCAAATATTATTAACCACTTCAATACCAGGCACTTAGACACCTTACCGCACAAGCCAATTTTCAGCTTTCAGCGCTGTCGCACTTTGAATGACAATTGTGCGGTCATACAACACTATAACCAAACAAATTTTTTATCATTTTGTTCCCAAAAATAGAGCTTTCTTTTGGTGGTATTTGATCACCTCTGCGATTTAAATTTTTTGTGCAACAAATAAAAGAAAGTCAGAAAATTGTGAAAAAAAAACAAGTTTTTCTTTGTTTCTTTTAAAGTTTTTTTGTAAATACCGTAAGTAAGTTTTCTTCTTTAATGACAGGCACTGATATGGCTGCACTGAGTGGTACTGATAAGGTGGCACTAATGGGCACTAATGAGGTGGCACCAATGAGGTGGTACTGATGAGGTAACACTGACAGGCACTGATAGGCCGCACTGATGGGCACTGATAGGTGGCACTGATGGGCACCTATAGGTGGAACTGGTATGCGGCACTGATGGGCACTCATAGGTTGCACTGATGGGCACTGATAGGTGGCACTGATGGGTACTTATGGGTGGCACTGATAGGTGGCACGGATGGGCACTGATTGTCACCTATAGGTGGGCACTTATGGGCACGGATGGGCACTGATGGTGGCACTGCTGGACACTGATGGGTGGCACTAATAACACTGATGGGTGGCATTGCTGATTTAATTTGTTTCATCATGGTGCCAGTCAGTCCCCATTTGTAGGCACCGATTGGCACAGATTGGGCATTGATTTGTACATGTGGATGGCCATGGGGTACATACCTGGCCATCCACATGTTGCCCACTTCCCTGGTGGTCCTGGGGGCTTCCCTGATGGTCTAGTGTGGGCATCCGAGGGGGGTCTGCGCTGATAAACAATCTGTCAGACGCGAGTGAGGAAAAGCTGATCAACGGCTTTTCCTGTTTACATCGTGATCAGCTGTGATTTGACATGGCTGACCACATGGTAAAGAGCCTCCGCCGGAGGCTCTTTACCGAGATTGGTGTAGCGGTGTGTCAGACTGAAACACCGCTCCACCGATCGGCACGATGCGCGCGGCGGCATGTCATATGACGCCCAGTCAGGATAACTGAACCCCTTCCTGGATGTCAATCTGCTATTGACCGGGCGGGAAGTGGTTAAAGTGCAATAGTCTCCATTATGGGCCAGGGCTGATACCCATGTGCACCAGGTACACCATAACAAAACAAATACATGTGTTCAAAACAATAGAAGAGCAAGAGTACACAAATTTATATGATACACATAGCCATATGCTTTATAATATACAGTATTTCACAACAATAGCCTGTCCAATATTAAATCCACTGGGGCAAATTCAGGAAAAGCCAACCAGCCACCCCACACTTTCTTAAATTTGGAGGAGCTACCTCTATGCTGATAAGTATATAGTGCGGCGCTCAAAGTGTTCAATAGTGATTATTAAACATATACTGTGAAATAATATATAATAATAGAAAAAAATCTTTAAAAATTATATATCACCAAAATAAATAAATATAAGTGACCAATAGTGGAACTATATTCCATATAGAATATCCATTAAATTACAAATGGTGAAATCTACTGATTACAGACAAAACGTGACTGAATTGAGACCATCACAAATAAACAGTATAGTGTCTCAAAATTTAAAAATAATTGTTATAAAAATCAATATTACACCATAATAGTGACTTAAGTGAATGCAGTAAAACATAAAGTGACTTGTGCAGCTTGTCTGATGTACTCCGTCACCGATTAATGGAAGGCTTACCGACTATCGTGGACTCAGGTAGGCTTACGCCATATGAGTCAAAATTGCTGTATGGTGTTTGCAATACACCGATGTGGGCAGTTGTTCCAATTTGTGATGTCTGGTAACCGACGACAAGACTATGCGTTGAGTGGTTGATGGAAAGTAGGAGTGGTAGGCAGGTATAGTATGTGGCTCATCCCCCAATGGTATTACCAATAAAGAGAAAATGAGACCATAGCGTAATACCGTCAAGCAAGTTAAAATTTAATGAACATATAAAATGGGTACTCACATGTACAAAAGCTTATTTAGGCATGTATGAAAAGAAATTGGCAGCAGTGGCATCAGCAAATCTTTCTCCCGACACGTTTCGCCTTAATGGGGCATCATCTGGCCCCCATATCATTTTTATATATCATTTTTAAAGAATTTTTTCTATTATTATATATTATTTCACACTATATGTTTAATAATCACTATTGAACACTTTGAGTGCCGCACTATATACTTATTCACGCTTTTTGATTTAACATATTATTGTTGTGCAGGCTGCTGAATCTATTTATGTGTAGATAGCGCAGTTTCCCCCCCCCCCCCCCCCCCCCCCCCGTTGTCAACCTCTATGCTGATAGCTCAGCTTTTCTAACAGCAGCATCGAGCCCATCTGTTTGAGCCACATCTGTAGTGAGGGGGGAGTCTGAGAGACCCAGTGTAATAAAATTAGCCTGAGGGCCTGAAATGTGGCTCTAGAGGGGGTCTCTTTAGCATACTCATCAGGGATTCTAACATCTAGTATACCGAGAATACAGTGTTTGGGATCCAGGGGAATGGAAACCTGAAAGGCGGCATTCACCGTATTAACAACAGAGTTCCAATAGTGATGAAGCTTCGGACATCTCCATAACAAATGTATTAAGTCCCCTGCATCTCTATTACATCTAACACATAGGGGATCGGGGCATAGACCCATGGAATGCAACCTCAGAGGGGTGCGGTGGACTCTCAAAAGAATGTATAGTTAAGATAGCCTCTGGGAGATGTTAAGGGAGCATAACCGCACAGCCTCCAGGGCATCCTCCCACTGGTAACCCGGAATATCACCTAGGTCTCTCTCCCACCTCTCACACGCTGAGCTAGGACAGCTCTCCAGGTATACCCTCAGGAGCCTAGCATAACAGTTAGAGAATAAACCTTTTGTTGAATGGGACTGCTGCATAAAACTCACTATCAGTGGTCGGGGACAGCTCAGAGGCCTCTAAAGACCGCTGTGCATTCACTGCATGTTTCTTGTACAAAAGGTTGAAAATTCACATCAACATAGTACAGAAATAGTAGTGGTGGACACATCGTGGACTAACAGGTATAAAACGGTAGGCATAGGTGACCTACAAAAGGATGTCTGCATCTCGTGAGTCCTGGTAAATTGTGATGATCTAGAGTTACCGTATTTATCGGCGTATAACACGTACTTTTTCCCCCTTAAAATCGGGGGAAAATCGTGGGTGCATGTTATACGCCGATCCCCCGCCGATTGTGAGCCTCTCTGCTGTTCTCGGTGGCTTTCGGCCATTCTCGGTTGCTTTCGGCCGCTCTCGCCGGCTTTCAGGTCGCCTTCGGCTGTTCTCGGCGGCTCTCGCAGTCCCGTGTGAGCCTCTGAAAGCCGCATAGAGTGGCCCGAAATCGTCTGAAAGCCACCGAGAACAGCCGAGAGTGGCCGAGAATGGCCGAAAGAGGCCGAAAGCCACCGAGAAAACATATCTTAATGCCTTATAATACACTAAGGTTTTCCCAAAAGAGGTGTCTAGACTAGGATCCAAGGTAATGTTAAAATCCCCTCCCATAACCAGTAAACCTTCCCGAAACTTCCCCAGGATATCCAAAGTTGTAGATAGAAATTTAACGGTATGGCTATTGGGGGCATGTATAACACTGGCCCTGGATCTTTCCTTTAACAAAAAGAAAGCGGCCCTCAGGATCTACTCGTACTTCTGTAGGTACTAGGGGACATTGTTTGTGTATAGCTATTGTAACTCCTCTAGCCCTAGGAATGGGTGAAGGTGCATGAAACCATTGGTTATATGGAAAAAGAGGCATACGAGGGGTCGACCCTGCCACGGAGTGCGTCTCTTGAAAATAAACTATCTTTGCCTTCATGTGACGCAGTACATGCCAGAGGCGGCCCCTTTTGCCAATCGAAACAAAGCCCTCTCACATTATACGATACAATCTTCAATCTACCTGCCATTCTCTTATTACTCCCATGAGTCTCTTATTATACTACTGTGCCTGATCGGTGTCTGCGCCCGGCCTTCTGAGCTCTCTTGCCTTGGATGCATCTGATGAGAAGAAGAGGGAGGAGAACCATCTAAAAACCATAACCTACTATGCCACTGTCTGTGGCACATCCCCCTAAAGTGAGGGTGTACCACCTGTGCCTCGAGGCCCCCTCCCTTCTGCCTTTTGGCAGAAAACAAAGTTCCTTGTCTCGGGACGATCTATTGGGGAAAAGATAAATAAAGACATGAACAGGGTGCCTCATGAACCCCGGGTTTCTATTTATATTCTTGTATAATTATTTTTTTCGTTTGCGGTATTTCAGCGTATTGCCTCAAAAATTCCCACCAAAGGGGAGAAAACAAAAAAATATTTAGGAGGGAAAAAAGAAAGGGGAGAAAAAAAATAAATAAATAAAAAAGGGGGGGTAAAAAAAGGGGGGGTGGTGGTGGTGGGCGACTAAGGCCTCTTTCACACTGGGGCGGTTTTCAGGCGGTACAGAGCTAAAAATAGCGCCTGTACACCGCCTGAAAAAACCGGCCCCATTCACTCCAGTGTGAAAGCCGGCGGGCTTTCACACTGGAGCGGTGTGCTAGCAGGACGGTAAAAAAAGTCCTGCTAGCAGCATCTTTGGAGCGGTATAGGAGCAGTGTATTCACCGCTTCTATACCGCTCCTACCCATTGATTTCAATGGGACACCGCGGTAATACCGCGGCAATACCGCCGCAAACCCTTTTTCGGCCGCTCGCGGGGGTAAAAACCGCCCCGCGAGCGGCCGAATACCGCGGCTAAAACGACAGTAAAGCAACGCTAAATATAGCGCTGCTTTACCGTCGCCGCGGCTCCCGCCCCAGTGTGAAAGGGGCCTAAGAGAGGACAGAGGGGAAAAAAACATCTCCCCCCACCCAAAAAAAGGGGTAATAAAAGGGATTAAAAAACAAGGTGGGGTGGTGATGGGGGATTAAGAGAGAACAGAGGGAAAAAACAACCCCCATCCAAAACATCCCCCCCCCCCCCAGTCAACTCTAGGCAATCTGCCCCTTTCCTCTTAGCCTTTTTCACTTTACACCACTACTCAGGCATATCTTTCTATGACCGGATTATAGTCCTGTCTTAGAACGCACAGTAACACATGACATGGGCCCTTGAGGAGTTATAAAAACACTCGGTCACACTGTACTGATGATTTATCCGCAGTGACAACACAAAACATTCTCGTGACCCTCAATGCAGTGACAGCCAAAACCAGAAGTTCAGGTTGGGTTGGTCACGTGGGATTGGTCAGGAATGGACTCTCAGTACCTCAATGCTTCTGTGTAGGAATTCAGTAACCAGGAAACAATCTGATTTACACACGATTGAATTCCCATCAGATACCCATCAGCATAGTCTCCAATTCCAGAAGGACAATGGGATGATTCTCCCCCTGCGGTCCTTCTTTTTCTCCAGCCGCCATCTGAACAGTCATTACAATTTACACAAACAGGTTAATGAGCTACTTGTCTTTGGAATGTTTGTGATGTCCTCACTGCTTATGTGTCATGGTTTTGGTTGACATAGTCATGAGTCAGGTGTGTTAACGGTAACCATCTGCCGCGGAAAATCCATTACGAGGGATTGAAACTACTCTAAGGAATTCGTCCAGCAGAAGGAAACTGACTAAACTTCAACCATAGATCCTTAGATCAAGCAGATACTGTTTGCAACTGATATTTCAGCCGCAAGAACCACGAAGAGACAGCTAGTACCCTGGTGACGTAGAGTGGTGCATGTGCTATAGGGCAGTGGTCATCAACCCTGTCCTCAGGGCCCACTAACAGGCCAGGTTTGCAAGATAACTGAAGTAAATCACAGGTGATATCATTTGCTGCTCAGTGATTGCAGTATTCTAGTCTGCATCTCCCCCAAGGTAATACACAAAACCTGGCCTGTTAGTGGGCCCTGAGGACAGGGTTGATGACCACTGCTGTAGGGTGTCCTTCGGCCTCCTGGGATCCATGACATACATATCCCAGGAGTCTATGGGGTTCTATATGACGCATGTGCCACTCTTCATCATCAGGGGTGCTGCCTATCTCTTGGTGGTTCTTGCAGCCTCCCGCCTGATGATGCAGCACATGAGCATCATCCACACAACCTGAAAGAGACAGGCGGCACCCCCTGATAACGTCAGAAGAACGCGGTGACATGGAACTGGGTGTGCTGCAGCAAAGCTGTAGATCCCTAGAGAACACCACTGGGGCAGTGTTGCCAACCTACCAGATTGAAATTTACTGACACGAGACCCAAAATTTCCTGGCACAGCCACGTTTTTACTGACATAGTTACAATATTACAGTTTTAAGTGCAAATCTTTGTATTTAGGTTACAAACAAGTACAATATACAATTACCAATGAGATTTAAGGTAGATATTAGGGCATATTTCTTATTTTATTTTCGATATAGTAAGTAAGTAGCTCAGGGACAGGAGAAATTAGAAATTAGAATAGGAAGGCACAAACACATGAAGTTGGTCCCTTCAGTCCACTCCAGTCTAAACAGCACTGATAGTCCCACTCCCGACCTGTCCTGCAGACCCGCACACGAGGCTCTGGCCGCTCTGCTTGGCTCCCTTGCACCATGACATCACACGACACGCTCGGACACCACCTCCACCAGAGCTGCCGAAAACACTGTAGCAGGGACTCGGATGGTCTCGGCCGGCTCTGGACCGAGCCGAACATCCCAACCATATTTTTTACTGGCAACTTTTTGCTTTTACTGGCATTTACTGACAGGAGAAAATTGCCTGTTTTTTACTGGCTGACAGTAAAAATACTGACGGTTGGCAACACTGCACTGGGGTCGCCAGGTGCATGAGTAGTATGTTCCATACATACTCACTTAAACAACCAGGAAGAAGAGGAAGAGGTCCCTGGAAAATGTCCCCATTCCCTTCATTCAAAATGTAAAAAATGTAATAAAAATATCAATTTCTGTGAGAGGAGGGGGACAGAAGCTGAATGAGAGAAAGTCGGTGGGGAGGCTGAAGGTCCATTTTAATACCATTTTAAAAGTTATTTTAAATAAATAAATATATACTGTAAATATGCATCTTTCATTAACCACTTGATTTTCACGTAATTTTTTCCCACAAATAGAGCTTTCTTTTGGTGGTATTTGATCACCTCTGCGTTTTTTATTTATTTGAGCTATAAACAAAAAAAGGCAGACAATTTTGAAAAAAAAAAAAATGTCTTTACTTTCTGCTACATATCCAATAAAAACTAATTTTTTATAAATACATTTTTTTTTATGTGGATTCATGCTATGTGCGCTTTTTATTCCTTTTTGGCCATTTATGCATGAGTCCACACCACGATATATATCCTTGGAGCCTCTCTTCCTTTGTCGACTGTGGCCATAGTGAGTAGAGCGAGATCAGTATTTATCCAATTGTTTGATCGTCCATATCCGCAGAGGTGCTTCGCTCATTGGTGTGTAACCACCAACAAGCCTGAATGATTCATGGGGCGTAGGTCCTACTGAATCCATACTCTCTGGTAAGCCCCGGTATTATCGGTGGCTTTGCTCTGTTCTCACTCTTTATGCACTTTTGGAGACGGTCCATAATATTAATGTTAAGACCAGCAAGATTCACATATGCACTTTAACAGCTTCCCAACCGCCTCCTGCACATATACGTTGGCGGAATGGCACAGCTAGGCAAAAGCACGTACAGGTATGTCCCCTTTAATTGCCTAGCCGTGGGGTCGCACGCGCGCCGCCGGCAGCACGCTCGCGACCCGGTCGGGAGCTCCATGACCACGGCCGCGGGACCAGCGGACCCGATCGCCGCTGGTGTCCCGCGATCGGGTCACAGAGCTGAAGAACGGGGAGAGGTCTGTGTAAACAAACCTCTCCCCGCGCTTCCTACACTGCCTGTCATTGATCGGCTTTTCCCTGTCATCGGGAAAGCTGATCAGTGACGTCAGACGTCAGCCACGCCCCCTAATGTAAAAAAAAACACACACGTCACAGACCATAACCCCTCCCCGCCCCCTTGTGGTTAACCCCTTCACTGCCAGTGTCATTTATACAGGAATCAATGCATTTAAATAGCATTGATTGCTGTATAAATGACAATGGTCCCAAAAATGTGTCAAAAATGTCCGATATGTCCGCCATAATGTCGCAGTCACAATAAAAATCGCTGATCGCCGCCATTACTAGTAAAAAAAAAATATATTAATAAAAATTTTATAAAAAACTATCCCCTATTTTGTAAACGCTATAACTTTTGCGTAAACCAATCAATAATCGGTTATTTGCGATTTTTTTTTACCAAAAATATGTAGAAGAATACGTATTGGCCTAAACTGAGGAAAAAAAAATTTTCTTTTATATATTTTTGGGGGATATTTATTATAGCAAAAAGTTAAAAATATAGCATTTTTTTCAAAATTGTCGCTCTATTTTTGTTTATAGCGCAAAAAATAAAAACCGCAGGGGCGATCAAATACCACCAAAAGAAAGCTCTATTTGTGGGAAAAAAAGGACGCCAATTTTGTTTGGGAGCCACATCGCACGACCGCGCAACTGTCAGTTAAAGCGACACAGTGCCGAATCGCAAAAAAGGGGCCTGGTCCTTTGGCTGCCAATTGGTCCGGGGCTGAAGTGGTTAAGATATATTCTCCTATCAACACTTTTTTCACCAAGTGGACTTCTTGATTTACTTCATTTTATAATCAGTTGTGGGTTTTTTTGGATTGTGTACAGTTTATTACAAGTTGCTTCGTTGCGCCTGTATTTTTCCAATATAAATTTTTTATAGCTTCATAATTGGATTTTGGAATCTCTGCACTTATATACATATGTAATATTATCACTGCGATTCATTACTTATCATTATTATGGGTTTTATCCCAGTTTAAAATACCTATATACTATCATTTGATTGACTTTAAATGATATTAGTGCTGCCCCATTATATTTATATTTCCATAGCCTCACATTTGGAACTTTGGAATTTTTGCACTTATATACTTATGTAATATCATCACTACGATGTATTACTTATCATCACTATGGGGTTCTATTAGTTTTAAATACCTATATTATCATTTGATTGACTTCAAACGATACATATTTTGCAACCGTCATTTGCGTGGTGCTAGCTGTTGCCTTTTGACAGCGCGGTATTACCTATATACTTTCTACAATAAGAACTAGTTGAAAAAATGTATTTCTTCATAAATTTAGGCCAATATTTACAGTGGCATCTCCAGCTTTCATATTTGGGGGGGGGGGGGGCACATGGGGGGACAGGGACAAAAGTAGGGGGGCAAATATAAAATGCAAATATATATATATATATATATATATATATATATATATATATATATATATAATATATATATCCTGGTACCCTTTACTACGATCCCACAATGACAGCGGGCCCTTTCACATGTTCTGCAGTGAGCTCCCTTCCTACTGTATTGGGGCCCCCCAGGGTGGCAGAAAACAAGAGATATATGTCACCAGAATACCAAGAAAATTTAAGGGTCCAAAGCAGTGGGAGAACTATCAGGGTTGCAAAGGTTGTCTTGCCACCGGGCCCTGGTGTTCTGCCACAGATGGGTTCCCCAGCCTCCTCTTACTGTCTATTGACAGCGCTGGTCTGGCATCTCTGGCATCTGGGTAAGCAATCACTAGCTGAAAAGACCACTCAACAAGTTGTGCATGTCACTGGCAGGTTTAAATAGGCGGATTGGCGCCAATGTGCGCACGTGTGCGTGCACCTCTGCGCGCAGACGCGCGCACTAGCATGCGCCAGTACATATCCTTTCTTATGCATCTCCTGGATTGTCCACGCCTGCGCACCACTGTGCGCTTGTTGCCCGGGTTTCCCTTACAAAGCACTAAAAATGCATAGATGTGAATCCAGCCTAACGCCGCGTACACACGGTCGGAATTTCCGATGGAAACAGTCCGATGGGAGCTTTTCATCGGATTTTCCGACCGTGTGTATGCCCATCGGTCTTTTTCTGTCGGAATTTCCGACGGACTTTGGATTGAGAACCTGTTCTGAATTTTTCCGATGGAAAACCTTTCTATCGGATTTTCCGATCGTGTGTATGCAATTCCGACACGCAAAATTTGAACGTGTCGAACGTGTTTTATGCCGCTGTGTTACTGACCGTCGGAATTTGGTGTGACTGTGTGTAGGCAAGACAGTTTGAGCGAAATTCCGTCGGAATTCCGACGCGAAAACCATCAGAGCTTTTTCCGACGAGAATTCCGACCGTGTACGCGGCATTAGTCCACTAGTTGCGGTAAGCCTTCACGCAATTGCTGGCGGTTCCCTCACATGATTCCTGTTTACTTCTTATTTCAACGCGGTTATTTTGAGGATTCTTTCGAAATCTTTTGAAAATTCATGAACTGTTGCTCCATTTTTTTGATGCCAATCAACACTCACGTGGTGAACTTTATATTTATTTTCAATTTTTTGTCAGTTCATTAATGTTTGATGTTCATTATTTCACTCGGTGGATTTTATGTCACAATTATTGTTGATATTTAATATTACTGTTTACACCTTATAATTTTAAGCGCTGCATTTTTCTATTTTTTGATCACCATAAAGAAACCAGACCCAAGAAATGCCATGCAGCCATCACTGGTGTTGCGTGTAGACAGATCGTTTTTGGAAAAAGGCTGCAGGAGATCGCCGAAACACTGAGATGCAGCAAAGGATGAAAAACGGTGAAAGCAAGCATTTTATTTATGATCCACGTTTTTTTTTATCAAACGAAATGTCATCCAGTTAGGGTTAATATCTATCTTAAACTCTCCATACTGCGGGCACTCCCTTTTGGCAATTGCTTTATATGAGGATAAAAGTGTTATCAGGATCCTGCACCTTTGTTCCCTGTTATGTTCTGTGTTGGTATTGAATATCTGTCATAGTGAACAACAAATTAAAGTATGGGGAGAAAAAAAGTCAGCGATGACGGATTACATATTACTCTCATGACTGTTTTCCTTTAATGTAGATTACTGTATACAATACTGTAAACTACTATAGAATATGATGATCCTGTATGAATAAATAAGAGGAATAGTCATTGGCAGATTCATGTGTTATGAGCAGGGGTGGACTGACAACTCATGGGGCCCCCGGGCAATAGGAGATTATGGGGCCCCCAGGCAATCAGAGATTATGGGGCCACACAGTATACACACAGTATACAATCACACAGTATACACACACAGTATACAACCACACAGTATACACATACATGTACACACAGTATACACATACATGTTTCTATTGGCTGAGAAGGTACTGGAGAGGTGGGGCAGCTATAATCTCTGGATTTTTAGACCAAAAGGATGTCAGTAAGGGACATTTCAGAAACAGATGTAAAAAAAACACAGATTTTTACTTACTGTCCCTGGTTTTACTGAGGCTGGCAACCCTGATGGGGCCCCCTAGTGGCCCGGGGCCCTCGGGCAGTGCCCAAGTGGCCGAATGGTCAGTCCGCCCCTGGTTATGAGTTGAGTAGAGCAGGTATGCGCTGCAAGATGTATTCAAATGGTGTAACTGCGCTAATCCAAACAAGTGCTTATATACTATTACCACTAGTACGGTGTTTATACCTTTGTATTTTATGTGCCAACCTAACTCTTTAAAGTGCAACGTGACAATGAAAGTGCCCATTAATATAAAGTGCAATCAAAAAAAAATCACAATTTTAAACCGTAGACATATAATATTAATCTCCAATGTCCATTGCCATTAACATGCATGTTCAAAGTGCTCATGTGCGTCAGAATTCATCCGTGCTGAATAACCGTGAATTTTCACCACTTCTTGTGCCCACCACCACCTTCTAAAATGGTCACTCACCAGAGCCTAGATACCTGAGTTACAGTAATGATCAGCAGATGATGAAAGCATCCTAAAACACCTTGAAACCTTGATAACAATATGGATAAATATAATATAGATATAATAATTTTATAGAATTTTATAGAAAGATGTCCAACCACAAATTTAGAAGCCAGGAGATAAGTCACCTACCGTATATACTCGGGAATAAGCCGACCAGAATATAAGCCGAGGCACCTAATTTTACCACAAAAAACTGGGAAAACTTATTGACTCCAGTATAAGCCTAGGGTGAGAAATGCGCAGCTACTGTAAGTGGAAAAGACAGTCAACAATGCCCATTTGCAGCCTCACTGTGCCCATTTGCAGCCTCACTGTGCCCATTTGCAGCCATAGGTCCCCCGAACTTCAAACTCGGTAGTTAAGGGTTGGGGTTTCTGGACCCAAAGGGTCCCGAAAAGACATTGCTGCAGGTGGACACAGTTGACCGATTTTGGGGCCCGTATCTCAGGGCCACTGTATGCTAGGAACCCCAAATTTGGTGTACAAGCCCAGTGGAACTAGTACAACATATCCATAGCTGGGGTTCCTAGCACTAAGTGGCCCCGAGATACGGGGCCCCAAAGTCGATTTGGAAAATGTCAAGCACTTTTCTGCAGCAGAGAATGACATTTTCCAAACCGACTTTGGGGCCCCGTATCTCGGGGGCCACTTGGTGTTCGCCCAGCTATAGATATGTTGTAGTGCTAGTTCCACTGGGTTTTCACACCAAATTTGGGGTTCCTAGCACCAAGTGGGCCCGAGATACGGGACCCCAAATTCGGTTCGGAAAATTTAATTTTCTGCAGCAGAAAAATGCTTGACTCGAGTATAAGCCGAGGGGGGCATTTTTAGCACAAAAAAATGTGCTGAAAAACTCGGCTTATACTCAAGTATATACGGTACTTGTCCAGGACAGGGGTTCATAGCCACAGGAAGGAGCATACCAGAGGGTACATGGAGATTCAGGTGTCGTGGAGGGTCACTGGGTAACACAGGATGCCCATCGTACTCTGGAGTGGCAGGGGTTATGGAGTGACAAAGGATGCACAGGGTGCTCTGGAGTGGCAGGGGTTATGGGGCGACAAAGGATGCCCATGGTGCTCTGGAGTGGCAGGGGTTATGGGGCGACAAAGGATGCCCATGGTGCTCTGGAGTGGCAGGGGTTATGGGGTGACAAAGGATGCCCATGGTGCTCTGCAGATGCAGGGGTCATGGGGTGACACAGGATGCCCAGGGTGCTCTGGAGTGGCAGGGGTTATGGGGTGACAAAGGATGCCCAGGGTGCTCTGGAGTGGCAGGGGTTATGGGGTGACAAAGGATGCCCATGGTGCTCTGCAGATGCAGGGGTCATGGGGTGACACAGGATGCCCAGGGTGCTCTGGAGTGGCAGGGGTTATGGGGCGACAAAGGATGCCCATGGTACTCTGCAGATTTCAGGGGTCGTGGGGTGACAAAGGATGCCCAGATGATCTGGACTTGAGTGGCAGGGGTTATGGGGTGACAAAAGATGCCCATGGTGCTCTGCAGATGCAGGGGTCATTGGGTGACACAGGATGCCCAGGGTGCTCTGGAGTGGCAGGGGTTATGGGGCGACAAAGGATGCCCATGGTACTCTGCAGATTTCAGGGGTCGTGGGGTGACAAAGGATGCCCAGATGATATGGACTGGAGTGGCAGGGGTTATGGGGTGACAAAAGATGCCCATGGTGCTCTGCAGATGCAGGGGTCATGGGATGACACAGGATGCCCAGGGTGCTCTGAAATGGCAGGGGTTATGGGGTGACAAATGATGCCCTTGTTGCTGTGGCGTTTCAGGGGTCATAAGGTGACACAGGATACCCAGGGTGCTCTGAAGTTGCAGGGGGGCCAAAGCATGCCCAGGGTTCTCTGGAGGTTCACGTGGTTGGAGGAGATGTACAAGGTGTGCTAGAAGTTGCTGGGGTCATGGGGGTGACACAGGATGCTCAGGGTGCTCTGGAGTCGCATGGGTCAAGGAACTCGCTGGAGCATACAGAGGTTACAGGAGTGCACCACAAATACTGCAGCAGGGAGCTCAGAAATAGCAACATAATGCAAAAAAGCCAAGTCATGTGCTGATTCACCTTTTAAAGATGGCGCCAATCACAAGAGCTGTCTCGGAAACGCTGAAGTTCTGGGGAGAAGACACAAACTTGAAATGGAGGAGAAGTGAGTGCTACACACTACCCCACCTTTGACAGGACCTTACCACCCATCAGTGTCTTGGTTTAATGGAAAGTGGAGATGAATATTTTTACCAAGTGAGGGTCCAGCACATCAGACACGGTGACCAATGATCTTTCTTCATGACCAAAGCTCTGCCAGTGAATTGGTTACTGAAGTTTTTCCACGAGAGATCTTGGAATCCAGGATTCACTGAACCTTGGTTCTTGAGAAGGATTGGCTGAGGGAGTAGCTAGAGATAGGGGATGTGAGAATATATTCAGGAAGTCTGATCAATGAAACATGGAATTTGGTGACTTGAGGTGAAGTTTGTAGCTGACCAGATTGATCATTGTGGTGATAACATAATGTCTGATATAACGTGGGAAATTTTATGTAACAAACTTTGTGGCTTATGCGGCGTACACACGGTCGGAATTTCCGATGGAAACAGTCCGATGGGAGCTTTTCATCGGATTTTCCGACCGTGTGTATGCCCAACGGTCTTTTTCTGTCGGAATTTCTGACGGACTTTGAATTGAGAACCTTTCTATCGGATTTTCCGATCGTGTGTTCGGAAACAATTTGACGCATGCTCGGAAGCATTAAACTTCATTATAGTGCTGTCGAACGTGTTTTATGCCGCTGTGTTATTGACCGTCGGAATTTGGTGTGATCGTGTGTAGGCAACACAGCTTGAGCGGAATTCCGTCGGAAAAACCGTCAGAGTTTTTTCCGACGAGAATTCCGATCGTGTGTACGCGGCATAATTGTTTTGTTGGCAAGCCAAACTTTATCCCTGGGTCAGAGAAGCAGAGCTCTATGACAAGATCGATCTGCAAATTTTTTTGTGTCCAAGGGCACAGTGTTGGAGATGGTTTAGAGCAGCCATTCTCGGCCAGGGATCCATGGAACCCTAGGGTTCCTTAATGCTGTGTACACCTGAGTGTTTTTTCCTCAAGCTGTCTTGCCTACACACGGTCACACCAAAGTCCGACCGTCAAGAACGCAGTGACGTACAACACGTACGATGGGACTAGAAAAAGGAAGTTCAATAGCCAGTAGCCAATAGCTTCCGTCTCGTACTTGCTTCAGAGCATGCGTCGTTTTTGGTCCGTCGGAACAGCATACAGACGAGCGTTTTTTCCCGATAGGAATTGGTTCCGTCGGAAAAATTTAGAACATGTTCTCTTTCTAGGTCCGTCAGAATTTTTGACCTAAAAAGTCAGATGGGGCATACACACGATCGGAATATACGATGAAAAGCTCCCGTCTGACTTTTTCTGTCGGAAATTCCGCTCGTGTGTACGGGGCATAAGAGGTTGTTAAAACCCTAGATTAAGGCCTAGATTAAGATTAAGGTCCAAGAAATATCTCCTAAACCTAAACAGTTTAGGAGATATTTGCCAAAAGACAGGCACCGCCGTCTACGGTGCATATGCCGCGAGTGGCGGCTCCCGTGTGCATGCGCGGGAGTGACGTCATCGCGGCTCCGTCGAATGACAGCGCCTGAGCAGCGAGACCCACCAAGAAGATGGAGGCTCCGTACACAAGGGGACAGCAGTGACTTCGCTGGCTCCTGTGTCAGGTAAGTGACACATAATGGACTACTATGCAACATCAGGCAGAAGCGGAGTCAAACACAAGCCGGGGTCACAGGGTTTTAATTTATTGGACCTACAGGTAAGCCTTAATCTAGGCTTACCTGTAGGTCAAAGTGATTTGTAAGGGTTTACAACCACTTTTTGCTAATTGACCTTCCATCTGATAGTGGCAGTATAGTTCTAGGTCAAACACCACTATCGTTAGAGGGAACATTCTTCCCACAGATCACCAATGTAAAGCCTCATACACACGATCGGACCTTGGACCAACTTTCCCGTGGATTTTTGTCCAAAGGGCGTTGGCCCCAAGTTGGTATTGCATACACACGATCGGACTTTTTAGGCAACAAACATGAACGTAGTGACGTTTCAACGTACTGACGACACTTCAAAAGAGGACGTTCGAATACTCCAGCGCCACCTTTGGTCAACTTCTTCTATATTGTTGTCTGATCTTTTGCATTGGTTCTGAGCATGCTTGTTTGTACTTTGTACAAAAGTCCATTGATTTTGTGTACACACGGTCGGACTTTGGTCCATCGGGCTTTTGTTGGCAGAAAGTTGGTCCGTTCGCACAGCCAACAAAACTCTGATGAAAACTAAAAAAGTTGGTCCGATGGAGCGTACACACGGTCGGATGTTGGTCCAAACCAGCTAATTTGCATGTTGGTTGTCAAAAAGTATGATCGTGTGTACAGGCCTTAAGGGGTATTTTCCCAAAGAACCTCAATGGACCGGTTCCTCTGTTGTAAGATGGTTGAGAAATGCTGGTTTAGCGTCTGGGACCAAACGTGTTTAAAGTCTTTCTGCTGGGACACAAACGACGTCTAAAAAAAACCTAAACAAGAATTTTAACCATTCCAGTTCTCTATCCAAAAAGAAAAAAAAAAAATACTTGTTATACTTTATTGATCAATCCAGATTAAATAATAATAATGATAATAATAATAATAGTCAAAAGTTGCTGCCCAAAGAGCAAATATGGAACCTTCTAGCTTTGCCCTGATTAGCATTAGATATTTCTATATGACTCTATGATTTTTGGTAAACACATATGGGAAATGTAAATGTGACAACCACGAAGCACATCCTTTGTTTCTCTCCCGAGACAATGTAAACCACATCTTTGACCTTCCCTGTCTCATTTTATGTGTCAGCTGCTGCTTATCACAGGTCTGGAACTTATTCATGCAGAATATCCTTTCTAGAGTAAAAATTACGTTATACATCCTGTTAATACACAAAGATTATGAGAAGGTTCAACATTTATGGTCCCTTGAACACGGGGTCATAAAGCTGAACGCTACACCTACACTCCTAGGTGCACCAAAGCGTTGGGATGCACACACAGCAGCTAGACAGCCCATGTGCAAGAGGCCTCAAAACTGAACTCCAGGGGGAGGAAGTGGGGGACCTAGTACTAGGGTTGCCACCTGTCCGGGATTCACCCGGACAGTTCGGGTTTTGAATTGTGTGTCCGGGTTTCAAGCCTCCTGAAACCCAGACACAATATTCATAATAGACTGTGGCTCCCCAAGTAACTGAGTACCACAACCGCCGAGAGCATAGGGGTTTGCACAGGACCCACCCTCATACATAGACAGTAGAGGAGAAAGGGCTCGATCTGCTCCTCCTCCTCCCACCCCTACAACTCTGTCTGCCCACGCACACCCCAATCCCCGGTGTTCTGGTCCTCCAGAAAGGGAAGTGCTGGCTGGAAATCTGAAGTTCAGAAACCGGCAGATACATTGTGGATAAAAGGTGTCGATACCTGAGCCTCCATCCTTGAGTGAATGAGCTCACCATCCAATGTCTGTGACTGATGTCTCCCCCCACCCTCCCTTCTCTCTCTTGCCTCCGAGCGACTGAATACACTAAGGTAAGAGGGACTCATTTGTAAGGGATGCCCTGAAGACTCTGATTTAAGGGGGTATTTGGGAACCCTGATTGAAGGGGAAATGCTGGGAACTCTGATGTAAGTGGGAGGTTTGGTGAGCAGAAGTCCACAGCGTTCCCCCTTAAAAAAATATAAATAAATTAGCTGTGAGACGCTAAAGTGTTCGGGTTTGGCTTGAAGAAAAGGTGGCAACCCTACCTAGTACATGTGTTTTGGTCCTTTGATAAACTGCACCCTTTCTGGTCAGAGATTCACCACATTACTCAGAAATTCACGGATCATTCATTCCCAATGGATTCCGCCTTGTAAACAAGGCATTTCCCCATTCTGCCTAGTGATATGACAGAGATCACTGCTCCCTGTCATCGGAAGCAGTGATCGCTGTCATGTCAGTGGAAGCCCAATCCCCCCCCACAGTTAGAATCACTCCCTAGGACACACTTAACCCCTTGATCGCCCCCCTAGTGTTTAACCGCTTCCCTGCCAGTGTCATTTACACAGTAATCAGTGCATTTTTATAGCACTGATGGCTGTATAAATGACAATGGTCCCAAAATGGTGTCAAAAGTGTCAGTCACGATAAAAATCGCAAATCGCCGCCATTACTAATAAAAAAATAATAATAATAAAAATGTCATAAATCTATCCCTATTTTGTAGACGCTAAAACTTTTGCGCAAACCAATCATTATATTTGCATTTTTTTTTTTTACCAAAAATGTGTAGAAGAATACATATCGACCTAAACTGAGAAAAAAAATAGTTTTTATATATTTTTTGGAGATATGTATTATAGCTAAAAGTAAAAAATATTGCTTATTTTTCAAAATTGTCGCTCTTTTTTTGTTTATAGCGCAAAAAATAAAAATCAGGTGATCAAATACCCCCAAAAGAAAGCTCTATTTGTGGGGAAAAAAGGACATCAATTTTGTTTGGGTGCAATGTCGCACGACCGCGCAATTGTCAGTTAAAGCGACGCAAAAAGTGCTCTGGTCAGGAAAAGGGTAAATCCTTCCAAGGCTGAAGTGGTTAATAAATTCCTTGCAGTAAGGTAAAAAATGTTTAGGCATCAGCATATTCCCCCCCCCCCCTTTTACTGACCTGATCCCTCATTGGATCCAGCGCTGTGTGTATCTGCAGCTCTTCTCTCCTCTCACTTCCGGGTCTCGCTGGCTTTGCTGGGGCACCGGGAGCCGTTGTCTCCCAGCGCTGTCAATCAAAGCCAGTGACAAGGGAGCAGGAGGCGGGGCTTAGTCCCTCTGTCTGTGTCAATAGACGCAAAACAGGGCTCAGGAGCGTGCACGAATGCCCCCATGGGAAGCGGCTTGCTATGGGGGCAATGGACAAAGAGGAGGGGCCAGGAGCGCCGGCGGGGCACCCAAGAAGAGGAGGTTTGCGGGTGCTCTGTGCAATTCCATTGCACAGAGCAGGTAAGTATAGATATGTCTGTTGTTTTTTTTTTACCTTTACAAACACTTTAACCACTTCAGCCCCGGACCAATTGGCAGCCAAAGGACCAGGCCCCTTTTTGCAATTCGGCACTGCGTCGCTTTAACTAACAATTGCGCGGTCATGCGACGTGGCTCCAAAACAAAATTGCCGTCCTTTTTTCCCCACAAATAGAGCTTTCTTTTGGTGGTATTTGATCACATCTGCGGTTTTTATTTTTTGCGCTATAAACAAAAATAGAGCGACAATTTTGAAAAAAATGCAATATTTTTTACTTTTTGCTATAATAAATATCCCCAAAAAATATATAAAAAAACATTTTTTTTCCTCAGTTTAGGCCGATACGTATTCTTCTACATATTTTTGGTAAAAAAAATCGCAATTAGCGATTATTGATTAGTTTGCGCAAAAGTTATAGCGTTTACAAAATAGGGGATAGTTTTATAGCATTTTTATTAATATTTTTTTTTTATTAGTAATGGCGGCGATCAGCGATTTTTATTGTGACTGCGACATTTTGGCGGACACATCGGACATTTTTGACACATTTTTGGGACATTTGTCATTTATACAGAAATCACTGCTATTTAAATAGCACTGATTCCTATGTAAATGACAGTTGTAGTTAGGGGGTTAACCACAAGGGGGCGGGGAGGAGTCAGTGTGACGTGATGTGTTGTGTTTACTGTAGGGGGGCGTGGCTGTACGTCTGACGTCATTGATCGGCGTTCCCGATGACAGGGAACCGCCGATCACTGACAGTCAGTGTAGGAAGCGCGGGGAGAGGTTTGTGTACATAGACCTCTCCCCGTTCTTCAGCTCCGTAACCCGATCGCGGGACACCAGCGGCGATCGGGTCCGCTGGTCCCGCGGCCGGGGTCACGGAGCTCCCGACCGGGACGCGAGCGCGCCGCTAGCGGCGCGCGCGCGACCCACGGGCAGGCACATGCACGATCACGTACAGGTACGTGATTCTGCCTGCCCGTGCCATTCTGCTGACGTATATATGCAGTGGCCGGTCGGGAAGCGGTTAAACTAACACTGCTTAAAAAAAAGAAAAAGTGCATTTGTTTCGTTTTGTTGCATTTTAGGATTGCGAGAAAAAAAATAATTGTTGCAATATCGTGAAAATAAAGCCTTGTTTGTATTAAAAAAAAAAATAATAATGTATATATGTATATATATATATATATATATATATATATATATATATATATATATATATATATTATCTTGTTATCTTCAGGAAAAACAGTTATTGCCGAATAAACATAATAAACATAATAAACAGGTCCATAGCAGAAATGTATAAATGACTCTGGTCCATAGGGGGGTGAACCGACCTGAGAGGCAAAGTGGTTAAATGCAAGCAGTGTAAGAATTATGCCCCGTACACACGGTCGGATTTTCCGATGGAAAAAATCCGATCAGATTATGTTGTCGGAAAATCCAACCGTGTGTGGGCTCTAGCGGTCTTTTTCCGTCAGAAAAAAATTGAGAGCAGGATCTCAAATTTTCCGACAATATAATCCGATCTGACTTTTTCCGATCGTGTATCGTGCGAGAATTTCCGACGGACAAAGTGCCACGCATGTGTCAGGGAAATTGAGTATTATACCTTTAAATGTCAATTTTGAATATGCATATACATATTGCTTTATCTTCATTAAGTTTAAAATGCTTAGAAATATATGTTTCATATAACCCTATATGCTTTTATTTCATGTAGCTTAGTTAACCACTACGCGCCCGCGCTATAGCCGAAAGACGGCTGCAGCGCGGACGCTCCCTGCCGGGAGGACGTCCCTGGACCTCCTGTTTACTTCCCTAATGCGTGCTCCTGTGAGCGCGCATCGGGGAAGTTCTGTGCTGGCCGTGTCCGTCGGACACAGCCGGTCACAGATCGCTGTAAACGGCCAATCACAGCGGCCGTTTACAGCGAGATCGGGCTGTCCAATGAGAGATGATCTCATATGTTTGCATATGCAAACATATGAGATCATCTGTCAGCGCCGCTCTGCCTCCTCACACAGACAGCGTGTGAGGAGGGAGAGAGGAACGGCGCCGGCGCCGGCGCCGTAAGTAAAAAAAAAAAAAAAAGTGATCTGTCCCGCTGCCACCTGTCATCAGTACCACCTGTCCCCAGTACCACCTGTCCGAGTACCACCTGTCCCCAGAGTGCCATCCGTGCCACCTGTCCCCAGTACCACCTGTCCCAGTACCACCTGTCCCCAGAGTGCCATCCGTGCCATCTGCCAGTGCCACCTGTCCTCAGTACCACCTGTCCCCAGTGCCATCCGTGCCATCTGCCAGTGCCACTTGTCCCCAGTGCCACCTGTCCCCAGTGCCACATCAATGCCATCTGTCATCAGTGCCACGTCAGTGCCATCTGTCATCAGTGCCACGTCAGTGCCATCTGTCATCAGTGCCACGTCAGTGCCATCTGTCATCAGTGCCACGTATCAGTGCCATCTGTCAAAAGTGCCACCTGTCAGTGTCACGTGCCATCTGTTATCAGTGGCACGTGTCATCAGTGCCATCTGTCATCAGTGCCACATCAGTGTCACGTGTCATCAGTGCCATCTGTCGTCAGTGTCACGTGTCATTGTCCTGGTGCTCCAGGGCCTTCAAAAGTGTAATAGGTAGTCAACAATTTAGATGTGTAATTTATGCTCATAGAACACGTGATGGTGCTCCCTGCATGTTGGGCCTCTCTAAGTGGCCAGGCTGTGTAAAAGTCCCACATATGTGGTATCGTAATACTCAGGAGGAGTAGCAGAATTTATTTTGGGGTGTCATTTGTGGTATACACATGCCATGTGAGAGAAATAACCTATTACAATGACAATTTTGTGGAAAAAACAAAAAAATAAAAAAATAATTCATTTTGCAAAGAATTGTGGGAAAAAAATTACAACATCAAAAAGCTCACCATGCCTCTTACTAAATACCTGGAATGTCTACTTTCCAAAAAGGGGTCATTTGGGGGGTATTTGTACTTTCCTGGCTTGTTCGGGTCACAAGAAATGAGATCGGCCACCAGTACATCAGATGTGATCAATTTTGTATAATTCGCACCACAGTTTGTGGACTCTATAACTTTCACAAAGACCAAATAATATCCACTAATTTGGGTTATTTTTACCAAAGATATGTGGCAGTATAAATTGTGGCCAAAATTTATGAAGAAAAATTAATAATTTGCTAAATTTTATCACAGAAACAAAGAAAAATGCGTTTTTTTTTCAAAATTTTCGGTCTTTTTTTCATTTATAGCGCAAAAAATAAAAAAACCCAGAGGTGATCAAATACCACCAAAAGAAAGCTCTATTTGTGGGGAAAAAAGGACAAAAAATTAATTTGGGTACAGTGTTGCATGACTGAGTAATTGTCATTCAAAGTGTGAGATCACCGAAAGCTGAAAATTGGTCTGGGCAGGAAGGGTGTTTAACCACTTCATTACCGCCCATAGTCATATGACGCCCACAAGGTGGATCTACCATCCTGGGTGGGCGTCATATGACGTCCTCGCATTCCCGGCCGCCTGGCATCGCTCGGGACACGGTGCGAGTGCCCGGCGGCCGCGATGTCCGCCGGGCACCCGCGATTGCCCGTTAAAACAACGGGACCGCGCGGGACCGTGGAGCTGTGTGTGTAAACACACAGCTCCACGTCCTGTCAGTGCAGAGGAGACCGATCATGTGATCCAGTACGGAGGAACACATGATCGGTCTCCTCCCCTTGAGTCCCCTCCCCCCACAGTTAGAATCACTTCTATTAGGGAACATATTAACCCCTGCAGCGCCCCCTAGAGTTAACCCCTTCCCTGCCAGTCACATTTACACAGTAATCATTGCAATTTTATAGCAACGATCGCTGTGTAAATGTGAATGGTTCCAAAAATGTGTCAAAAGTGTCCGAAGTGTCCGCCGCAATGTCGCAGTCACGAAAAAAAAATCGCAGATCGCCGCCATTACTAGTAAAAAAAAAAAAAAATTCAATAAATCTATCCCCTATTTTGTAGACGCTATAACTTTTGCGCAAACCGATCAATATACGCCTATTGCGATTTTTTTTTACCAAAAATATGTAGAAGAATACGTATCGGCCTAAACTGAGGAAAAAATTTTTTTTTTTTTTTTAAAAATGGGATATTTATTATAGCAAAAAGTAAAAAATATTGTGTTTTTTTTTCAAAATTGTCGCTCTTCTTTTATTTATAGCGCAAAAAATAAAAACCGCAGAGGTGATCAAATACCACCAAAAGAAAGCTCTATTTGTGGGAAAAAAAGGACGTCAATTTTGTTTGGGTGTAACGTCGCACGACCGCGCAATTGTTAGTTAAAGCGACGCAGTGCCGAATCGCAAAAAGTGCTCTGGTAAGGAAGGGTGTTTAAAAGCCCTGTATTGAAGTGGTTAAGTGCCCAGTAAGCAAGTGGTTAAATGCTGAGACTTGCATAATTTGAAAATACATGGCATTGCAAAAAGGAAGTCTTCTAAAGTCAGTATTCTGTATAACAATTTAACAATTGTGAATGTGAAAGTCTGTAAACGGACATCTCCACCTTTCCTGTCATTGTCCAGAATAAATGTGACTGGAACATTCTGTGAGGAAAGGGGGGTGTCCGAGGGGTATAAAAGAGAGAGACCATACAATGTTAACCAGAAATGGATTTTCGAAGCATTAACGTACATGTAACCATTTCTCTTGCATATGCAAATAAATGTCTTAAAGCGGTTCTGCACTGTGTTTTTTTTTTTTTTTGGGAGAATATGCAAAGGATTAATAGCTAAATTGGGGGACTCACCTGTTCCATCTTCCATCTCGATCGCAGCCGGTTTTCCTCCGATAAAATTATTTAGATGCTGCTTTTCTGCTGGGGGCCATCTTGCCTGTGGGCATGTGAAACCCCACAGGCACTTTAGATGGCCCAGCATGCACCGCCGTTACTGCGCCGAGCTCGCGCGTGCGCAGTAACGGCAAAGTGCAGCTCACGTTCTCCGAAATCTCGCGAGATGTCGGCACATCTGCCGACATCTCGCGAGATGTCGGAAGATGTGTCCGAAATCTCGCAAGATTTCGGGAAGATGTGGCCGAAATCTCGCGAGATTTCGGAAGATGCCCGCACAGACTCCTGGGATCAATGACACCAGATCAGGGGCGGACTGACAACTCATGGGGCCCCCGGGCAATAGGAGATTATGGGGCCCCCAGACAATCAGAGATTATGGGGCTACACAGTATACACACACACAGTATACAATCACACAGTATACACAATCACGTTTCTATTGTCTGAGAAGGTACTGGAGAGGTGGGTCAGCTATAATCTCTGGATTTTTAGACCAAAAGGATGTTGGTAAGCTATATTTCAGAAACAGATGTAAAAAAAACACAGATTTTTACATACTGTCCCTGGTTTTACTGAGGCTGGCAACCCTGATGGGGCCCCCTAGTGGCCCGGGGCCCTCGGGAAGTGCCCGAGTGGCCGAATGGTCAGTCCGCCCTTGCACCAAATCCCAGGAGACAATGCGGCGTGACGAGGATCCCCGCACAGACCCCGCCCACCCCCGCAGAGACAGAGGACAGGAAGTCATCGATTACAAGGTAAGTGGAAAAAAAAAAAAAAAAAACACATTTCATTTAGTACTCTTTGCCTCATTTGGAAGGCAAAGAGATTTACTAAATGAAATGTGTGCAGAACCGCTTTAACTTAAATCGAGAGACGGTCTGAGAATACAGATTATTCCCCAACAGCATGCTCAGATCAAATTACGAGACCAAAGCTATTGGCTACTAGCCTCTACGTAGTTCCGTCGTACGCAACGAACGTCACCACGTTCGGAATGATCGGATTTTCCGACAACTTTGTCCGACCGTGTGTATGCAACACCAGTTTCGGACAAAATCCGTCTGAAAAAATCCGACGGATTTTGTGGTCGGAATTTCCGACCGTGTGTACGGCGGGCTTAGACTTGGTATCCGCCTCTTTAGTGCACTGTACAGCAGAGCTTGAACTTGGAGATTGAGAAGCAGCACAAGAAGCCAGCCAGTTGTGCTGCAATGCTAGGGACATGCTGATAGGAGGAGAAATCAGAGTTGACAGATAGATAATCTTATCACTCTGCTCCTGTCCAATCACAGACTGGGTAAGGATTTAGACCTGTAAGTGCCATTAAACTGGAGCAAAGAAAATCAGGTCTCCTGTCCTGGCAGACAGAGCCGTGCCGTGTGTCAGAGCTGTACAAATCTCCGAACCGGATGGGCGAAAATACAAATCCTTTGGCAGGTACACAGCTCCCTTATATGTAATTCACCTGTGGAATTATCTGCATGCCTGAAGATCAGCTTTCAAAACATAAGCCTTCGGTATTAAAGTGAAGAGAGCCCAGAACTTTGTGTTTATTGGGAAACATAGTCATAGGAATTCTTTTCTTTTTAATGCTGGAAATGCCAACTGCCTGGCTATCTGTGGAGTCGAATAGTAGAAAAAACAGGCAGCAAGTGACCAGGGAAGTCAGAACTACTGATTTGCCTTCTCTGTGGCCAGTGATTTAGAAAAAAAAAGATTGCCAGGCAGCAAAAATTTTCGACAAGCAGCTCAGATTGATGTCCTCTCTATTTTTCTTGAGACAGGAGCTCCAAATCTGTGTCCCCCCAGGGGGAATTTCCTGTCATTTCTGCTCTGGTGACACCCTGTCACTTACTGATCGGAGCCAACTCAGTGGTAGGAAAGGCCACCTTGCTGTGGTGAGGGACACCTATCAGCAAAAGTATGCAGGCCTAGGACACACCCCTGGCCACGCCCCCTTAAAGGAGAATTGTACAAAAAAAAAAAACAAGATTAGTTGAACCCACTAGTGCTTTTTTTTTTTTTACCACTACTATTCCTTTTTATTGGCTTTTGGAATTTACAAATGCAGCAATTTAGAAATTGGATGAAAAGTTTAGCGCTGGAAAACACTTTTTGATAGATAAAAAGTGCATTTTATATACATCTATAGCAGGGGTCTCAAAGTACCGGCCCGCGGGCCATTTACGGCCCGCGGAGCGGTTACAATTGGCCCGCAGGACTGATGCATACTAATACATTTCCTGGCAACGGCCGCCTGCTTACGATGTTTTTTTTTTTTTTTTGTATTCATGGTTTACTCGGAGTAAGTCGGGCTAGCTGACGTCGGTGACGTCATGTGACGTCCACCGCTGTTGCTTCTGGGAGTTGTAGTCCACGGCTGTGCGCTCAAGCTCCCTGCACCCGGCGGGTGGAGTCTAGAGAGCGGCGAGCGCAGCCAGCCTAAATACATCCATTGGCAGGAGTTGCGGGAGGGGCTGGGGGTGTGGCTGCTTCCTCAACTCCTCCCACAGACTCCTTCACTATGGATGATGCCGCAGCTGAAGCAGATAGAGGCGAGGACAGACACAGCAGCCCCGCCCACCCACCTGGGTCTTCATCTGCAGGAATGAGGCATGCTATGTAAGTTTACTCTGCACACTGTCACTACATGGAGTTCTAAGATGCCCTGTACCACCCCAACCTACCCTGTACCACCCCAACCTGCCCTGTACCACCCCAACCTACCCTGTACCACCCCAACCTGCCCTGTATCACCCCAACCTACCCTGTATCACCCCAACCTACCCTGTACCACCCCAACCTGCCCTGTATCACCCCAACCTACCCTGTACCACCCCAACCTGCCCTGTATCACCCCAACCTACCCTGTACCACCCCAACCTGCCCTGTATCACCCCAACCTACCCTGTACCACCCCAACCTGCCCTGTATCACCCCAACCTACCCTGTACCACCCCAACCTGCCCTGTATCACCCCAACCTACCCTGTACCACCCCAACCTGCCCTGTATCACCCCAACCTACCCTGTACCACCCCAACCTGCCCTGTATCACCCCAACCTACCCTGTACCACCCCAACCTGCCCTGTATCACCCCAACCTGCCCTGTACCACCCCAACCTGCCCTGTACCACCCCAACCTGCCCTGTACCACCCCAACCTACCCTGTACCACCCCAACCTGCCCTGTACCACCCCAACCTACCCTGTACCACCCCAACCTGCCCTGTATCACCCCAACCTACCCTGTACCACCCCAACCTGCCCTGTATCACCCCAACCTACCCTGTACCACCCCAACCTGCCCTGTATCACCCAACCTGCCCTGTACCACCCCAACCTGCCCTGTATCACCCCCAACCTACCCTGTACCACCCAACCTGCCCTGTATCACCCCAACCTGCCCTGTACCACCCCAACCTGCCCTGTATCACCCCAACCTGCCCTGTATCACCCCAACCTACCCTGTACCACCCCAACCTGCCCTGTACCACCCCAACCTACCCTGTACCACCCCAACCTACCCTGTACCACCCCAACCTGCCCTGTACCACCCCAACCTACCCTGTACCACCCCAACCTGCCCTGTATCACCCCAACCTACCCTGTACCACCCCAACCTACCCTGTACCACCCCAACCTGCCCTGTATCACCCCAACCTACCCTGTACCACCCAACCTGCCCTGTGTCACCCCAACCTGCCCTGTGTCACCCCAACCTACCCTGTGTCACCCCAACCTGCCCTGCGTCACCCCCAAGCTGCCCTGTACAACCCCATCCTGCCCTGTGCCACCCCAACCTGCCCTGTACAACCCCATCCTGCCCTGTGCCACCCCAACCTGCCCTGTACAACCCCATCCTGCCCTGTACAACCCCAACCTGCCCTGTACAACCCCATCCTGCCCTGTGCCACCCAACCTGCCCTGTACAACCCCATCCTGCCCTGTGCCACCCCAACCTGCCCTGTACAACCCAACCTACCCTGTATCACCCCAACCTGCCCTGCGTCACCCCCAAGCTGCCCTGTACCACCCCAACCTGCCCTGTACAACCCCATCCTGCCCTGTGCCACCCAACCTGCCCTGTGTCCCCCACAACCTGCCCTGTGTCCCCCACAACCTTCCCTGTGTCACCCCCAACCTTCCCTGTGCCACCCTAATCTGCCCTGTGCCACCCAACCTGCCCTGTGCCACCCCAACCTGCCCTGTGTCCCCCACAACCTTCCCTGTGTCCCCCACAACCTTCCCTGTGCCACCCTAATCTGCCCTGTGCCACCCTAATCTGCCCTGTGCCACCCTAATCTGCCCTGTGCCACCCTAATCTGCCCTGCGTCCCCCCCAACCTGCCCTGCGTCCCCCCCAACCTGCCCTGCGTCCCCCCCAACCTGCCCTGTATCACCCCCAACCTGCCCTGTGTCACCCCTAACCTGCCCTATACCGCCTTAACCTGCCCTATACCACCCCAACCTGCCACTATACCACCCTATACTACCCTAACCTGCCACTATACCACCCTATACTACCCTCAGGGGCTGGTTTGGTGTGCACCCCATGATCGTGTGCTGCCTGCATGGTGCTATGCAGCCTAGACAGGGGGGGGTGACACCATGTTTAACCGCACCAGGTGATCCCAACCCTAGTGACTCCACTGACTACAGCCAAACTACAACTCCCAGTGGGATCTTCTTGGACACCGTTGTGGCTGAGTCTGACTCACTGCTCGGCGTACTGAGCCTGAGCTGGCAGATGCCATCAGCCCATCGCTGAGGTCATGGTGAGAGACCCTGACACCCCCAGCTGACCCCCACATGATCATCCCATCTATCCCCCCCCCTATACACCTCATTTACCCTGTCCGAGTGCCCATCCAGTAACCTCAAAATAGCCCTCAACACTAAGAGCTGCCCAAGTGCCCATGGCCTGTGGATCCTGCTAGGAGCTGGCTGCGAACCTGTGGGATCCTGCTGGCCGCTGACCTGGGGGTCCTGTTGTGGCCATGGCCTATGGGTCCTGCTGACCTGCGGGTCCTGCTGAAGCTGTGGGTCCTGTTGGGAACTGGCGGCAGAACTGTGGGTCCTGCTGGCTGCGAACCTGTGGGGTCCTGCTGGACTCTGTCCAGTGACCTGTGGGTCCTGCTGGCAGCGGCCTACAGACCAGCAGGATCCACAGGTCCACAGCCAGCTTGTGGGTCCTGCTGGGAGCTGGCTGCAGAACTGTGGGTCACGCTGCAGAGAAAACACTGCCAATCATCTGGCAGTAAGCAGTGACTGGCAGCAAGCAGTAACTACCACTATATATACTAGTTTTATGTTCTTTTTGAAGCTTGAAAGTTTGCATGCGGCCCCCATGGGATATGAAAACTCGTCCTGTGGCCCTCAGGTAATTTGAGTTTGAGACCCCTGATCTATAGAGATCAGACCAAAATGAGGGACAAATGAGGAGGAATGAGGGACAGAGGGACATTGCTCCACATCAGGGACAGTCCCTCAAAATCAGGGACAGTTGGGGGCTATGGGGGCATGCATTGGCTGTCATTTTTGCATGCAGTACCAACCTAGCCACTGTATGTGTGGATACGAGAGTGTGATTCGAGGAGGGGGAGGGGTGCACCTTGCAAGCCTTGCCTTGGGTGCTGGATGACCTTGTCCTTGGTCACAATGACGTACAGTGCCTTGAAAAAGTATTCATACCCCTTGAAATTTTCCACATTTTGTCATGTTGCAATCAAAAATCGTAAATGTATTTTATTGGGATTTTATGTGATAGACCAACACAAAGTGGCTCATAATTGTGAAGTGGAAGGAAAATGATAAATGGTTTTCCAAATTGTTTACAAATAAATATGTGAAAAGTGTGGGGGGGGGGGGGGGGCATTTGTATTCAGCCCCCTTTACTCCGATACCCCTAACTAAAATCTAGTGGAACCAATTGCCTTCAGAAGTCACCTAATTAGTAAATAGAGTCCACCTGTGTGCAATTTAATCTCAGTATAAATGCAGCTGTTCTGTGAAGCCCTCAGAGGTTTGTTAGTGAACCTTATGGCCCGCACACACGATCCGAATATCGTAGGACCGTTTTTCGGTTAATAATCGCAAGTAGAAATTGAATAGCCAATAAAGTCACGAAAATTCTCGTACGATAGGAAAAAAAATCGGAAGTGATGTCATGTGTTGTAATGTATTTGTATTGTATTTTCGGACGACAACTATATTGAGTAAACGAAAATCGTACGATCTGGAATCGTACGAGGAAAATTTCCGATCGAATAATATCGGATGAACGGTTGTGATGGGCTGTCGGAAGTAGTGTACACACGATCCGAAAATCGGACGATCCTTCCTCGGACGATCGTTTTCGTACGATATTCAGATCGTGTGTACGTGCCATTAGGAACAAACAGCGTCATGAAAGCCAAGGAACATCCCAGGACAGGTCAGGGATAAAGTTGTGGGGAAGCTTAAAGCAGGGTCAGGTTATAAAAAAAATATCCCAAGCTTTGAACATCTCACGGAGCTCTGCTCAATCCATCATCTGAAAATGGAAAGAGTATGGCACAACTGCAAACCTACCAAGACATGGCCGTCCACCTAAACTGACCGGCCGGACAAGGAGAGCATTCATCAGAGAAGCAGCTAAGAGGCCCATGGGAACTCTGGAGGAGCTGCAGAGACCCACAGCTCAGGTGGGAGAATCTGTCTACAGGACAACTATTAAGGCCCGTACAAACGGTCAGAAAATCTGAAGTTAAATTTCGTCCGATGAACAATCTGCCGATTTTCTGATCTTTATAATGCTGCTTTTGACAGCCGATTACCAATTTTCGTAAAAAAATGGATGTGCAGGCTCAAAAAATTTTGTCTGATGTGACCACAACATCCGATTTTCTTTTCATTAGTATGGTTTGCTGCCAAAAAAAAAATCTGAAGAGCAAGACTAGGCATGGTCAGAAATGAAAGAACAAAAAAAAAGAAATGAAAGAACACATACAAAGCAATTCAACACATTACGTCACTTCTGACGTTGAATTCTGTCATCTGAAAATTTTCTGATGGTGAGTTCCCTCTTCACTTTCGATTTGAGACAAGCGTCCAACAAAAAACTGACGAAAAGTTTGTCCAATAATCTGACCGTGTGAACGAGGCTTTAGTCGTGCTCTCCACCAATCTGGCCTTTATGGAAGAGTGGCAAAAAGAAAGTCATTGTTGAAAGAAAGCCATAAGAAGTCCTGTTTGTAGTTTGCGAGGAGCCATGTGGGCGACACAGCAAACATGTGGAAGAAGGTGCTGTGGTCAGATGAGACCAAAATTGAAACTAACAAAAAATAAAAAGCCCAGAGGTGATTAATTACCACCAAAAGAAAGCTCTATCTGTCTTAAAAAAAATCGAAAAATGTACCCTGGGTACAGCATTGCATGACCGCGCAATTGTCATTCAAAGTGCAACAGCGCTGAAAGCTGAAAGTTGGCCTAGGCTTTCTGCCTAGGGGGTAAAAGTGCCCGGTATTAAAATGGTTAGAGCGGAACTTCACCTCAAAGGGGTTTTTTTGGACACTTTTTGTGGGGAGTGGGGGAGAGTGAGTACCCAGTTTTGACAGATACCAGCGACATCATTTACACGGCTGACCGGAGGGCAAGTGGTAAAAAAAATAAGTGGTTAACAGTGGCGGCTGGTGGGTTCTTCTTTTGGGGGGACGGCAAACAAACAACACCCCCCCAACAGCAGAGCAGCAATGAAACAGAACACCCTCCCCCGCCTGGGCGGTCCAGCACTTACCCGCTCATGTGGCGGTAGTATACTAATAGTAAATTGTGAGTTAGGAGTGGTATCTCTCTGGTACAGCATGCTCTTGGTGTCCGCTCCTCTCCAGCTTCCTCTTCCGCCAAAATACTAGGCATCCAATAGGATCCCCTGATGCTTTGGCAAATCGGGAAACAGGTCTCACAGACCTGCCTCCTGATTGGCGGGGAGGAACTTTAATGTGATAATAGCGAAAATGAATTCGCTTATCATCACACAACAGGGTGGGATCGGAGCGCAATGATCTGCGCTCCGTGGCCATCCTTTTTTGAAGCAGATTAGAGCTTCTGGCTCTGATATGTAGATCAGGGAGCCGGATGCATGGATAAGGGGTCGCCCGTGCGCCCTCTATGGACGGGCCGCCACTGGTGGTTAATCCATGGTTTGATCACCCCCTGACCGCCCAGTGGCACATTTACATAACCACAAGGCATGTTAAAACACACTGCCATGGACATGGTGCAGGGCGGCAAACTTTACACCACAAGTTGTGTTTGCCGGGCAGTACCGCTGTGAAACATTACCCATTGAAGTAAATTAAGCTGCTCTGCAACCATGTGTAATGCACGCATTTGTATTTCGGTGCTGTGGGCTTTGTATGGTTAAAACGGGCACCTACAGATGCAACTGAGCTCAGGCACATTTCCATGCATTTTTCAGGTGATCCTGTGCGTCACGCGTAGGGCAGTCCATTCAATGAAACGCAGAAAAGAAGTCTGTGACAGACCTAGCCGGGACAGAGGCTGTTAGAGGGGACTGAATGCGAGCCTATTGCTTTGTGATTATTGGCCCTGGCATTTGGGGGAACGGTGCTCTTTGAGCTGCATGCCTGGGGACCCCTAAGCAGGTGTTACTTGGATTCGGGTCCATGCTGGCCCCCCAAGACACATAGACTCTGTATATGTATTTGCCATATTAGCACTGTTGGGACACAAGCTGTCAGATGCTAATGTCATGAACTCCAGCCACCTGTCTGTTGTGTAAATGAATATAGTCTGGCTTGTAAGAGTATTTCACCTATTGTTGTATGTGCTAATTAACCCTGCAATTGAATGGAGTCCAGTGTTGATTAAGATAATTAGCTCATGCTAATTAGGTTAGGTTTTAGTCATCCGGCTGTATAAATTTGTGTGACATGTCAAATAAAAGTTATTCCTGATGTACTCCAAGACTGGTGTTGTCTAGTTCTTGGTGGCTCCTATAACCAGATCTATTGGACTCATGTTCCAGGACTTAGGAAGCATTTACGGCAGACACCTTGAGTACAGGATCCGTTACATTGTTGGCAAGCAGTGGGATCGTGCTTTCTGCAGTCTGGGACATCCAAACCTCCACCGGAATCCAAGATCAGGATAGCAGACTTCGGTCACCCCAGCGGAGATATGGATCTGGCATCAGAGTTCCCGGGATCATCCTTTCAGCATACAGCAGGACTGTGTCTGAGGATGAATACCTGGAGCTCAGGCAGCAGATTTGGGTGGAGATGTGGATTGGAGCCCTCCAGCTCGATGGTATAAAACAGGGCAAGTGCTTTCCAACCCAAGAGCAACGGGCCAGTGACCAACGGGCATTGCAGATGGCATTCCTGGGAGAGCAGCCCCAGGAGCAATGGGTGACTGAGTTGGACGGGCTGGTCCAGCAGGAGATAGAGCTGGACAATCATTATCGGGCTCTGCAATGGCACGCAGAGCAGGGATATTTAGGGGAGACAACAGAATGCTCTCCGGAGGGATATGACTTTGGAGGCCCTGGATTGCGATGAAGGGGAACCTACCCTTGAGGACCTGCGAGAATATAGAGAGGCTATGCTCGGTCTTGCAGGGGTCTCAGAGCTTAAACCAGATCTGGACCATTTGTTAAGGAAGGAACAGCATCTGGAAAGGGCATACAGGAAACTGCTAGAACACGTTCAGCGGCATGCCAGAGAATCTGCAGCGGAAACTCCGGAGATTGTCATCCCCAAACCTGAAGTTCTGACAATTGGGCAGAGTTCTGCTAACTTCTGCCCAGCACCAACAGTGCCTTTGGCCTTCTTGAGGGAAGAGGTAGTCGGCCTTTCTCTCACAACACTGACAGGGACATGTGATTTCCTACCAGCAGCATCTATGGAGTTACAACAAACTTCTCCAGCTGAAGATCTGGTAACTGAACAGAGGGTCCAAGACCTCTGTCCCACACATTTAGCAATTCCAGAGACTGGAGATTTAATAGACGTTTCTGTAGAGGAGGAACCACCTAGCAAACCCCCAGCAGAAGTGCTGGCAACCGGACAGAGAGTCCAAGACCTCTGCCCCACACCTACAGCAATTCTGGAGGCCCAGGGTGAGGAGGTGGCAGTCCATCACGAGTTGCAGATCAGGACCCAAGTAGAGAATGCAGTCGTCACTTCACAACTGCAGCTTGATCTGGTGTCGGTGGATGGGCCTGTGGTCTCCACTAACAGAAAACCAGCAGAAGTGCTGGCAACCGGGCAGAGTGCTACCGACCTCTGCCCAGCACCGGTAACAGCTGCGGAGTTCCAGGGAGCTGGGACAGTCGGCCACAGTTGGCAACGGAACAGAGTGCTGCTTGCCTCTGCCCACAACTAACACAGGACAGATTTCCTGTAAAGGTGGATGGGAATTCAGTCTCCACCTGTATACCCCAGGGATGCTGGGCAGTAGGCCCATATGCCCAACAGCATGACAGACTGAGCCCAGCCACCCTGTCTTCTCTCCGGCGGCTAAAGGGACTCCAGGAGGAAGGACCAGTCCGCACTTCCCCCCAGCAGCGGGTATGTTCTATGAGAGAGGCAGAGGTTGGCTGGGTGAGTAGTGCTCTGTTTGAAACAATTTGTTTGGGGTACTGTGTGGGTACAGGCAAAGTCCCTATCTCTTTTCCGAAAACATGACACACTGAACTGAATGGTGTTGCAGATGTGTGGAGGTGCCAATAACAAATAACAGTTATGACACGCTCTTGTTAAACTGTGTGTTGGGAAAATGCACGATTTTGCATGTGTAGTGCCCTGGGGTTTAGTCAGGGAGCTCCTCACCAAGCTCCTTGTCAGGGGTAGCTACCATAGTTAATTTGTTAGATATCAATTGATTTCTCCCTAAGTTTGGCCTTGTTTTATTTTTCTCTTCTACCACTAGGTGGCCGGGCAGTTGGTGGTATTAGATATGAGAAGGGCCACCTAAGGTCAGGTTATGGGTATGTGGGTGTCCCGGCCAATGGGCAGGGGTTCTTTTTAATCCATTGGCCTGCTGGGAGAGGCTATATATTCGGGTGAGGTCAGGTGATCTGTGCTACCTGGACTTCTGTTGTGGGTGGACGTGTTTCGTCTGCCCCGGGCTGCTAGGCCCAAGATTGTGCCTATACCGGGGGCATTTGGCTGCCAGGCTGTGTGAGGGCCTATACAGAAGTAAGAAGGAGCGCAGGGTTGGGACTGTGGCTTGCAGTCCAACCAAAAGTGACGGTTCTGCTGGCCAGAGAACCTGTCAGTGGTCAGAGGTAAAAGGGAAGCTGTCGCCACAAAGGGTCCAATTGCCTTTACCAGGGACCACAGTGAGTAACTGAAGCAAGTACCGGAACCATATTCTCACCGAAGGGCACGGTGGAGAATCGGGAAACAGGCAGTGATCAAGTCAGGGACCAACCCAGCGGAGGTGATGCTTGCAGAGCAGCCTTGTGTGCCAAGCTACGGACTGAGCCGGTCAGCAGGGGTGGAGCTTGAAGGTATCCGAAGTGCCAAGCTAGGGACCCAGCAGGGAAGCGTGGGTGATGCTTGAGGGAGATACCACCACAAAAGCCTTGAGGAGCTCACGGGATTCAGTGTCAGTGAATCAGAGGGTCCAATGAGAGACCAGGAGCTCAAGGGGCTGAAGAACTACAAGTAGAAGTCTTAGTAAAGCTGAGAGAACTGTTACATTTGAATTAGGAACTGTTAAAGGACCATAGGAGACAGCAATCCTGCACGTACAGAAGTGGCGCTTTGCTGGGGCCTTTCTCTGTATGGCTGTTCTCCTGTTGAAGTCTCGGAGTCTGCCAATTGAGTTTGCAACTATCTAAGGGTGTCCCGGGCCCTAAACCCTCTTTCCCCCCAAAAATATATAAAAAGGACTGTCAAAAGAAATAAAACCTCTTTTACATCCAAGAAGTGTCTGGCACCCAATGACTTTCACCATCCTTGCACCCACTATGCCTCACAACCCACCACAAATTGAAGGATGTCAGCTATCTTTGGCCTTGGGGGTTCTCATTAGACCAAAAGAGGTAAAAGACCTTGCTACACACGCATTCCCAACACGCAGTAATATGAACCTAGCCTTAGGGCTCATGCACATGACTACTTTCAGGCGTACACTGCCACAATTCAGCGTATTTCTGTGCCTGGTAGCCACAGGTGTTGGCATACAGCCGTGGCCAGCAACCTGTACAAACCAATGACAGAAACAGGCTGAGAGATACCGCGGCTGTACGCTTGTAACCGTACAACCAAATGGTTACACACGTATGGGCACGGATCAGCGGCTCCGGAACGTGAAAGTGTCTAGAAGATTTGGATGGCATTGCGGTCACTGTGCTGGGACCTAAACCCCCTTCCTGCCCAGACCAATTTTCAGCTTTTAGCGCTGTCACTCTTTGAACGACAATTGCGCGGTCATGCTACACTGTACCCAAATGAAATTTTTATAATTTTTTCCCCACAAATAGAGCTTTCATTTGGTGGTACTTGATCACCTCTGGGTATTTTATCTTTTGTTCAAAAAATTTAAAAAGACCACATTTTTTTTTTAAATACAAAACCATTTTATATTTTGTTAATAAATTTTGCAAACAGGTAATTTTTTCTATATGCTGATGAGGCTACACTGATGGGCACTGATAAGGTGACACTGATGATGGGCACTAATAGGCGGCACTGGTGTGCACTGATAGGTGGCATTGGTGGGCACTGAGAGGTGGCATTGATGGGTGGCACTGAAGGGCATTGATAGGTGGCACTGAAGGGCACTAATAGGTGGCACTGATAGCTGGCAGTTATGGGCACTGATGGGTGGCAGTGATGGGCACTGATAGGTGACACCAATAGGCAGCACTGCTAGGTGGCACTGATGAGGTACTGATTGGCACCACTGGTGGGCAATGATAGGTGGCACTCGTGGGCATTGATATATCGGGGGCACTGATTGCTGATACTTATGTACTGTGGGAACTGACTGGTGGGCACTGATTCATGGCACTGGCAGGCGGTACTGGTCGGGACCGATGTCCCTTCAACAGAAGCCGGTGATCGACTGTTTTTCCTCCCTTATGCTGTCAGCGTGAGAAGAAAAAAAAAATAACGATTACCAATCTTCTGTTTACCACGTTGTCAGCTGTCATTGGCTGACAGCTGATCATGTTTACCACGGGATTGACCCCTTACTCCGATTTGTGATCACCCGAGTCTCATTCACCTTGAGGCGATTCAGTTAGCATTGTAGCGCTACACAAATGATTCATTCATTCATTGGGTGATTACAGGGTGCGCCCTTCAGGGGGGCGTGGCGAGCGTGCAAAGGGGAGGACGTCTATTGACGGCCTCCCGGCAAAGCAGATCCGCGCTGTAGCCGTCATTTGGCTATAGCGCGAATCTGAAGGGGTTAATTAATATGTGTAATTAATATGTGTTTGGTTTGTGAGGTGGCAACCCTAGGAGCCAGCGTTAAGGGGTTAAAGGCACATATAATCTTAAGGAAAATAATATTTATTGGAATGGTCAGGTGACAGGGTCACTATTAGAGCGGTCAGCAATGGCGGCCGCCATACTTTTCTCATGACAGGGTCACTTTAATTGCCAATAGGACTTTTTCGCACCATTGCACTGCACTGTAATCTCCTCCTGTATACTGTATTTTACACATTGACCTGCACTGTGCACTGACTGAAACCCTCAATACACTTCTATTATCAGCCATCAGTACATTCCCTCACACATCAATTCTCAGGTGGTCCAGCCCCCTCACCCCGTGAGGTAAACTAGAAGCAGGCATTTCCCGCCCAGCACCTCCGACTAGGGGCGTGGTTTCATTTACACGCACACCTCACATGGGTCTAGGGGCCTTGGGAGCTCTAAACCACGCCCTCTGGGGGCGTGGCTACGCTCGCTTGCTTGTTTTTGGCAACACGGAGCATAGGCTCTCCGGATTGTGGGCGTGGCTACCAAACTTTCGCTGCCATAGTTACCGTCTCCGGTGTCTGTTGTGGGTGGAGTTACCTGGCGGGTTTGTTTGTAGTTGGCGATAGAGCAACGAGTTGTAGGCGGAGTCTAAGTAGCTTTGGGCGTGGTTTGGGTAGAGTCAGTCCCCCGGGTGTCAGAGAGGCGGTGGAGGGGAAGAGGTGACGGCGCTGCAGAGGCGCTGAAGGTGCCGGGCTTTGCTGAGATGGGTGCAGGGCGGACTGTACATGGAGGATCCCAGCCTGGGCACTCCTCTGCGGCCTTCTGATCCCGGATTGTACCTGGCTGGACTGCTGACTGCATTGACCTGTCCTGATCCTGCCTGCTTTGTGCTTCCCTGATCTCTCCCGTCCTGTTTTCCTCATCCCTCCTGTCTTCAATCTGCCCGTCCTGATTTCCTGATCTCTTCTGTCCTGATCTCTTCTGTCCTCAACCTCCCTGTCCTGTTCCTCTGACCCTGCCTGTCCTGATCCCTCCTGTCCTGTTCCTCTGATCCTGCCTGCCCTGATCCCTCCTGTCCTGTTCCTCTTACCCTGCCTGTCCTGATCACTCCTGTCCTGTTCCTCTGACCCTGCCTGTCCTGATCACTCCTGTCCTGTTCCTCTGACCCTGCCTGTCCTGTTCCTCTGACCCTGCCTGTCCTGATCCCTCCTGTCCTGTTCCTCTGACCCTGCCTGTCCTGATCACTTCTGTCCTGTTCCTCTGACCCTGCCTGTCCTGATCACTCCTGTCCTGTTCCTCTGATCACTCCTGTCCGGCTTCTCTGATCCTGCCTGCCCTGATCCCTCCTGTCCTGCTTCTCTGATCCTGCCTGCCCTGATCCCTCCTGTCCTGCTTCTCTGATCCTGCCTGCCCTGATCCCTCCTGTCCTGTTCCTCTGATCCTGCCTGTCCTGATCACTCCTGTCCTGTTCCTCTGATCCTGCCTGTCCTGATCACTCCTGTCCTGTTCCTCTGATCCTGCCTGTCCTGATCACTCCTGTCCTGTTTCTCTGATCCTGCCTGTCCTGATCACTCCTGTCCTGTTTCTCTGATCCTGCCTGTCCTGATCACTCCTGTCCTGTTTCTCTGATCCTGCCTGCCGTGATCACTCCTGTCCTGCTTCTCTGATCCTGCCTGCCGTGATCACTCCTGTCCTGCTTCTCTGATCCTGCCTGCCGTGATCACTCCTGTCCTGCTTCTCTGATCCTGCCTGCCGTGATCACTCCTGTCCTGCTTCTCTGATCCTGCCTGCCGTGATCACTCCTGTCCTGCTTCTCTGATCCTGCCTGCCGTGATCCCTCCTGTCCTGCTTCTCTGATCCTGCCTGCCGTGATCCCTCCTGTCCTGCTTCTCTGATCCTGCCTGCCCTGATCCCTCCTGTCCTGTTCCTCTGATCCTGCCTGTCCTGATCACTCCTGTCCTGCTTCTCTGATCCTGACTGTCCTGCTTCCTCCCCCCAGAACCTGGGTACCGCCTACTTGTACAGTTGGACTGTTCTTCTGAACCTGGCTGGCCTGCACTCCCTCCTTAGTCCTGGCTATTCACTCACCTGAATTGGACTGCACAGCTGATCTGTATTGTCCCTGATGTGTTTTCCTGCACAGCTTTTGTGATCCTGGAGATCTTTATTTTTTCTTTCACTACATACCTGAGCCTGGAAATTCACCCAACTCCACTCCACAGCCTTCCTTCCTACAGAGCTACGTTCCTGGGGCTTCACTCCTTATCCTGGATAGTTGTACCTATAAGCTGGACTTACACTCCACATAGCAGTACTGAGAACCGCAGGGCTTATCCTGGATGCCGAGCTGCACTCCCGATCCTGGATATCTACCTGGCTGCACTCCTGACCCTGGATATCCACATAGCTGTACTCCTCAGCTGTACTCCTAACCCTAGATATCCACATAGCTGTACTCCTCAGCTGTACTCCTGACCCTGGATATCCACATAGCTGTACTCCTCAGCTGCTAAACCCGAAAGCTGTACCCCTGTTCCTGGATACTTTTAAAGCTGCACAGATAGTCACAAAGCTATACTCCTGGGATGGACGTTTGATGCTGGATATTTGTAAGCTGCACTCCTAACCCAGGATACCCACTTTGCAGTACACCTCACACCGGATACCCACTAATCAGTGATCCTGGACAGCATCCCTCAGCCTGAACATCCACCTAGCAGCCCCCCCCCCCCCCCGGCAGATGCTAGGTGTGCACCCAGCTGTGCCTCTGCATTAGTTGCCTTTATCCTGTCTATCCATCGAGCTCAGAGTTTGGATTTAGCCTTTGATCCTGGCCATCGCCTTCACTGTGCCTCTGTTCTAGCCTCCTAATCTTTTTATATCGCTAGCTTTGTCTTCAACACGACCATCCTGATCCTATTCTGATGATCCTTTTAGTAGTGGGTCCTGCACTACCCACCTGATCCTGTCTACCTACACTTTGGGTTCGGTGTATTTTCCTGGCTCTGATCCCAAATTACAGTTCCTCCCGATCCTGAATATCCCTCTGTTTTTCCGCCTACATTACTGTCCTTAATATAGCTTGTCACGAAAACAGTGCACCAATTTTGCTGGCTGAGCCTTCACCCTACACTACTGTTCCTCAATTTTCTCTATTTTGCTGTGCTGAAAAAAATTTTAACCATCAAACTGGAAATCCCTGTGAAACTCTTTTCTCCTCCAGCACGTGATTGTTGAACTACTGCTTGGAAAATTTGCCTCCTCGTGGTGGGTGTCTACCAAAAATCGAAGCTTCAAGACTACCTCGGCTTCTGGATAGTTTGAGTTCTGGAGTTTTTCTTTGTTGAGGTTGATCATTTTTTGAAGGTGAGATTTTCACTTTTTTTATATTTGCTTTCCTGAGCCATCGTTTTGGATTCTGGTACCTTCCTCGTGGTGTTCCTGGAGACCTTACCATTTTTGTGTCCTAAGTGAAGACACTTCTAGAAGAGCCTTGGGGCTCTTCATACGTTTTTGCCTATTCAAGCCTTAAAAAAGCCAAGTTAGAGGGACTACTGGTCACTCCCAGACCCAAGCCATCGTTCTGGATTCTGGTACCTTCCTCGTGTTCCTGGATACCTCACCATTTCTGTATCCTAAGTGAAGACACTTCTAAAAGATCCCTGGGGCTCTTCATATGTATTTGCCTATTCAAGCCTTAAAAAAGCCAAGTTAGAGGGACTACTGGTCACTCCCAGACCCAAGCCATCGTTCTGGATTCTGGTACCTTCCTCGTGTTCCTGGATACCTCACCATTTCTGTATCCTAAGTGAAGACACTTCTAAAAGATCCCTGGGGCTCTTCATATGTATTTGCCTATTCAAGCCTTAAAAAAGCCAAGTTAGAGGGACTACTAGTCACTCCCAGACCCAAGCCATCGTTCTGGATTCTGGTACCTTCCTCGTGGTTTTCCTGGAGACCTCACCATTTCTGTTTCCTAACTGTCTAGAAGAGCCTTGGACCACTTCCTATGTATTTGCCCTTTCTAGTCTTAAGGCAACTTTTTTGTTACTACTAGTCGCTCTCCGACCAAAGACTTCTGTTGTCTACCCCCCCAATTTAAGGGCAGTAGTCAAATCAATATGGAATTCAGGAGCCAGCTCCATTGACCACAACGAGAGAAGACTTTCAAGAGTTGGACACCTGCTTTCATTTTTTGAGGAGCGTTGGCTTCCTGGCACCTGGGATCTGTCCAGCCTTGCTTTAAATTATAGCATAATATATTGTTTACTAATTTAAGTTCCTTAGTCAGTGTTACACTTCTACACCTTCGCAAATTGGTGTTGCACTTCTACACCTTCACAAATTGGTTTTTGCCTACTCCTGGATGCTTTGAAAGTTTTAGGTCTAAACCATTGTGGCTGAATTTTGGATAGCTGGAAAATTTTGGTAAAGCAGTATTTTTAAAAAAACGGAATCTCTTTGCATCTACTGCATACAAGTAATTTTTTTTGACCAATGCTGAATTGATACATTTTGTATCCACCAGAATTTTATACAATGAGACCAAAAAATGTGGATCCTGTATCATCGCTATGATTGCACCCCAGCCTTGGATACTTGTTTAATTCTACCAATTTGAAGCTTTGGAAGTATTTTCGATTTTGTTAGGTGCCGATCAGTTTAGGATTATTTCATTGGAGCCGTTGACCTCTGGATATAATTTGACGCACTATTTCACCTTCGGTGAGATTGTCCTGCTCCTCGTGTTTTCATAATTTTGTTTATTTATTATTTTTGAGACCACTTCCATGCCTTGGCACTCTTCCTCTTTTTGGCTTCCATGAACTTGCAGACTCCGCTAGTAGTGCCCATCGGTGGTTTTTATGCTCTTACCTGCACTTGGCCCACCGGGACCTTTCGGACGAGTTTGTGAAGATGGAAGACTCGCAGCTGCCCTCAGGATTACTGGAGATCTGTGTGCTTGTTGGGGCTTCCACAGACAAACTGAGGGAGATAAACAAGGTAAGCGGAGCCGGACGTCATGTCGCAATGGCTTTCTGAACGCTGTTTCACTTTAGAAAAAATAAAAACTCTTAACAAAAGAGGTGATACATTATTTAGAGAAGACAGCAGATGTGGTGCGGAGAGCCTTATTTAATTAATTGTGAGTTTACACTGCAGAGGGAAACATATTTTTTGTTCTGCCTGTGTTAAACCCATCAGCTAGCCAGAGACGTCCATTAAAGTATAATTTAACCGCTTCAGCCCCAAAAGATGTTTTACTCCCTTCCTAACCAAAGCACTTTTTGCGATTCGGCACTGCGTCGCTTTAACTGACAATTGCGTGGTCGTGCGACGTTGTACCCAAACAAAATTTATGTTCTTTTTTTATCCCCACAAATAGAGCTTTCTTTTGGTGGTATTTGATCACCTCTGCGGTTTTAATTCTTTGCGCTATAAACAAAAATAGAGCGACAATTTTGAAAAAAAACGCAATATTTTTTTACTTTTTGTTATAATAAATACCCCCCCCAAAAAAAAAAAAAATATATATTATATTATATACACCCTATCCCCCCCTACAGTTGGAACACACCAAGGGAACACACTTAACCCCTTGATCGCCCCCTAGTGTTAACTAGGACCCTGCCAGTGTCATTTTTACACTGATCAATGTAATAATGTCACTGGTCCCCAAAAAGTGTAATTTGGGGTCAGATTTGTTCGCTGCAATGTCGCAGTCCCGCTAAAAAAATCACAGATCGCCACCATTACCAGTAAAAACTAGAGCTGCACAATTAATCGTAAAGAATCTAAAGTGTTTCACAATTCTTTCTATGCAAATAATTCTCTCTGCTCTTCTGAAGCCACAGCCTTCAAAAGAAAGGAAGAGAAAAACTGGGCAGTCTGCCAAGAAACAAAACATTCATTCTTTATCATCCCTGATGCCCATGGGTGGGCATCCCTGGTGGTCCTGGGTGGGCGTCATCGGGAGGGGGGGGGGGGGTCTGTGCTTATAATCAGTGCAGACCTCCCCTGTCAGAAGAGCAGCTGATTGGCTCTCCTTGCATCTGTCAGCGCGAGTAGAGGAAAAGCCGTTGCACGTCTTTTCCTGTTTACACTGTTATTGGACACAGCTGATCACATGGTAAAGAGCCTCCGTCGGAGGCTTTTTACCTGGATCGGAGATGCTGTGCGTCAGACTGACACACCACCGATCGGCGCGTGCCGGCTTGTTATCCTGCTGGACGTCATATGACGCCCAGTCCGGATAACTGAACCACTTTTCCAGCTGTCATTCTGCTATAGGTCGGGCGGGAAGTGGTTAAAATTTGCTAAAAATCCCAAAAATCGGATTTTAAACGAACAAAAATCAGATTTTTTTATTTTTTTTTTATTTACATTTTTTAAAATCATCGTGTTTTTTTTAATTTTTTTTATCCACCCTGCTCTGGTTAATGGCCACCAAGACAAATGCAGAGGGTAGATTTCCCTAATGGGAGCAAAAACAGCAATAAAAACCTGTTCTAATCCTTCTCTACTCTTTCCAATGAAAGTAGACGTTGACTGTTGTTTTACTTTAACCTTTTGGGGAGGCTTTGTATTAGGGAGTGATTCACAGCTGGTTGCCAAATCTGTTGGGAGTTTCACTGGTGCATATTATTATTATTATTATTATCATTATTAATAATAATATTTATTAATATTATAAAATTTATATTTATTTATAATTGTTTTTATTATTATTATTATTAATAATAATAAAAACAATTATAAATATAAATTGTATAATATTAATAAATATTATTAATAATAATAATAATAATATTATTATATTACGACTTCCACTCTTTCATTTAATATTTCAGTTCACCTTGGAAGGTAGCAGGTCGTGCACAAACACTCTTATCATTACTCGCTCCGTTTCCACATGATCCAGTTGTTGACTTTTCCCCTTAAAGTTGGATGACACCAGGATACTTTGCAAAGCCCTTGAAAGAAGCAAAAGTGAGGGTCAGTGAGTCCTAAGCAGCATGGGTAGCACAGTGGCTAAGTGGTTAGAACCTCCACTTGGCAGCACTGGGGTCATCAGTTTGAATTCCAATCACGGCACTAACTGCATGGAGTTTGCACGTTCTCCTTGTGCCAGCGTGGGTTTCCTCCGGGCACTCCGGTTTCCTCCCACACTCCAAAGACATGCTGGTAGGTTATTTTGGTTATTGGCTCCTCTCTATATTGGCCCCAGTATGTGTGCGGATGTGAGTTAGGCGACCTTAGATTGTGAGTTCCTTGGGGGCAGAGACTGATGTGAATGTACAATATATATGTAAAGCGATGCATAAATTGTTGCCGCTATATTAGTACCTGTAATAATAATCATATAGATTTTACAGGCATAGTTTTCGTTTACCAAAAAAAATGCCTATGCAGGTAGAGGGGGTCACCTGCAGATAAAAACAAACTGTGCAGCTTTGGCCAAAGTTGACTAATGCCCTTTCTCTAGGTGTAGGCCATTTATGTACTTCCTGAAAAACTCCAAGAGATGGCATCATCCCACCCTGCCTTGTGGCTCAAGACACACCCTGCTGATTCAAATGGCCTTTCTCCTCTGCAGCGGTAGCTCTGAGCTCAGCGATGCTGCAGCGGAGGAGATGGTGGATCACACGTGTGGTGGGGTTTGAGAGCTCGCTTCTCTGATGATGTGGGTGCGCAGTGACAGCTGGACGTTGTCCTAGCAGCAAGGTAGGATGGGGGATGATGCCATCTCTAGGACTTTTACAGGCAGGTCTAGGGAGGTATGTAAGTGGCCAACACCTATAGCGAGGGCTTTAGTCAACTTTGGTTTAGCGGCACAGTTTGATTTTTATCTATAGACACCCCTGACCTGCAAAGGCATTTTTTTTTTTTTGGTAACGGTGAACTAACCCTTTAACTACCTCGCGGCCGTCTATTGATGGCCAGGCGGTGCAGCTCTCAGTGCGGGAGGACGTCATATGACGTCCTCCCCTTCACGGCCCTCCCGGGAGCGCGCACGCCCGCCGTGTCACTGATGCGCGTGCCCTGCGGCCGCGATGTCCGCTGGGCACCTGCGGTTGCCCGGTAACACAGCGGGACCGTGGATCTGTGTGTGTAAACACACAGATCCACGGTCCTGTCAGAGGAGAGGAGCCGATGGTGTGTTCTCTGTACAGAGAAACACTGATCAGTCTCCTCCCCTTGTGAGTCCCCTCCCCCTACAGTAAGAATCACTCCCAGGGAACATATTAACCCCTCCCCGCCCCCTAGTGGTTAACCCCTTCCCTGCCAGTGTCATTTATACAGGAATCAATGCATTTAAATAGCACTGATTTCTGTATAAATGACAATGGTCCCAAAAATGTGTCAAAAATGTCCGATGTGTCCGCCATAATGTCGCAGTCACAATAAAAATTGCACATCGCCGCCATTACTAGTAAAAAAAAAAAATATAAATAAAAATGCTATAAAACTATCCCCTATTTTGTAAACGCTATAACTTTTGCGCAAACCAATCAATAATCGCTTATTGCGATTTTTTTTATTTTATTTTCTTTTACCAAAAATATGTAGAAGAATACGTATCGCCCTAAACTGAGGAAAAAAAATTTTTTTTATATATTTTTTTGGGGGATATTTAGTATAGCAAAAAGTAAAAAATATAGTTTTTTTTTTTTTTTTTTTTTTTTTTTTAATTTGTCCCTCTTCTTTTGTTTATAGCGCAAAAAATTAAAACCGCAGAGGTGATCAAATACCACAAAAAGAAAGCTCTATTTGTGGGGACAAAATGATAACCATTTCATCTGGGTACAGTGTTGTGTGACCGTGCAATTGTCATTCAAAGTGCGTCAGCGCTGAAAGCTGAAAAATGGCTTGGTCAGGAAGGGGGTGAAAATGCCCACTGTTGTTATACGTCGGTACTTTGAAGAGGAGTATCGTTGTTATGGCAGCAGCTACCATAACCCCGGTATCCTCTTCTTCAGCGGGCAGTCCGCTTCAAGATAAAAGTGGTCTCTATGGCAGATTCGCCACAAGATCACTTTTATCGGCGGCAGGAGAGGGCCCCCCCTCCCGCCACGCTTCGGTGCCTTCCGCTGCTTGCCAGAGCTGTCGGCAGCGGCGGAGGCGATCGCGATGTTGTCTCTTGTGTGACATGGAGATGAGTGAGGGGAAGATGGCCCCCATCCGTCTCCATAACATAATTTCCGCCCATAGCTCTTAACGGCTTCCTGACCGCCTCACGCAGATATACTGCAGCAGAATGGCACGGGCAGGCAAAATCCCGTATATAAACGTGATTTTGCATTTGCCTGCCTGTGGGGTCGCGCACGCGCCGCCGTCGGGAGCTCCGTGACCCCGGCCGCGGGACCAGCGGACCCGATCGCCGCTGGTGTCCCGCGATTGAGTTACGGAGCTGAAGAACGGGGAGAGGTCTGTGTAAACAAACCTCTCCCCGCGCTTCCTACTCTGCCTGTCACTGATCGGCTGTTCCCTGTCATCGGGAAAGCCGATCAATGACGTCAGACGTCAGCCCCACCCCCTAATGTAAAAACACACACACGTCACAGCCCATAACCCCTCCCCTCCCCCTAGTGGTTAACTTTTTCACTACAACTGTCATTTATACAGGAATCGGTGCATTTAAATAGCATTGATTGCTGTATAAATGACAATGGTCCCAAAAATGTGTCAAAAATTTCCGATGTGTCCGCCATAATGTCGCAGTCACAATAAAAATCGCTGATCGCCGCCATTACTAGTAAAAAAAAAAAAATATTAATAAAAATGCTATAAAACTATCCCCTATTTTGTAAACGCTATAACTTTTGCGCAAACCAATCAATAATCGCTAATTGCGATTTTTTTTTTTTTTTTTTTTTTTTTTACCAAAAATATGTAGAAGAATGCGTATCGGCCTAAACTGAGGAAAAAAAAAAGTTTTTTTAATATAGTTTTTGGGGATATTTATTATAGCAAAAAGCAAAAAATATTGCATTGTTTTCAAAATTGTCGCTCTATTTTTGTTTATAGCGCAAAAAATAAAAACCGCAGGGGCGATCAAATACCACCAAAAGAAAGCTCTATTTGTGGGAAAAAAAGGACGCCAATTTTGTTTTGGAGCCACGTCGCACGACTGCGCAATTGTCAGTTAAAGCGACGCAGTGCCGAATCGCAAAAAGGGGCCTGGTCCTTTGGCTGCAAATTGGTCCGGGGCTTAAGTGGTTAAAGGGCCATTTTTTTTTTTTTTGGTATTTTTTTTAAACGACAACATATATTATTATTTTTTTTTATTTTTATTTTTTTTAATACATTTTAGTGTAAATATGATATTTGAGGTCTTTTTGACCCCCAGATCTCATGTTTAAGAGGTCCTGTCATGCTTTTTTTTCTATTACAAGGGATCTTTACATTCCTTGTACTGTAATAGGAATAAAAGTGACACAAATATAATATTTTTTTTTTTTTTTTTTTTAAAGAACAGTGTAAAAATAAAAGGTAAAATAAATAAGAAGGGGGGGAAAAAAAATGTTTTTAAACGCGCCCTGTCCCGACGAACTCACGTGCAGAAGCAAACGCATACGTGAGTAGCGCCCGCATATGAAAATGGTCTTCAAACCACACATGTGAGGTATCGCCGCGATCGGTAAAGCGAGAGCAATAATTCTAGCTCTAGACCTCCTCTGTAACTCAAAAAAATGCAACCTGTAGAATTTTTTAAACGTCCCCTATGGAGATTTTTAAGGGTAAAAGTTTGTCGCCATTCCACGAGCGGGCGCAATTTTGAAGCGTGACATGTTGGGTATCAATTCACTCGGCGTAACATTATCTTTCACAATGTAAAAAAAATGATTGGGCTAACTTTACTGTTGTCTTATTTTTTTAATTCAAAATAGTGTATTTTTTCCAAAAAAAAGTGCGCTTGTTAGACCGCTGCGCAAATACGGTGTTTTTAACTTGTAAACAACAAATCTCAGAAAGAGGCCCGGTCCTTAAGTGGTAATGTAAAATATTTAATTTTTAAAGCTAAACGCCGGGCAAATATACAATACAGAATATAATGCAGCTCTGTATTCATTGATAAATCATAAAATGTATATATTTTTTGATGAATGTACTTGAACCACTTGCAGTCTCTGTACAGCAGAGCTCAGACAGGGAGAAGCATGATGAGCCATCCACTATATCAGGAAGGTATTGACAAGTGTAAGGGGCTGTTCACGCGGGTGGGTTGCGTTAAACGGCTTTATCGCACATCTTGCGTGCTTTACACAAAAAAAAAAAAATGTGCAGACTCTGCTGTCACTTTTGTATGTTTCTAAAATGCTTTTTGCCTGGCTGTCTTCTGGCTTCAAGCTTTCTGTGTCACTGAACCAGAGCAAGTATTGCGATTACGGGTTCTGACTTCACTGGCTGCTTGCTTGCTTTGAGATCAGAGAAAAAAAAAAGCATTGCCTTTAGGCAGTGGCTCCATGTCCTCTGGTGTTTGTCCTGCTGTACAGGTACCAGGAGAAGAAGTTCTTTGGAGGGTCTGGTGACTCCTCCTTGTACAGGTATAATGAGAGATTCATGGAATAACTGACACACACTTGCAGTATTTGGTGTATATCAGACAAGAAGAGCTGTCACTGAGAACTCTACTTTCCTCCTGTAGATAGGGGGGGGGGGGGGGGGGAGGGGATATTTCCAGCATTGAACCGTTCCCATCAGCCATTGCCCCAGACCTGTCTATAATCTAATATTCCGATCGTTGGCGTACACTTTTGGGCAATTTGGCTGGTTGCAATGTAAGGGAGGGAAAACCTAGAATGTATTTTGTAATAGGGTAGGTTTCTGAGCTATTGCTGACTTAAACCGGAGCTACACTGCCCCTGACGTTTTATTTTTTTTATTTTTTTCAATGGTGATTAATAAAGAAATTCATTTGTAATTGAGTAACTCACCTGTCCTGTTTTCTATCACTTGTGCCTTTCGTTTTGTATCTCCTAAAAAGACTTTATAAAAAATTTCGGTCCGTTCTCCATCTTGCCTGTGGACATTTGAAACCTCCAGGCATTCTCTTCCTGAATTTCATTGACGCCCAGTCATTGTACTCTCGCGCATGCGCAGTACCAACAGCATAGGAGCGCCGTCAGCAGCTCCTGTTGCCATCACAATGGCGGCGGCGTTCGGTTGTGATAGCAAAGACCGAACGCGACTGTCGTGATGACGTCACGTTTGGTTTCAAGTCTCGCACTATCTCGGGCCAGGCCGCCGCACTGACTCCTGGGAGCTATGACACAAGCTCCCAGGAGTCAGTGCGGGCTAGGGGATATTACGAAATAGAACCGAAAGCGATTGATGGCAAGAAGAAAACAACTAAAGGTAAGTAAAAAAATAAAATAAAAAAACTACCGTTTCGGATCGAGGAAGGTGAGTATTTATTTTTTAGATCTAGGTCTTAAAAACGGGTGGAGCTCCGCTATAAAGAGGGAGCCCGGCGAAAATGTTTTTTTTTTTTTTTTTTTAAAGTCAGCAGCTACAAATACTGCAGCTGCTGGCTTTTAAAATATGGACACTTACCCGTCCAGCGCGCCCGCGATGTCGGCACCCGAAAGCCGATCTGTCGATCGTCTCTCGGGTGCCGCCGGCATCTTCGGTATGGGAATCAGGAAGTGAAGCCTTGCGGCTTCACTTTCCGATTCCCTACTGCGCATGCGCGAGTCGCGCTGCGCAATAAGGACGCTCCCTGCTGTCTCTGGGATCCGTGTGTTTCTCAGCAGACAGCGGGGGGATGACAGGAAATGGCGTAAATACCGCAGATTCTGCGGCTATCTACGCCCGGAAGTGGGTACAGATACTTGTATAATACAGGTATCTGTACCCCCCTCCCCACTGAAAGGTGCCAATTGTGGCACGGGAGGGGGGGAGGGTTCCGATGAGCGGAAGTTCCACTTTAGGGTGGAGCACCGCTTTAAAGTGGACTTTCCCAATCAGCATTGATTATTTGTAATCCTCGTGCTGCTAGCATTAGTAAATGGATAGGAAAGTATGTCATATTTACTTGTTTTAGGTTGGGTTCACACCTATGCGAATTGGATGCGACTTGCACCGCATCCAAGTGGCAGGACATTTTAAAATCTGCTCATTTGAATGAGGCTGCTATACTTAGATGTGCCTGTTTTAATCATCAACCATGTGAGTTGCTAAATGTTGGACCTTCATTAAATGTAACTATATTGCTACACTTGGAGGCACCTCTCTTCTCTTTTATACTCTGTTGTGACATCACACTACTTGTATATCAAGACATCGCTTGTATATCAAATCAAAATGTATCTCATAATTTTGCTTGTCTTGCAAAACCCTCTCAAACCAAGGTTCTACTGTGTGTGTGTGTGTGTGTGTGTGTGTACGTGTGTGTGTGTATATATATATTCTATATATATATTTATATATAAATATATATATATAAAAAATATATATATATATATATTTATATTTTATTGCTAGTCTTTCTTTCCACATTACGACTGTAGCGGTCACACTTTATTAAGTGTGCCCTATCAGTGTAAATGAACTGTAACGGAGTTCTGGGGGGTAATTGTACAGGTTTTACTTTTGGCATCAGTCTGGCTGGGCTGTACTAAGGTTCCGCCTGGTCATAGGTGCAGTGAGACACCCATGACAGGCGGGGAACCAGGCCTGGTTGGATGTCTTAGGTACCAATCTTTCCAGGAGCCAATCAGTGGGCGCGTCTGGCCCCGCTGCGTAGTCTGGGGAGGGGTATTTAAGGTGCTGAAGGTACGTGCTCAGGGTTGGGCCGCTGCTTTGATTCCTGGTTCTGGTCCGGGGTAGCCCCGCGAGGGGTCCCGGACCCAGGAGTGTCTGCCGTCCCGCAAGCATGGTCACCATGAACAGCCCCAGAGGCCCTCATGGTCTGGGGTGGGGATCCGTCCGTTCCCGAGCCTCGGAACTGGCTAGTTCGAGGCCCAGTAACTGAAGGAGGATTCGGAGGCGTCCCGGTGTGCTCTCGGTATTGGAGGGACATGGCAACTCGTACAAGTGACCAGGGGAGGACTCTTCGGAGGAGGGCCAACAAGCTGGCTGCTCGGTAAGAGCCTGGGAGCTGAGTTGTATGGACACTAAAGAATACACACTTCTCACAGTATCGCCAAGAAGGCTGAGAGAAAGAGAGAAAGGTTCTTACTTATCTTCGGTTACAATCTAGTCTGTGGCAGAGACTTTGCAAAGTTTCCTTATCACATGTTGGCTGCTAGACCTCTGGCTAGAGGTTTACTTGGCAGTGAAGCACCCAGCTGCGAGTGGCTACTCTCTGGGTTGATTAGAGACATCCAGTAGATGTCAGTAGTTCAAAGTGCCTCAGTTTATCACCCGTGCCCTCTATTCCCACCTGAGACTGTGTTATGTTGGATGTTACCACTGCAAAATAAAAACCTTGAAAAGGACTTATGTGTCAGCATCTGAAGTCACTGGGTACTAACCCTGGGAACCCCTAGACAACCGAGAAGCCACGAGGAGGTAATTGGTAAGCCCAGAAAGTCAAGGCCGCCCCTAGGGGTTATGGCCGCTACACGACGCTGTCCCAGACTTCCTCCTTAGTCCAACACCAGAGGTTCTCTTAGGACAGAAAGGCTCATGTGTCTTTTGGCCACTTCCTGTGAGCCCAGCCTGTCATTTACATGCCCTTCCCTTGGAGGCGCATCATCACACAGGCTGATAGTACTCCAGGACTGAGCTGCTCATCCCTGGACGAATGCCTGTAGTACTGCTGCTGCTAGAGAAAGAAGAGAAACCTCATGTGACATCACTGCTTCAGTTAGAAGACTGCGGGAAGAGATACATATAAGGTTTTTTATTTGAAACCACATGGGGTGGGGTGATGGCGATTTTGACCAGGGAATGGGCATTTTAGATCCAAAAGGAGGAAGCACTAGGGAACTTTTGCAAAGGGAGGAATCCAAAAGTAGAGGATAACCATGGCCATGAGACACAACCCCCTTGATAAATAATAACAGGAAGACGAGGACAATGGTGGTTGTGATAAAATGGTCTTCTTGTCCTCAAAAGAAGCTGATGTAGATATTCTATGAAGATCCCCTACCCTTGTTTCTTTGAATTCTCTTTTTTCCAGTATGTAGAGTTTATTTTTTATTTTTTTTATTGTTCTGGAAACACTATGTAAATAGTGAGTTTAGGTAATCGTACAAAGATATGTTTAGACCATTGTGCTCGTCCAGCCATGTGGTAACATTTTTGGGAAGTCTTTTTTGTTCCGGTATGACTGTGTACAACTCCATAAAGATACAGATTGATGAGGTTGTGGAGGACCTTGAGTGATCTGCACAGACCCCTGACCTCAACCTTACCCAACACCTTTGGGATGAATTGGAATGAGCCAGGTCTTCTAAACCAACATCTCCATAAAGACATTGATGTGGAGAAACTTGAGGGGCCTGAACAGAGTCTTGACCTCAACCCTACTGAACACCTTTTGGGATGAATTGGAACATGGAACATTGCTGAATGGACACACGTTCCCACAAACACTCTTTAAAATCTTATGGATAGCTTGGAGTGGAGGCTGTAATAGTCAGGTTTTGGAACGGGATGTCCAACAAGCTTATATTGGTACCATGGTCTGATGTTCACAAATATTTAGCCATTGAGGGCCGGTTTACCCTGGGACAAAAAAAGTGGCAACCACCCCAACCTATAACTGGCCTTTGCAGCAAGGTGCACATTGAAGGGCAATTCGCATCACAAACAAACACCCTTCCATGTGCACCTTACTGCAAAGTAGAGCTGCACGATTCTGGCCAAAATGAGAATCGCGATTCTTTTGCTTAGAATAAAGATCACGATTCTCAAGAAATGGCACTTACGAGACTGCACCCAGTGAGGCTACAAGCGGCGTGAGAGGCGTGTGTGCTTTGTGCAGGCCGCTAGTGGAGCCGGACCGCCCGTGAAGGCCAAAGCCGGGGCCTCGTTTTCGGCGAATTTGCGGCCGCAATCGGGACCGCGGCAACGGTGTGTAGCCGTTCGGTGGGCCACGGAGGGGGTCCCCGAGGTGGTTGCCGGAGGCCAAGAGGGTCGGGCAGGTATTTAAATGCCGATGCGGTGTGAGAGCTGAGGGAAACTCAGCTATTCCATGCGGCGCCGGATCCGGAAGTGCGTTCCACGCTGGTTCCGACGGCTTCTCCTCCGGTCCACGCTACATCCCAGAGACACCAGACTGGAGATCGCGGGGGGGGGGGGGGGGAATCGAGATTACGATTAATCGTAAAAATAATCGCGCAGCTCTACTGCAAAGGCCAGTTATAGATTGGGGTGGTTGCCACTTTTTCGTACATTTGGTTAAACTGGGTACGGGAATGCCCCCGATGCCTTTGCTGCCATCATGCCCTTACTGGGCATCACGTGTGTCCCTGTACCTTTTTAAGAAAGAGTTGGCTCCCTCCAGGAACACCTGCCCTTATTCTCTCTACTGCTTTGATGAGCTTCAATTTAGGTGTTATGTATGGCCAGCCTTTGGACTGCAGTTTACAGAGGAGCCATGACGTGGGCACTATAGCTTACACATATATTAGGAAATGTGTACCAACCAATCCCTTTGTTTTTAACGTAAACTGCTATAGTGTCAATTTGGTTGCTTTGCAGACTGGCTGGTAAGGCTTCATGTATACGGGACGTTTTTACAACCTCTCCTAAACGATTTAACTTGACAGATGGTAACCCACGTTTAAAACGTCCGTTATGCCGCGTTTAGCTGCATTTTTACGCCTCTGCGTTTTTAAAAGCGTTTAAAAATATATATGTATATAATTGTGTATATACAGTGGAACCTCGGATTACGAGCATAATCCGTTCCAGGAGAATGCTCGTAATCCAAAGTACTTGAGGCCTAAGTCTGCTGGGAAATTGTTTGTTTTGAGTGGTTCACAGAAACACTAATGTGTGGTGTGAATTCAGCCTATTCATTTTGAACAAGCTGAATGCACGGCACTAAAAGTCGTGCATGCACGACTTTTGTAAATTCACTGCAACAGCATCGCATGGTACTTCTTTACCTTTGGGATCCAGTGCAGGCAAATGCGCTGCATGTGCGACCTGCAATTGGGGTGTCATTGACTTCATGTTAAAGGTAGTTTTTTTTTCTTAAAATAACAAACAAACATGTCATACTTACCTGCTCTGTGTAATGGTTTTGCACAGAACAGCCCTGGTCCTCCCTCTTTTTGGGTCTCCAGCCAAAGCTTCCGGCCTCCCCCTTCCAAGTGCCCCCATAGCAAGCAGCTTGCTATGGGGGCACCTGAGCATGCTTGTTTCTGAGCCAGTTTTCTGTCCCGTCAGACACAGAGCAGGGCTGGACCCCACCCCCACTCTCCCCTCCTTGGCTCACTGGACGTGAGTGACAGCTGGAGACAGTAGCTCCTGCTGTTGTCTCAGGCAGGGGCGTTGCTAGGTCTACAAAAGATCTGGGGCTAGAGCCAATAGCAGCATAGTAAAGAAAGTCATGCGCTTGGGTGAGCATACACATGCATATATATATTATATACATGTGTGTGTGTGTGTGTGTGTGTGTGTCCATCTATCTATCTATCTATCTATCTATCTATCATCTCCCCAGAGAGCCTCCCCCTTGCATCAGGGTCCCCAGAGAGCCTCCCCCTTGCATCAGGGTCCCAAGAGAGCCTCCCCCTTGCATCAGGGTCCCCAGAGAGCCTCCCCTCCCCTTGGGGGCCCCTGCAGAGACTCATGGCTATGGGCCCCAGATTCTGGGCTGTAGCCCCAAAAGCCACCCCCTAGCAACACCACTGGTCTCAGGCAATGAGGAGGAAGAGACACGGGAGAGCCATTGCTGAATTGAGATGAGGTTTAGGTTAGTATTGGGGGGAGCAGTGGGAGGCTGCTGCACACAGTTTTTTTTTTTACCTTTTATGTATAGAATACATGGCAGTAAAAAAAACCTTGAGCCTATACAACCACTTTATTATTGACACCCGATGCAGATCACACGTGCAGTGCAACTTAAACGCGGTGTAGGACACATGCATTGGTTCTATAATGCCACATTCTGATGTGAAACAGGCCCTTGGTGTACTATTTTTATTTTATTAGTGTGTTTTGCTTTTAATTAGAACTTCTTTTTTGGAGGAGTGTGATTCTATTGGGTACATCTTTAATCCTTTTTTTTTTTTTTTTTACCAGAAGCCATTGATGCTTAGATGCCCAGACCAAATGTTACAGCCCTCGCATGTTAACTGAACAATGACACTGGTCACATGATGAGAAACCACTCTGGTTCTCCATCTTCAGTTGGGGACTCAATGTCGGTAACTGCTGGGATTGAGAACCAGAAGCCGCGCGAAGTGTCGGCTGTTGGCTCTCAAAAGGAAAGAAGGATGTTTAGTAACATATCTTTAGGTGCGGGAAACCATGCTGGGGAAATTTTAATAAAGGCGTTGTGGGTAGGAAGGGGTTAAAGTAAACCAATCTCCGGCTTTACATGCGTACATGGCTTGCTTTGATGAACATCGTGTCATCCATATCTCACTATAAGCAGACGAGCAAAAAAATATTTGCCTATTTTTAGATACCTGTTAGGCCAGAGTGACTATCGCCACGTTGTTGTCTCCGACATATTTAATGTACTCGCAAGCATTAAGTTTCTGTTTTGGAAGCTCAGACTCTCGGTTTTCTTTCTGGTTCTTCCGGTCATATTTGCTTTACGTTCAGAGAATTTTAAATCTTACGGACTCATTGAGAAGCTACATAGATCAAAAAAAAATCCAGTGGGACTTACAGGCAAGGTAGACACGTCTGGGGGCTGAACAAAGGTTTTAAGTATTTTGAGATTGATTTGTGTTTTTCTTTTGTTCAGTGTGAAAACATGGAAAATGCTTGCAAACACCAGGTACATAGTAACGTATCCCTAACACCTGTGTGTACAGGTAATTTATCAGTTAGGTTATGTGTTTTAGGTTTGTTGGTTGCTAGACTATACAATGACGATAAGAAAAAAAAAATACATACAACTGCGGTTTTATTGCATGCCTGTCAACATTCACGGATCTCGTGGGACTGTCCCAGAATTCTAGCAAAGTCCCGATGTCCCACAGATCGGTCCTGTGTCCCGAACACTCATTCCTATTTCTGGTCCCAATACACCTACTGCATACTTTTTCCCCTTCTTCCAAGTCTGACCATGTGCAATGCACAACCGCCTGGTAGTAACTAGCCCACTGGACTGTACACCAAGCTGCCGGTTTGTGCATAGCTGACCCGTCCATACTCTACATTGCACTGAGCACTACAGCTGCAAAGAATTATGTTTAGTGTGGTCTTCTAATGCCGCGTACACACGGTCGGAATTTCCGATGGGAGCTTTTAATCGGATTTTCCGACCGTGTGTATGCCCAACGGTCTTTTTCTATCGGATTTGCCGATCGTGTGTATGCAATTCCGACACGCAAAATTTCGACGCATGCTCGGAAGCATTAAACTTCCCTTTTTTATAGTGCTGTCGAACATGTTTTACGCCGCTGTGTTATTGACCGTCGGAATTTGGTGTGACCGTGTGTAGGCAACACAGCTTGATCGGAATTCCGTCGGAAAAACCGTCAGAGTTTTTTCCGACGACAATTCCGATCGTGTGTACGCGGCATAATCCTTCTTCTCTCGCCCTCTGATTTCTCTTGTGAATGGACCCCATGGATCGCAATTGTGAGCAGTGACTGCAGTTGTCACGTGGCAGTGCAGCATTTATGGAGTTAAAACAGGTGATGTACAGGCAACATAGACTCCCGCACATTCCTTTTATACTGTATTGGCCTTTATGTGGCATTTTTTTTCTGTCGTTTGACCACTAAAGATGCATGCTTTCTTCATCCCACTGCCTACCAACTCCAGGAATTCTTCCTCCAGTGAACCACCAATGGCAGGCATTTTTTTTACTCCCCAGGGACCACCAACATCCGGCATTTTCCTGCTCTGCGTTAGCCACCAATGTTGGCCATTTTTTTACTCCCTATTAACCACCAACATCAGGAATTTTTTACTCCCTATTAACCATCAACGTAGCGTATTTTTACTCCCTATTAACCACCAACGTAGCGTTTTTTACTCCCTATTAACCACCAACATCAGGAATTTTTTTACTTCCGATTTTAACCACCAGCGTAGCATTTTTTTACTCCCTATAACCACCAACGTAGCATTTTTTTACTCCCTATAACCACCAACGTAGCATTTTTTTGCTCCACATCAACCACCAATGTGGGCATTTCTTTACTCCCCATTAAATAACACCAGGCATTTTGTTAGTCCCAGCAACTGCCAATGTCAGGCAATTTTTACTCCCATTAACCACCTACGCCACCTACACCAGCCATTTTTTCCAGGGTATGTATGTTTGCTCCCCCTGACAACCAGCGCCAAGCAAATGTTTCTTCCATTGAATACTGATGCAGGCCTTTTTTTCCTCCAGCTCTCCATGGGTACCAGGCTTTGTCCTTCCTCTCGTACACCGACACTGGGGCGATTTTTTAATTTATTTTTTATTTTTTCCTCCCACCGATCATTGACGCCAGATGTTTTTCCTCCTCGGGCCATCAATTCCAGGCATTTTTTTTCTCTCTACCACTCACCATGAAGCAGCTGCCTTCCATTGACCGCAAATGCCACCCATATTTTCCTTTCTAAGTGGCACCATGACACATACTGCTGACCACTGTCCTCTATGCAATGGGGTTTATTTTCTAAAGCTGGAGAGTGCAAAATCAGGCTCAGTTCTGCATAGAAACCAATGCGCTTTCAGGTTTTATTGCCAAAGCTTTAAATTAACAAGCTGGGGTTAAAAGCTGATTGGCTACAGATTCTGTGTTCACCAGCTTTAGTAAATCTACCCTACTGTGTTGTACATAACAAAGCGCTTGTACATTTCATACTCCAAGTATACTCAAGTGTTTATTGTCTCAACAGTTGCTAATTACCAAGTAGTTTCTGACCATTTAATGAAGTTCTTCTTTAAGGTAGGCCCAGACATGTTGTTTCTTTAGGTTTATATGTGTCTGTGACACTTTCCTTTGTGGTGCCGCACAGTTAAAGCGGAGGTCCGCTTAAAAAAAAAAAAAAAAAAATTAAGTCAGCAGCTACAAATACTGCAGCTGCTGACTTTTAATAATCGGACACTCACCTGTCCCAGGGTCCAGCGATGCGGGGGGATCAAAGCCCCACTGGTGTCCCCTCTCCGGCGGCGCCGGCATTGTAACTGTGGGCGCCCGGCTGTGACTTCACAGCTGGGCACCCACTGCGCATGTGCGAGCCGCGCACCGTGACTGGCCGCGCAATCATCTGGGACCTGTGACGTGTCACAAATGATTGCCTAGAGGGAGGGGGCAGAGCTGATCTCCCTTCCTGCGCCAAGGGAAGTTACGTCAGGAGCCGAGGTGAGTAAGGAGGCAGATTACGAGGGACCCCCTAGCAACAGGCATTAAGAGGTGAGTTAAAAAAATAAATACATTTCTCCAAATGTTTTTTTTTTTTATTTATTTCATGCACATTAGTCAATTTTATTTTTTAGGGTACAAATCTACTTTAACCACTTCAGCCCCGACCAATTGGCAGCCAAAGGACCAGGCCCCTTTTTGCGATTCGGCACTGCGTCGCTTTAACTGACAATTGCACGGTCGTGTGACGTGGCTCCCAAACAAAATTGGCGTCCTTTTTTTCCCACAAATAGAGCTTTCTTTTGGTGGTATTTGATCGCCCCTGCGGTTTTTATTTTTTGCGCTATAAACAAAAATAGAGCGACAATTTTGAAAAAAATGCAATATTTTTTACTTTTTGCTATAATAAATATCCCCAAAAAACATATAAAAAAAATTTTTTTTCCTCAGTTTAGGCCGATACGTATTCTTCTACATATTTTTGGTAAAAAAAATCGCAATTAGCGATTATTGATTAGTTTGCGCAAAAGTTATAGCGTTTACAAAATAGGGGATAGTTTTATAGCATTTTTATTAATATTTTTTTTTTATTAGTAATGGCGGCGATCAGCGATTTTTATTGTGACTGCGACATTTTGGCGGACACATCGGACATTTTTGACACATTTTTGGGACATTTGTCATTTATACAGCAATCAATGCTATTTAAATAGCACTGATTCCTATGTAAATGACAGTAGTGAAGGGGTTAACCACTAGGGGGCGGGGAGGAGTCAGTGTGACGTGTTGTGTTTTTTTTTTTTTTACAGTAGGGGGGCGTGGCTGTACGTCTGACGTCATTGATCGGCGTTCCCGATGACAGGGAACCGCCGATCACTGACAGTCAGTGTAGGAAGCGCGGGGAGAGGTTTGTTTACACAAACCTCTCCCCGTTCTTCAGCTCCGTAACCCGATCGCGGGATACCAGCGGCGATCGGGTCCGCTGGTCCCGCGGCCGTGGGCACGGAGCTCCCGACCGGGTCGCGCGCGCGCCGGGGGCGGCGCGCGCCCCCCGGGCAGGCAAATTACAGGGGACGTACAGGTACGTGCTTTTGCCTGCCCGTGCCATTCTGTTGACGTATATCTACATGAGGCGGTCGGGAAGCGGTTAAGGAGTATCTTGTGGGTACAAGGACTGTGGCACGTGTGCAGTGTGTACTGCGAGTAGGCTTAAACTATATTTATCTATGTTCGTTTAAGCCATTCCGATTACCTAGCACAATTTAGCCACACCCACTTTTTGCAGCGACATGCAGAGTACACGTCTCCTTTCTTGGGTAAACTTTTTCTCATTGTCTGATGTGGGATGGTATGTTATTGCGCCATTTTATTTATCCACTTTTAATTACATACATAGTTTAGTCTGGTTGAAAAAAGACACAAGTCCATCTAGTTCAATCAAAAGGGGGGGGGGGGAGATACAATCCTATGTACACAATCCTATACCCACAGTTGCTCCAGAGGAAGGCAGAAAAAAACAGCAAAGCCTGACCCAATTTGCTCCAGCAGGGGAAAAAATTCCTTCCTGACCCCCCCCCCCCCAGAGGCAATTGGATATTCCCTGGATAAACTTTACATGTGTACTTGTCAGTACCCAGTTTTATTATGTACATTTAGGAAAGAAGTCAGGCCTTTTTTTCTTAAAGCAACCTTATGAACCAGAACCAGCTCTTAAAGGAGTCTATTCCACATTTTCACAGCTCTTGCTGTGAAGAAACCCTTCCGTATTTGGAGATTAAATCTCTTTTCCTCCAGATGTAAAGAGTGTCCTCTTGTCCTCTGTGGTGACCACGTGGGCATAAGAGTAAACGCTGGGGGGCCTGTTGGCGTTGGAATAAATGTGGGGGGGGGGCGGACCTGTGGGCATTGGAGTAAACGTTGCTGGCCTGTGGGTGTTGGAGTAAACGTTGGGGGGCCTATGTGCATTGAAGTAAAGGTTGGGTGGCCTGTGGGCATTGGAGTAAACGTTGGGGGGCCTGTTGGAGTAAATGTTGGGGGCCTGTGGGCGTTGGAATAAATGTTGGTGGGCCTGTGGGCGTTGGAGTAAACATTGGGGGCCTGTGTGCGTTGAAATAAATGTGGGGGACGGGCCCGTGGGCTTTGGAGTAAACGTTGGGGGGGCCTGTTGGCGTAAACATTGGGGGCCTGTGGGTGTTGGAATAAACATGGGGGGCGGGCCTGTGGGCATTGGAGTAAACTTTGGGGGGCCTGTGAGCCTTGGACTAAAGGTTGGGGGGCCTGTGAGCCTTGGACTAAAGGTTGGGGGGCCTGTGAGCGTTGGAGATATCGTTACTTGACCTCCTGTTGTTTTTTTTTTTTTTTTTTTTACCACCCTCTGGCTGCCCATGTGAAAGAGGCCTAAAAGACAACTGTACTTTTAATAGGAAGTACAGTTATGCTCTTGCCTAATCATGTTCCTTATGTGTAATTGGAGTGCTGGACAATATTTTTATATTTATTTGATTTAAAAAAAAAAAAAAGTTTCTGAAATGTAAAAAAATTTAAAATAAAGTAGACCTAGGAGTGTCCGTATATATTTCTGGAATTACATTTATTCTGCACTTTGCTAAGACTGCTCAAAAAACAGATGGTGACGACCTACCAAATAATCCTTCATTGTGGATTAATTGCATGTGATTCCATGGAAAGAGGATGCAATAGGTGGAGAGGTTGGCACACAGCCCCGAACCATCCATTGAGTCACCTGTTAATCATCACATCTCTTGGTGGCTTAGCGATCGGTTTATGTTCAGTCAGCGTTGAAGTGTAGACGACCTCTCCAAACTTTGACTAAAGCTGAACTCCAGGTATAGATTTCAATTTTATAGTTACATTGGTTCAGCTTGGCATAATGTAGATGTGGATATTTCATACCAGAGGGACCGATGGGGAAGCCCATGTAGTGGTTGGTGCTACTACAATGTTAGCCGAGATCTTCCAGGTCCTTAGCCGAGCGGCTTCACCTCTATACAATGAGCACATGGGGTTGGCTCACTCAGCACCACTGCCATTTGTAGAACGCTTTCTATGTATATATATTTTTTTTTTCAATGGTTACAGTGTGCTTCCTGATTGGATAGGATGGAGATTCTGACATCATCGCCCCCCCCCCCCCTTTTTTGGCTTATCCAATCAGAATGCTTCGTGTACATTTCCAAAAAAGAATAGGGGGAGCAAGTTTTTCTTTTCTTTTCTTTCTTTTCTTTTTCTTCTTTTTTTTCTTTCTTCTTTCTTTCTTCTTTCTTCTTTTTTTCTTTTTTCTTTCTTTTTCCTTTTTCTTTCTTTTTGTTATAAGGTTTTATTAAAACACAAAATAAGACAAAAACATCTAAGAATGAGCACACAGTAGGTAAATTTAACAAATGGTCATCCACCAAAGGACAGTATCCATATAGCATTGCAAACTGGATACAATCATTGGTGTCCTCTTCAGACCAGACTAAGGGTTTATTTTTTTTCACATGGGTGGACACTGCCAGCAGATCTGCCTGCCCAGCGGAAGATCTGTCTGATCCATGCTGAGCAGGTGGATGACGGGTCTGTGTCCATTCTACGTATGCAGAGCGGACACAGACACCACCCGCTCTCCTCTGAGTCGGATGTAAACAGACCACCCGTCCATTTAAATCTGTCACCCGATCCCCCATCTGTCTAGATGTTGGCGAGTGTAACAAACATGTTATACTTATCTGTTCTGTTCAGTCGTTTTGCACGGGGCAGCCCTGATCCTCTTCTTCTTGGCCCCTCCCCCTTGACCAGTGCCCCTCCCCAATAACAAGCCACTTGCTATGGGGCCACTAGTGCATGCTTGCTCCCGAGCCCTGCTCTATGCGTCCATAAGAGACATAGAGCTACAGCTCCGCCCCACTCTCTCCTCATTGGCTCACTGGCTGTGATTGACAGCAGCGGGAGCCAATGGCTCCCGCTGGTGTCTGAGCAATTGAGGAGAGGTCCCGGGACAGCCGAGTCTCTCGTGCACATCGCTGGATCGAGAGGGGGCTCAGATGAGTATTAGGGGGGCTGTGGGGGGGGGGGGGGGGAGCAGCACACCAAAGGTTTTTTTTTTTTACCTTCATGCATGAATGTAAAAAAAACCTTCAGCCTTTACAATCACTTTAAAGTAAAACAAAGGGCTAGGGCATCTTGAAGTTGCAAAAACTCAAGGGGATTTTTTTTGTATAAAAAAAGTATTTTTTATATATATATATATATATATATAGCCGGGTAGCTGGAAGAGTAGATATATTCAGTTCAATAGAATCTGCTCTATTTTTTGAGTAATTAAAGTGATATTAAAGTATGTTATTTAAAAAATAAAATAAAAAAAACATGTCATAATTACCTGTTCTGTGCAGTGGTTTTGCACATAGCAGCCCCGGTCCTCCTCTTCTCTTCTCCGGTCCCTTGCCAGTGCTCCTGGCCCCTCCCTCCTGTCGAGTGCCCCCACAGCATGCAGCTTGCTGTGGGGGCACCCCAGCAGACCTGCTTCTAAGCTGCACACACAGCAGCGGCTCAGCCCCCCCTTCTCTCTCTCCTGATTGTCTCCCTCTCCTGATTGGCTCAGTGGCTGTGATTGACATCAATGGGAGCCATTGTCTCAGCCAGTGAGGAGGCAGTGTCCCCGGAGAGCCGAGGCAGGAAATACTCCACCCCCTGGTCACAATTGAACAGGATATAACCCTGAGATCTAGAAGGAGGGATCAGCATCAGCCTCCCTTGCAGACAATAGTGGTTCCCTGATAAGGACTTCCACACGAGGTAATCCCCCTCAACCGGGGCTCAGCCACATGCATCAACCCAATTCGACCATACTTTATCATATTTCTGTGGACAATTTCTACTCTATTAAGTGATGCGGTATAGTGGTAACACATTATTTATTGTTTTTTGCCATGCTTCCTTAGATGGGGCCTCTTTTTGCTTCCATTTAAGGAGTATTTCTCTTCTAGCATAGAATAGAGAGTAGGTTAGGCACAGTTTAACATAGCGGTCCGCCTCTGTATCTTCCAGATGGCTCAATAACAGAGTTAGAGGTTCTAATGGTATCGTAACTCCGCAAACCGTTCCCAAAGTGTCTGCCACCAAGCTCCAGAGCGGGCGTAGTTTGGGACAGAACCAGACCATATGGTGCCCGTTTTTCTAGTTCACATCTAGTGCAGTTGGGGCTAATTCCAGGGTATATGTTGGCTAGCCTTTGTGGCGTGTAGTAGGCCCTGTGTATACATTTTAATTGTATAAATCTGTCCTTACACTCCTCCCATTGCTCCTCCCCCAAAGAAGGGATATCAAGTCAACCTGCCATTTGGCCATGGATATATTACTTTTAACATCATGTGCTACTGTTAAGTAGAGGTATAAGGAGGACAGGGGTTTTTCCAGCACCCCCGAAATCAAGAGGCGCTCGATTTGAGTCAGGCTCAAGCGTCACCTGAGAGCGGAATTGAGCCCTAAGGGCATGCTGAAGCTGCCAGTATCTGAAAGAGAAAAGTTCTCGGTAGGTTGTGAGTTAGTTGCAACTCTCGAAAAGAGATTATGACACCCCGTGGCATAACCTGTCTTAAAGGGGAGGGCCAGCCGGGATTTTAAAAAAAATAAAAAGTCAGCAGCTACAAACACTGTAGCTGCTGACTTTTAATAATCAGACTTACCTGTCCTGGGTTGTCGCCCCCCCCCCCCCCCCCGAGACCGACCGTCCCTCGGCTCTCGGTTCCCGGCGCCGCCTTCCAACTAAGGGAAACAGGCAGTGGAGCCTTGCGGCTTCACTGCCCGTTTCCTACTGCGCATTCATGAGTCGCGCAGCGCTTTGTGAATGGGGCGCGCCGTGTTGTGGGACACACACAGTTCCCATAAAACACAGCGCCCCATTCACTAGAAGACGACGCGAGGAGCAGAAGACTGAAGAACATTGTGGAATAGGAAGAGGCAGATTAGGACGATCTGCCTAGCAACAGCCATTTCTGGTAAGTTTAAAACATTTTTTTATTTTTTTTTCCTTCCAAATTTTTATTAACGTGTGTGTTTGTTTTTTTTTTTTTTTGTTTGTTTTTTTTTTTTTAGGGTGGCCCTCCACTTTAATGTGGCGATACCCTTCTTGGCCCAACTTGCCGGGTCTGGGATAGTAAAGAGATGAGGGAGCATGGGATTAGCCCAAAGTGGGGTGTGTGGGGAAACGCATGATTGCTTCAGGAGGGGCCTATGGAGATTTTTAAGGGTAAAAGTTTGTCGCCATTCCACGAGCGGTCGCAATTTTTACGCGTGACATGTTGGGTATCACTTTACTCGGCGTAACATTATCTTTCAAAATATAAAAAAAAAAAAACTTTACTTTTGTGTATTTTTTTTATTTTTTCCCCAAAAAATTTTGATTGTAAGACCGCTGCGCAAAAATACGGTGTGACATAAAGTATTTCAATGACCGCCATTTTTATTCTCTAGGGTGTCTGAAAAAAAAAAAAAAATATTATATATATATGTGTGTGTGTGTGTGTGTGTGTGTGTGTGTGTGTGTGTGTGTGTGTGTGTGTGTGTGTGTATATATATATATATATATATATATATATATATATATATATATTATATATATATATATATATATATATATATATATATATATATATATATATATATATATATATATATACACATACACATTATATATATATATATACATACACATATATATATATGTATATATATATAATGTGTATGTATATATGTATGTATATATATATATATATATATATATATATATATAATGTGTATGTGTGTGTGTGTGTGTTTGGGGGTTCTAAGTAATTTTTTAGCAAAAAAAAAAGATTTTAACCTGTAAACAACAAGTTTGAAAAATAGGCTGGGTCCCTAAGTGGTTAACATTCGACCCGGAGAGAGAAAATTGCCTTATAATAATTTTGCCTCATTCACAAAGAAGGAATGTACAATGCGGTTTCACAGGATGAATAGTTGAGGAAATATTTTGGGACTCAGGAATATCTATGGTGGGTGGTGCCTTGTATTATTGATTGCTGTTGGTTGGTATTTCTAGATGGTGTAGAAAGTTGCGTGACATGGAGGCTTCCTTCATATGGCACTTTGTCCCCCTAGTAGCTAATCGTGTTTCATGCAGCGATTTTTCTGTAATTATGTAATGTGTGGTATGTGGAAAAGAATCTGACTTTTCTATATTCGGCATGTCGGGTTTTTCCTCCACGCTGTATAATTTGCTGATTGACAGTTCTGCCATTCAAGGGCTTGGTAGGGCCAGGCCCGTCGCAACAGGACAGGCAAAACAAGCCTAGGGTGCCTGCCTGCCTGCTGCCTGTCACTGTCCCGGATTGCCGCCCTGGGTCGATCTAATGCATGATCGATCTGACTGTCTGTCACTGTCTCAGACTTTGGACCCCTAGCTGGCACTGTGCTGGTTGCTACCTGCCGCCCGCTTGGCGTGTAGCAACCAGTGACGTCACGAGCAGAGCAGGAGAGAGGCAGAGTTGTGCCTATCACAGCGGAGGACTCAGGAGATCTAGCTAGCTCCACCCACCTCCTCCCCTCCCTGTATGTTCTGGTCCTCGAGTCCAGCCAGGCACTCAGGCAGCGGCATGCTGCTGCAGAACAAACACGGTCCCCCTGTCCATCCCACGGTCCCCCTGTCCATCCCACGGTCCCCCTGTCCATCCCACGGTCCCCCTGTCCATCCCACGGTCCCCCTGTCCATCCCACGGTCCCCCTGTCCATCCCACGGTCCCCCTGTCCATCCCACGGTCCCCCTGTCCATCCCACGGTCCATCCCACGGTCCCCCTGTCCATCCCACTGTCTCCCTGTCCATCCCACTGTCTCCCTGTCCATCCCACGGTGAACTTAAACTGTATCGCTATGCTGTGATTCCTGTAGGCTTTGCGCGCGTGCTGGGGGGGGGGGGGTTTGGGGGGCCTCCATGTCTATTTTGCTTGGGGCCCCCAAATTCCTTCAAACGGCCCCGGGTAGGGCTGTGCCCATATGTTGTTGGGCGGTGCCGCATGTGTGTTTTTTAACGTGGTTCACAACTGTGCATTGCGTTGGGCTGTGTAGGTGCGCTGGGGGTGCCATTCAAAATGAATGAACTGAAACTGCACCGTGTATAATGCATTGCAGTAGCACATATTTGATCTAAACTCATATTAGGAATGGGTTCTTATTGCTGATCTCCAGCCTTCTATTCACCCTGCTCTACAGGTTCTTCACCTGAACGGAAATTACTCTGATTTCACTGCACACTGTGAGCTTCTCACCATGTGCATTAGAAGCTGCAGCAAGTCCGATAGAGCCCACCTCATTTCCTGGTTGGCAGGACGTCCAGCATTAACATCCCAGCCTAACTGTCCCTGGCCGCCTCTTTCATTAATTGGATTTCAGTTCTTTCAATCATGGAGGCTCAGCATCACATGTAAGCGTTACCTAGGGTGGTCTGCAAATAAAGTCGGTCTAGGAACGCCCACTCCTCCCAGACTGATATCCACCAGTCAAGGCGTCTCCTCCCACTGCTTGCATCAGAACTGAGGGCTCTTAAAGCGGAGTTCCACCCAATAATGGAACTTCGGCTTTAAGGGAGGTGACCCCCTTTTTTGGGGGGGACCAGGGTCCCAGCTCCCGTTTTCTCCAGGCGCACCACAGCACTGGAAGGGAGATCACCTCTCCCCCCCTCCCTCTCGGCAATCATCGGCACACGTGACAGGTCCCAGATGATTGCCCCGCTAGTTGAGGCGCAGGGATCGCGCATGCGCAGTGGGTGGCCGGCCTTGAAGTTACAATGCCGGAGACGAGCAGGACTTTGTTCCCCGCATTGCTGGACCCCTGGACAGGTAAGTGTCCGATTTTATTAAAAGTCACCAGCTACAAAAAGCTGCTGACTTTTAATAAACAGACACTCACCTATCCCACGGTCCAGCAATGTGGGCGCTCGAAGCCTTGCTTCTCTCCCCCTTCCAAAGGTGGACTTCCGCAGCACCTGGAGAGGAAGTAGGAGCTGGGTACCTGTGAAAACTAGGTACCCACCCCTCCCTCCCCCCAAAAAAAAAAAAAATGACATGCCAAATGTGGCATATCAGGGGGTCACAAGTATTTAACTTTTGGGTGGAACTCCGCTTTAACCACTTCTGGACCTCCTCTATACTGCGGCAGGGCAGCCCTGTGCATGGGGTCTGGGGCGCGTGCACGTGACCGATGTGATTTGGACACAGCGGGAGCCAATCGGCAGGTCTGGCGGACACGATGCCCCCCGGGACCCACCGATCATTCTGAGGGGAAAATGTCTTGCCTGCAAAGCAGAAACGCAGATCTCTGTCCCCCCCCCCCCAGTCAAAGCACATCCCCCCTACAGTTAGAAAGCACCCCCTAGGACACGTTTAACCTACTGATCGCCCCTGATGTTAATCCCTTCCCTGCCAGTGTCATTTATACAGTGACAGTGCCTTTTTTTATTTTTATTTTTTTAAGCATTGATCACTGTATTGGTGTCTCTGGTCCCCAAAAAGTGTCAGATTTGTCCACCGCAATGTCGCAGTCCCACTAAAAAATGCTGATCGCCGCCATTACTATTAAAAAATAAATAAAAAATCCCATAGTTTGTAGATGCTATTAACCCCCACTAGTGGCTAGCTGCAGCTTTGGCGGCGCTGCCTATTGATTTCAATGGGAAGAGGCGCTTTTTGTAGCGGTGCATTCACTGCTTCTAAAGCGCCTCCAAAGAAGCTGCTGGCAGGACTTTTTTTGACGTCCTGCCAGAGCACCGCTCCAGTGTGAAGGCCCTCGGGCTTTCACATTGGAGTGACAGGAGAGGCGCTGTTATAGCGCCTGTAAAGCCCCTTTAGTGTGGAAGGGGTCTAACTGTGGGAGATGAGTTATTCAAGAAAGTAAAAACACTGTTGTTAAAGGCAGGATGGGTTTTCCTGAAGAGATGGGCTTTCAGGAATCACATAAAGACAGTAGCAGATAGCTGGGCCAATTGGGGTGGGGGGGGGGTTCCAGAGGATTGGAGATGCCCTGGAGGTGACCGGGGATGGGGGTGGGGGGGCGCTAGAGAGCAGGAGGTGCGCATGGTAGGACATGGAGTGGAGAAGATGGTTTGGGTGATATTTTATGATGAGGTTGGTAATGTAGCTGGGGGCAGAGTTGTGGATGGCTTTGTAAGTCATTGTTAATATTTTGAATCTTATTTGTTGGGTGATTGGGAGCCAGTGGAGGGATTGGCAGAGAGGGGTGGGGGAGCGGTTGGTAAGGTGAATGAGTCTGGCAGCAGCAGTTATGAGCGAATGAAGGGGGATAACCTGTCTAGAGGTAGGCAAGGAGGGGGCATTTCTGTTGTCAAGATGAAGGGTAAGTAGCTTGGTGGTGAAGTTGGCTAAGTAGGGGTGTATTCTGGAAATTTTATGGTGGTGAAGATTTGGAGAGTGATTGAATGTGGGGTGAAAGAAAAGGCGAGAGTTCAGGGTTCAGCTTGCATCCAGAAATAAGGGAAGGAACTGATAGTTGTGCTATTCATCTTGATGAAAAAGTCAGAGGAGGGGGCATGGGGGAAGGAAATACTGTATTATGAACTCAGTTTTAGGAAGTGGTGCAACATCTGTACTGATCTGTTCGTTTTATAAATTTAGTGATGCACCAAGAAACTGAAGAGGAAAGTGGATCAGTGTCTTCAGCGTAGAGAGATGGTATTGGGGGACCCCTACAGATAGAGTGAGATGAGGTAATTGTCCGAAACCATGAAATCGGGCCGAGACGGAAGTACAGCCGTGCAACTCAGGAACATTTGTAATTCCATGGCAACCTGATCCATGCGGTGATCCAGTTCATCCAATCTGGAAAAAATATTACCAACAAGTGGATTGACTACATCTTCTGAATTCATGGCCTTCGCCTACTGTCAGAAACCCGTGAAATCAGGCCGAGACAGAAGTACAGTTAAATCGCACTTGTTTAATAATAAAAGTAAAAAGAACAAACGTAGTCAAAACATAGCCAAAGTTCAGTAACCGGAACGGATAGTCAGCCAAGCCAGAAGTCAGGGATCAATGTAGTGGAACAGCAAGCAGGATCTGGAGCCAGAAGGGATGTCAGCAAAGCACGTCTTGAACAGGATTGCAGGAGATAGTTTCTGTGATGTTGACCAAGGCGAAGGCAGAGAACCTCTGGACTGGACGGCTTAAGTAGGCAGGACGAACGAGCAGGATATCATCAACAGCTGAGTAACTGTGGAGAGAGATAGGAGCTGGTAATTAGCCGACGGCTGAGCGGCCAGCTCAGAGAAGGAAGGGCTGAGCCCAGCCCTGACAGTAATAGAGTTGTAGGTGATGCTAAAGGTGTCCTTAGATCTGTAGGAGGAGAACCAAGACAGAGCAGTGTTGAAGGCAGCAGAAAGGTCTAATAGTAAAGGCCTGTACACACGATACGAAAATCGGATGGTGAAATTTGTACGACAAGTTGTCTGCCAATTTTCACATCGTTGGTACGGTGCTTTCGACAGCCGATTTTGCTTTTTCATCAGACAAAAGCTGGCTGTGCAGGCTATAACACTTTTGGATGTGTACTAACGTCCGATTTTCGTTTCTTTAGTACAGTCTTCATCGGAGCAAGACTAGGCATGCTCAGAAACGAAAGAACACATACAAAACTATTCAACGCGTTACGTCACTTCTGACGACGTATTCTGTCATACGAACATTTTCGTATTGTGAGTAACCTCTTCACTTTCCACATGAGAGTAGCATGCCACAAAAAACGGACACAAATCTAAGCGTGTGTACGAGTCTTAAAGTGGAGTGCCCACAAAAAAAAAAAAATTTTTAAAGTCAGCAGCTTCAAATACTGCAGCTGCTGACTTTTAATAATCGGACACTTACCTGTCCCGGGGTCCAGCGATGTGGGGGAACGAGACCCCCCTCGTTTCCCGCTCCGCTCGCGGCGCCGGCATTCTTAATGTGGGAACCCGGCTGTGGCTTCACAGCCGGGCACCCACTGCGCATGTGCGAGCGGCGCAGTGCGCCGTGATTCGATGCTCACTCATCTGGGACACATGTCAGGTCCCAGATGACTGTGCGGCGCCTACAGGAAGTGACGTTTAGCCCGGGCAAGGAAGGTGGCAGACTACGAGGGACCCCCTAGCAACAGGCATTTAGAGGTGAGTAAAAAAAATTTTTTTTTTTATGAATTTTAAGCCACTTTTTTTTTGGTCGCAACCCCACTTTAAGAATACTGAGGAGCGGCCATTGGTTTTAGCAGTTAAAGTGGAGCTCTGCCGAAATTATTATTTTTTTTTTTTAAGTCAGCAGCTACAAATACTGCACTTGCTGACTTTTAAAATATGGACACTTACCTGTCCAGGATGCCCGTGATGTTTTTTACCCGAAGCCGATCTGTCCCTCGGGTGGAGGCGCCACCATCTTCGGTAAGGGAATCGGGAAGTAAAGCCTTGCGGCTTCACAGTCTGGTTCCCTCCTGTGCATGCGCGAATCGTGCTGCACGTCCTGACTTGTACCTGCTGTCTTCTGAATGAATGAATGAATAACTTGTATAGCGCTACAATGCGAACTGAATCGCCTCAAGGCGCTGTATTGGCGTTTGGTTGTCGAGCTTCTAGAAGAGGTAGGTCTTGAGTTTCTTCCTGAAGGCCTGGTGGTTTTCTTCCACGCGAATGTCTCCCAGAATGTGTGTGTCTCCCAGAAGTCGGAGGAGGGGCTGGACATGGCGTAGATCCTGTGGTGATCTATGGCCGGAAGTAGGAGCGAATATCTGGATTATACAGGTATATGCTCCCGCCCCCTGAAAGATGCCAAATGTGACACTGGAGGGAGGGAGGAATCTGAAAAGTGGAAGATCCATTTTTGGGTGGAACTCCACTTTAATGAGTCATTAGTGAGTTTTAGAAGGACAGTTTTAGTGGCGTGTTTAGGGGCAAAGGTCAAACTGTTAGGGGTCAAGAAGGTTGTTAGCGTGAGATAGAAATTAGGTGTTCTAGGAGTTTGGAGGCAAACGGGAGCAAGAAGATGGGTCTTAGATTGGTCAGACTGGTAAGGTCCACTGAGGGCTTTTTAAGGCGGAACTTCACCTCCTCGCTTCTCCTCCTCCCTCCTCCTCCTCTCATAACTTTTTTTTTTTTTCTGGGAGCGGGTACCAATTTCTGACATGTATTTGTAGCTGCCGACTTTTAATTTTTTTTGAAACAGAAGTTCCTCTTTAAGTATGAAGGTGACCACTGCATGATTTCGAAGAAAGAGGAAATGCCAGTTGCGGTTGAAAGCTAAATGTATGTGTGAAATGCATAGACTAATCAATAAAAATATCAAAAGCTGTTTTCCCTGTCAAAGCAGCTGTATTTCTGTCTAGCCAGTCCTAAGACCTATCTAAAACAATGTGGGCCTCCAATTGTGGACAAATAAACTCATACACAAAACTGACCCTGGAATGTTTATGTTAACCACTTGCCGACCAAGGACGTCATATGACGTCCTTGACTTTAAGTGGTGATATCTGAATGATGCGTGCAGCTATTGGCATCATTCAGATATCATTTTTACCGGCCGGCGATTCTGTGCACCATAAGAACGATCATAGCGGCAGTTCCGCCGCCTGATCGTTCTTATAGGCAGCGGGAGGGGACGTCCCCCCCCTCCCGCCGCCATCCGGTGCTTCTCCGGGCTCTCCCGTGCCATCGGGGGCCCGGAGAAAGAATCGCTCGCCGCCGGATGACGAGCATAGAGATTTCCGGTGACCAGATGGTCACCAGTCATCTCTATGACCGTCGGAGGTCCGGGCGCGACGTTATGACGTCACGCCCGGTACCCGGATGTAAACAAAGCCGCGATCGCGGCTGTCAGCATGAGATCGGTAAAAAATTTTTTACCGATCTCATGCTTTCCAGCCTGGAGGAGAGTTGACCCCACATCTCTCCATAAAGAGGACCTGTCACATACATTCCTATTACAAGGGATGTTTACATTCCTTGTAATAGGAATAAAAGTGATCCAAATTTTTTTTTTTTTTTAAAAGTGTAAAAATAAAAAAAAGTAAGTAAAATAAAAATAAATAAATAAAAAAAAAAAAATTAAAACGCCCCTGTCCCCTGTAGCTCGCGATCAGAAGCTAACGCACACGTAAGTCCCGCCCGCATATGTAAACGCCGCTCAAACCACACATGTGAGGTATCGCCGCGTGCGTTAGAGCACGTGCAACAATTCTAGCACTAGACCTCCTCCGTAACTCTAAACTGGTAACCAGTAAAAAATATTAAAGCGTCGCCTATGGAGATTATTAAGTACCGAAGTTTGGCGCCATTCCACGGTTGTGCGCAATTTTAAAGCGTGACATGTTTGGTATCTATTTACTCGGCGTAACATCATCTTTCATATTATATAAAAAAAATTGGGCTAACTTTACTGTTTTCTTATTTTTTAATTCATGAAACTGTTTTTTTTCCCAAAAAAAGGCGTTTGAAAAATGATTGCGCAAATACCGTGTGAGATAAAAAGTTGCAATGACCGCCATTTTATTCCCTAGGGTGTCTGCTAAAAAAAACGTACTCAATGTTTGGGGGTTCTGAGTAATTTTCTAGCAAAAAAATGATGATGTTTACATGAAGGAAAATAGGCCAAAATAGGCCCGGTTGGCAAGTGGTTAAATGAGTAAAAAAGGGGGCTTTTGAGTATCTTAAAGTTTGTATGTATGGGTAGATTGCAACGATTCTGCGAGCGTCATCCGATGCGTTTCGTCCTATTGGACATCATCTGTGATGTCCAATAGGATAAAATGTGTCGGGTGACGCTCACGGAATCATTGCAAACTACCCATACATACAACTTTAAGATAAAAGCCTGTTTTTATTGGAATATTTTAAGTGCAAATCCCCCTTTTTTACTTATTAAACATACCATACAGAGTTACACTATGTGCGGTTACTTGTCTTTTAGACCCCTTTCACACCAAGGGCGTTTTACAGGCGCTATAGCATTAGAAATGGCGCCTGCAATCCACCCTAAAACAGCTGCACCATTGTCGGGCTTTCACACTGCAGCGGTGCGCTGGCAGGGCATCACAAAAAAAGTCCTGCCAGCAGCTTCTTTGAAGCGGTGAAGGAGCCGTGAACTCACCGCTTCTCCTCCAGCACGGCTCCCCATTGAAATCAATGGGGCAGCGCTGTAATACCGCTGGCAAAACACCGCTGTTGCGGCATTTTGCCGGGGGTTTTAACCCTTTCTCGGCCGCCAGCGGGGGAAAATCTTAGTTGTCTTCATTGCTTTCTGAATCCCTGAGCTAGAACAGGTAAAAGGCTTTGACTTTTCTCTGACTTTCATTTGCCATAGTTATAGTAGGTGAGGTCGAAAAAAGACACAAGTCCATCAAGTCCAACCCATGTGTGTGATTATATGTCAGTATGACATTGTATATCCCTGTATGTTGCGGTCGTTCAGGTGCTTTTCTAATAGTTTCTTGAAACTATCAATGCTCCCCGCTGAGACCACCGCCTGTGGAAGGGAATTCCACATCCTTGCCACTACTCTACGTAGTTTAAGGTTTAACCTATTTTCTTCTAATTTTAATGAGTGGCCATGCTTCCTTAAAGTCAGTGGTTCAGAAGTACTGAAGCCAGACAAAGGCAGAAAGTAGAATTTTTTTCAGAAGTAGGTCGGCGTCAAAAGCCCACTTATTTCTCCCGTGTTTTGTTACCTCTACACCGCAGATAAATTATGATAAGTTTCCCGAAAATATCTCATCATTTGGGTGGTTTTAAGACCTTCTAGCTAATCTGTAAACAGGAAATTCACCATTTCTGTCTATTTGAGAGTGACAACTTCTGTTGAAGGTAAATAGTTTTACTGGGGCCGTGCAAGTATTTCAGTGTTCAAAGTTTCCGCAAAAATGACCTGTGTTGTGCAAACTTTCCCCAAACTTTCCCCCTTTGCATCATTTTAGTTTCCTGGTGTGTCTTCGTAGCAGCATATATGATGGGCTGTGGCTCTGCCTCCTCAACCCAATAACACTGGAAATTTATACATTTTGAAGACCCCTTTCCCATACCTCCCAACTTTTTGAAATGGGAATGAGGGACACCTATCGGCAAAAAGGATGCAGGCTTAGGACACACCCCCTTGTCACGCCCCCTTAAAGAAGAATTGTACAAAAAAACAAGATTGGTTAAACCCACGAGTGCTTTTTTTTTTTTTTTTTTTTATTATTATTTATATCAGGAACAGGGCCCAATCGGGCCGACACGTTACAGAGTATTACATGTGTCAAGAAAAAACATCTTATTCAAAATACAGAATCCAACAAATCAAGTTATAACGGAGCCAGAAATAGTCGTGTTTTTCTGCAGTATATTGCATGGTAGGTTTGGGTTACTGTCAAGTCCCCGGAGTTCTTCTCTTGTTTATGGTTGGTTCTGGTAACCTATGTTTCTCTGAATGTTTGGTTCCGTCTATTGGTTCCCTTTCCTCAGAAGGGTGTTTATGTGTATAGTTATCTCGATTGTACCGTATCGTGGTCATGTGCCCGGTTCCTTAATTTCCATTTTTTATTTGAAAAGATAGCTCCCGACTTGGGGGGTGAAGATAGCTAGAGAGTGTCTCTAAGATGAAGCAATAGAAGGGGGGGTGGACGAAGAAGAGAAAGGGAAGGTGGGTGGGTGGGACGGGGTAATTGGGGGGGGTGGTATTGCGTTGTTGGGGACGGACGGGCTGGGGGTAGCCGTAGGTTCTCTTTTATTCAGGAGTATGTATGTCTGTGTTACCTAGGTTTAGGGGACAGTCGGAGGACTGTCATCCCTGCGTATCTGCCATGGATTCCTTCTGTGCCTGGCCCTCGGCCCGAGTAGATGAAGGTGATTCACAACTGCCAAGTTTTAGAAAATGCTTCCTGTCTGTTGTGCTGTAAGGACAAGGTCCTCCACTTATAGCAATCCATGAGGCTATAGTCGGAGGGCGTGTGGACTTCCACTGCAGCGGTATACAAGCTTTAGCTGCGTCTAGCAGGTGTCTAATTACCGATTTTTTTTTTTTTTTTGGGAATATATTTTCTCCGGGGTGTCTGATGCGTGGAGCAGGAAGAATGTGGGGTCTTCTAGTACTGTGCGCTCCGTGAATTTCTGGGTGACCTCGCGCACCACTTTCCAGAAGTGATTTAGTACGGGGCAGGACCATAATATGTGTAGTAGTGTTCCCTTATCTGCCTGGCGGGGCCAGCAAAGATCTGGCGTTGCCGGGAAGAATTTGTGGAGCAGTTCTGGGGTTGTGTACCATCTTGACAAGAGTTTGTAGTTGGTCTCTTGAATTTTGGCACATATAGGGGATTTGTGCGTAAGTTTAGGTATTCGTTGTCTTTTTGGTTGTGTTGAAGTGGCAATTTAGTTCTGACTCCCATTTAAGTAGGCCTGGGGGTATAAAATCAGTTTTTGGTACGTTCAATGAGTTGTAGGCTTGTGAGAGCGTGTGTGTTATGGTACCTGAGGTGCTACATAGTTCCTCCAATGAACAAGTAGAGCTGCACGATTAATCGTTAAAAAAACGCAATCTCGATTAACCCCCCCCTGACGATCTCTCCTGCTGAGAGTAGGCGATTCTTTCACATAAACAAGAGATTATCACACAGCCCCATGTCGTGCAACAAAATGAATTAATGTAAGTGAATGAGAGCTGTCCCCGTCTTAATGCACACTACTGAAGTCGCTCCGACTTCAGAAAAGGTTCCTGTACTACTTCAATCCGACTTCTAGGCGACTTGTACCCATTGATTTCAATGGAAGTTGCCCCCAAGTCAGATCGCCTTAACTGAAGCAACTTTACAACTTGAAACATTGTAACTTCTTAGATCAAAGGGATAGAACTTCTTGTGTAAATAAATAATCTGGGCAGTCTGCCAAGCTTTCAACCAGTGTAAATGCAGGAAGTTTAACCACTTCAAGTCTAAATCTTTTTCTGACACTTCTTTCTAAAGTTAAAATCAATATTTTTTTTGCTAGAAAATTGCTTGGAACCCCCAAACACATATATATATATATATATATATATATATATATATATATATATATATATATATATATATATATATATATATATATATTTTAGCAGAGACCCTAGGGAATAAAATGGCAATTGCTGCAATATTTTATGTCAAACTGTATTTGCCCAGCGGTCTTTCAAATGCAATTTTTTAGGAAAAAAATACACTGCAATAATAAAAAATGAAAAAACGAAACAGTAAAGTTAGCACAATTTTTTTTGTTTTGATGTGAAAGATGTTACGCCGCGAGAATCGTGATCTATCTTCTAAGCAAAAAAATCGTGATTCTCATTTTAGCCAGAATCGTGCAGCTCTATGAACAAGTGTGTTTTTTTTTTTTTTTTTTTTCTACCACTACTATTCCTTTATATTGGCTTTTGGAATTTACAAATGCAGCAATTTAGAAATCAGATGAAAGGTTTTGCGCTGGAAAACACTTTTTGATAGATAAAAAGTGCATTTTATATACATCTATATAGATCAGACCAGTTTAGCTCTGGGAAACACTTTTTGATAGATAAAAAGTGCATTTTATATACATCTATATAGATCAGACCAATATGAGGAGGAATGAGGCACAGTGGGACATTGCTTCAAATCAGGGACAGTCCCTCAAAATCAGGGACAGTTGGGAGCTATGCCTTTCCATGAGGCCCCATTCTTTGTAACGATCACCATAATGATGAGAATGCATATGCTGCCATGAAGATGCAGCAGGAAAGAAACATTTTGGAAGGTTGAGAATACAGTTTTCCATCATGGCAGCATACAACGGGGAATAAATCGTCCATAAAAAAAAAAAAAACACGCTTTAATAAAATCCAGAAAAAGGAGAAATGCTCTGCCAAATTCAGCTGCAGTAAAGCAGACCAGGTCTTCTCTGTAATGGACCACGAAAGGATTGGCAGATGTCCAAGTTACTGCCTTGCAGATTGTGTCCATTGGCACGCAACAAGAAGCTACCAATGATGCTGAGTGGTAGAATTAGTCCTCAATTTCTCTAGGACAGGTATGATTTGAGGCAGATAAAAGTTCTGAATTTATTTGACTTTCCTTGAGAAGAATGTTCTGATGGAAGCTGGCTGACCCATGCTGTGAAGCATGACAAAGAGTCTTTCTGATGTGCTAAAGGCTGAAGTGACTGGTATTTTCCTAATACTTGGCTGTCACCTAAGGCAGGCCATATACGATTCATTTTCTTTCGCTCAACCAGCGGGTTGAACAAAAGATAATTAATCAATTCCCCATCCAGACATTCAATGTAAATGGGGGAATGCAGAGCTATTGTATTTTGTTTCTCCGCCGTCAGAATACACTCAGCGCTGCCGGCTATAGCCGGCGACACTGATTTGGGCGAAAATGTTCCAACAGGTTCAGAACAACCAGCCTGCCCATAGATGGATCGAAATTTAGATGGTTCCTGCTGAACCTGACGAATTTCGATGCATTTATGACCGGCTAAAGTCCCCCATCCTATGTACAAAACTGGCAAGCAAACACTATTGCCACGTACACACGATTGGACATTCCGACAACAATACCATGGATTTATTTCCGACGGATGTTGGCTCACATTTTTCTTGCATACACACTGTCGCACAAATGTCGGAAATTCTGAATGCCAAGAATGTGGTGACGTACAAGAGGTACAACGAGCCGAGAAAAATGAAGTTCAACAGCCAGTGCGGCTCCTTCTGCTTGATTCCGAGCATGCGTGGAATTTTGTGCGTCGGAATTGTGTACAAACACAATTTCCGACAACAACAAGTTTCGGAAAATTTAAGAACCAGCCCTCAAACGTTTGTTGTCAGAAATTCCGATAGCAAATGTCCGATGGAGCGTACACACAGTCAAATTTCCCGACAACACGCTCACAACGAACATTCGTTGTCGAAAATTCCGACCGTGTGTACGCGGCAAATCTCTTCACATGAAAGAAGGAAGTCACTCTTTGGTAAAAAGTTAACCACTGGTCTTAATACGACTCTGTTAAGGTAAAACTACAAGTTTATATTCAAAGACTTGGATTTCTGATACCCTTTTAGCCGAAGCAACAAGCCAGTAAGAAGACCATCTTTAGAGTCAAGTTGCAAGCGGAAACTTCAGAGGATGAAATGGTCTTTTTTTTTAGCCTGGACCTCCTACATTGATCATCAGTGGGATGGAGGGCCTCCTTCCATTGGTGGTCAGTGCAGAAGGGACTCCTGCTATTCGTGGCGATTGGGATAGGCGTCCACCTACTTTGGGGGTTAGTGGAACAAGCAACTTCAGTTGGAGGTCAGGAGGAAATGTTACCCAAGGCTGCATTCACGCCTGAGCAGAGAAACTTGCAGGCGTTTTTATTCAAGAGTTTTGAGCATTTTTAAAAGTGTATTACAAGCATTTTATAGCTTCAGGCATTTTAGTTTAGCCAATAGAAAGCACTAGGGCAGGGGTTCTCAACTCCTGACCTCAGGGCCCTCTAACAGGCCAGGTTTACAAGATAACTTTCAAGACTTCTCCAGAGCCTCTCCCATCCAATGGAACTCCCTGCCCCAGTCTGTCCGATCAGCCCCTACCCTGTCCACCTTTAGGAGATCCCTGAAAACTAATTTATTCAGGGAAGCCTATCCCACACCCACCTAACTGTCCCCAAGCCACCCCCATCAAATCACTCTCTGCAGCTATTACATTTTGTACCACCACCCCCTCCCTTTAGAATGTAAGCTCTACGAGCCGGGCCCTCCTGTACCTTTTGTATTGAACTGTAATGTAATTGTGTTGTCCCCCCTATTCATTGCAAAGCGCTGCGTAAACTGTTGGCGCTATATAAATCGTGTATTATTATTTATTTATTTATTTATTTTTTCAATAAAATTTTTATTGAGAAGAGAAACATAACAGTGGGTACAGTAAATTCAAAATGCATACAAAACGGTATACAGAAACAGATTACTTCCATAAAGGACCGCTATATAAATCCAAACAGATAGCAGAGGTAACAATTGGTCAGACTGTAAATCTGATACAGTGTGATTGGAGCACGGGAGATACGTGTTAAACCATAAATCGTGTATTATTATAATAATAATAACTGAAATACATCACAGGGGATATCATTTGCTGCTCAGTTAATGCAGTATTCTAGTCTACATCTCCCCAAGGTAATACAGTGGAACCTTGGATTACGAGCATAATCTGTTCCAGGAGAATGCTTGTAATCCAAAGCACTCGCATATCAAAGCAAGTTTCCCCATAGAAGTCAATGGAAACTAAGATGATTCATTCCGCATTGATGTCTATTTCATGCAATACCGCATGTGGCCAGAGGTGGGGGGCGCTGGAGAGCCTCGGAAATACTCGGGGACAGCTCGGCTGAACTCTGAAACACTCGGGAACGGCTCCGAACTGTTCCGAGTGTAACCGGCGCCCCGTACCTATGGCCAAATGTGGTACTGCACACCACATTAGCTTGAATTCTGCTCGTGTTGCGAGACAACGCTCGCAAACTCAGAGTTGCTCGTCTTTCCAATCGCTCGTTAACCGCGTTACCCGTTAACCAAGGTTCCACTGTGATTAAAATCTGGCCTGTTAGTGGGTCCTGAGGACAGGAGTTGAGAACCACTGCACTAGGGGTGGAGAGTTACTGTTTGAGCAGAAAATGCCCGTAAAACGCTCGTGACGTACATTTTCAGGTGTTCCCATTGAAGTCTATGGGGCCCAATCTGCCACGAATCATCCAAAAAGAAGCTCATGCACTTTTTTCAAGCAACGGGTGTTTTGCTTCTGATGACAGAGCACTCAGATGTGAACAGGGGCCATTGAATTTAATGGGATTTGGCTTGTTGGGCGTTTTTACAAGCTTCAAGCAGAAAATTGCTTGGTTGTGAATGGGGCCTTACATTGGTGGTCAGTGGAAGACGTGTGCCCCCTTTAATATTAGGGATCAATGAATAGGCATCCCCCAGCATCGGTGATCAGTGTACAAAGGATATTAAATCATCAATGCTTAAGGAACCTCTAGCAAGCTGTGGAAGAACCATAGACTTCAGTGGAACCCTGGTTAAGAAAGGTTATTGTAGAGAATACATTGGGGAGTGTGGCTCTATTCCTAAGCATTGTGATTGCTGAGAAGAGCTGGTCAGTACTGGGAACCCCTTTGGTAGTTAATCAGCTCTTTTGAATCTTGGTTGTTGCCCATTAGAAAAAGAATGCGTTTGGGATCGACCGTAAAGTGATACTAAACACACAGTGGTAGATTTACAAAAACTGGTTCACTCAGAATCTGATGCAGGGGTGCATGGCAGCCAATCCGCTTCCAAGTTCAGCTTGTCCAATTAAGCATCTAAAAATCTAAGTAGCCTTTTTTCCTAATCAATATACAGCTGTCACATGACTCAGCTCTTTCCCAGCCTGTCTGCAGGGAAACATAAGCAGGAGGAGCTTCTAGTCCTCTGCTGCTGGTCGCATGTTTAACCCCTTCCAGACCAGCCACCACAGTTATACTGTGTCAGGTTGGCTCCCCTGGGCGAACCGTCATAGCTATACGTCAGCTCGCCTTTTGACCACTAGGGGGCGCTCGCACGCTCGTGGTGCCAAGCCGGAGCCAATAAGCACGCCCGGCGGTCGTGATGACTACTGGGCACCCGCGATCGCTCCACAGAGAGACAGAACGGAGATCTGTCAATGTAAACGGACAGATCTCCGTGCTGTCAGGGGTGAGGAGACCGATCTGTTGTTCATACTAAGTATGAACAATGTCTCCTTCCTCAGCCAGTTCCATCCCCCCACAGTTAGAATCACTCCCTAGGTAACACAGTTAACCCCTTAAACGCCCCCTACTGTTAACCCCTTCCCAGCCAGTGACATTTACACAGTAATCGGTGCATTTTTATAGCACTGATCGCTGTATTAATGCCAGTGGTCCCAAAAATGTGTCAAAAGTGTCCGATCTGTCCGCCATAATGTTGCAGTCCCGATTAAATATCGCAGATCGCCGCCATTACTAGAAAAAAAAAATAATAATAAAAAATGCCTTAAATCTTTGCCCTATTTTGTAGACGCTATAACCTTTGCGCAAACCAATGAATATACGCTTATTGCGATTTTTTTTTTTTTTTTTTTTTTACCAAAAATATGTAGAACACATATCGGCATAAACTGAGGAAAAAATTAGCTTTTTTTAAAATAAATTGGGGATTTTTATTATAGTAAAAAGTACAAAAGTACAAAATGTTGTGTTTTTTGTTTTTTTTTAAATCGTCGCTCTTTTTTTATAGCGCAAAAAGTAAAAACCGCAGAGATGATCAAATACCCCTGAAAGAAAGCTCTATTTGTGGGGAAAAAAAGGACGTCAATTTTGTTTGGGTGTAACGTCGCACTACCGCAAAATTGTCAGTTAAAACGACGCAGTGCCGAATCGCTAAAAATGGCCCGGTCATTGAGCATCCAAATCCCCAATACAGTAGTTTTGTTAAAGTATTGCAGAAAGTCCTAGAAAGAGATATTTTCAGAAAGGAAGTCTTGAGTAACTATTGACAGCCTCATGTACACATCATTTCTCTTATCTGTCAGCGGCAGATGGCAGCTACAGTGAAGGGCTATAGTTCCTTGTCTGTATTTCCGTGAATCCCTGTACATATTTACACGCCTCTGTCCACATCTGTGGCTATATCTGGTTCTGGGTAACTTTATTGCAGTGCAAGGGTTCTGTAGGTAGATATCGGGCAATTCCTTCTGAAAAATATGTGCCAATAAAATTTTACCAAAGCCAGAAGGACTGGATAAATAACCCTTCCACACTGCCGGCCTGTAAGTGAACGCTGCACTAACAGACCTTGCTAAACTAGAACGCCAACCCATCAGGACTTTGGAGTCTTGGGGCCTCGCAAGCATTGGGTTGCTGGTTCTAGCACTGCCCAATGTTTTCCTTCCCTCTGCACTCCAGTGAAATCACTCATGTGGCATCTCATGACTGGAGACTGTTTTGGCATAGGCCAGATGACCAGTACCTTGGCATTGGCTGCATTAAGGTGAAAAAACACGAGGGGAAATTTTTTTTAGGGGGCACCCCACTTTAAAGGGGTTGTAAACCCCTTTAAAGTTGGGTGCCCCCTAAAAAAATTTTTTTTTAAAAGTCAGCAGCTACAAATACTGCAGCTGCTGACTTTTAATAATCGGACACTTACCTGTCCCAGGGTCCAGCGATGTGGGGGAACGAAGCCCCCCCCCCCCTCGTTCCCCCGCTCCACTCGCGGCGCCGGCATTCTTACTGTGGGCACCCGGCTGTGGCTTCACAGCCGGGCACCCACTGCGCATGCGTGAGCGGCGCGGCGCACCGTTATGCGATGCTCAGTCATCCGGGACACGTGACAGGTCCCAGATGACTGTGTGTGGCGCCGAGGGGAAGTGAGGCCTGGGCACTGAAGGTGGCAGACTACGAGGGACCCCCTAGCAACAGGCATTTAGAGGTGAGTAAAAAAAAAATATTTTTCCAATTATTTAATTTTTTTAATGATTTTTAAGCAATTTTTAATTTTTTTTGGTGGCAACACCACTTTACGTATCCAAAGATATCAGCACTATGGGCGGGCATTAAAATAAGTCTAACTGTAAAAAATGAGTAATACTCTGCGCCCCCCTCATTTACCTATATACTTACCTGAGTCCTATAACGATCCTGTGCTGTGCCCACCTGCAGCCAGCGCAGCTCTCTCTCCCTCCTCACACCGGCAGCAGCGGTTGCTATTGGATTCTGCTGTTGTGAATCAAATCCTGTGGAGGGGGCGGGGCTGAGTCGTGCTGTGTGTGTGTGTCTATAGATGCACACAGCAAGGCTCTAAAGCGAGCCGCCTGCAGTTACGCCCCCTAGGAAGTGGCTTCCTGGGGGTGCACACGAAGAAGAGGGGGAGCCTAGAGGACTGGTGGGGGAACCCAAAAGAGGAGGATCGGGGCTGCTCTGTGCAATACCATTGTACAGTGCAGGTAAGTATAATCTGTTTATTGGAAGCCTTTTACAATGACATTAACCATTGCAATGTAGGTGGGGGGAGGGGGGAGAGCCCCTCTGTTAAGGGTAAGGTTGAATTTTTTCCTCTAGTTCCACCTTGCCTCTCTTTTTACAGCATAGCAAAAAGATCTGTCACTTGGCAGTCTCGTATTGCATGACAGCAACAGCTTTTAGCCAGCAGCCTCTTGTGTTTTATGGGCCGAAACCCGTTGGGCCAGGTAGCAGGCACTGGCACGTTCAAACATGATTTTGAAGCTGTGTGTTCACAGAAATACACCAGCACTGGCGTCTCTACCTTTTTGTATTATGAACTTTGATAAAATCGCACGTCGGTCGCGGTCAACACGTGATCCCCCTAGCTATGAGCAATATCTATACAGCGGGCCATTCATCTTGTTGGGTCATACGTTCCTTCCAGACATGAACCTTCCTGACTTCCCTTTTACAGTCATAGAAGAAGTAATATTCAGCATTTCCTCTGAGAAGGGGATGTTTCTTCTCGGCTCGTGGTGTTTTCCATGTAGATGGTGGCAGCGTGCCAAGCAAACCACACTTTGGGCAGTCATAAGAGTAATTGTGACTCGTGCTGAGAATCCTGTGGTATACCCCCCCCCCCCCCCCCCCCCCCCAAGTACCGATTTTCACAGGTTCACGGCACAGTCCTGACTGCTGAAATAAAGTCAAGCCTCAGACTTTAGCAAACTGATAAAAAATAAAAAATGACATAACACAATAAAATAACACGGGTTGTTTAAAAAAATAGACATTTAACCACTTCACACCCAGGCCAATTCTGACATTTCTCTCCCTACATGTAAAATTCATCATTTTTTTTGCTAGAAAATTACATAGAACCCCCAAACATTTATGTTTTTTTTTTAGCAAAGACATACAATGGCGGTCGTGGCACGGTATTTGCGCAGCAATTTTTCAAGCACGTTTTTTTTCCCTTTTTTTTTTTTTTTGTTTCATGCTTTAAAAAAAAAAAACATTATCTTTCACATTATGCAAAAAAATTGTGCCAACTTTAAAGTTACAGCGAGTAAATAGATACCCAACATCTTCAAAATTGCACACGCTCGTGGAATGGCGCCAAGCGTAAAAATCCCCATAGGTGACGCTTTCATTTTTTTTTTTTTTACAGGTTACCAGTTTTGAGTTACAGAGGAATCTAGGGCTAGAATTATTGCTCTCGCTCTAACGTTCGCGGCGATACCTCACATGTGTGGTTTGAATATGTGGGCATGCGAGCACACGGGGACAGTGGCGCTTTAAAATTTTTTATTTTTTTTTTATTGTTAATTTTACTTTTGCTTTTTTTTGTTTGACACTTTAAAAAAAATTAAAATAATAATAATTTGATCACTTTTATTCCTATTACAAGGAATGTAAACATCCCTTGTAATAGGAATATGACATGACAGGTCCTCTTTACAGTGAGATATGGGATCAACAAGACCTCACATCTCACCTCTAGGCTGGGAAGCCTGAAATCAAAAATAAACGATATCGGCTTCCCAGCTGAGGCCATTCACCTAAATTTGAATGCAGAGGCCGGGCGTGGCGTCATAACATCACTCCTGGCCTCCAAACGATCATAGAGACTCCAGCGACCATCTGGTCCGCCGAAAATCTCTATGTTCACAATCCGGGGCCGGTAGATCCGTTCTCCGACTCACTGATGAAAGCGGTGAGTCTGTAGAAGCACAGGCGGGTGAAGGGGGGCGCCGCCCATAAGAACGATCAGTCGGTGGAACAGCCACCGCTATGATTCTTATGGTGTAGGGAATCGCCGGCTGAAAAAGCTGATATCTGAATGATGCCCGTCAAGTCAAAGTCAAGGATGTCATATGACGTACAGTGGGCAGGAAGAGGTTAAAGGGTAACTCCACTTTCGTGGGAAAACAAAAATACTACAGTATACAGCAGTGTATACAACTGCTACACAAGTCATATTGTTGAATTTTATTAAAAATGACCTTTCCTTTTCAATCTGCAGCCGCTGTAATAAATTGAAATGTAAAATGCAATATGGCGTCCTGGAGGCGTTCTGTACACAGATGGTATACAAAACACTCCCCCAGATATGTCCTTTCCTGCTTGTGTGATTGGCTTACTGATTTTCCCAGAAGTCTGCACTTATTCACTCCTTGGTTATTTCCCACCTTGACTACTGCAAGTCCCTCCTTACCAGCCTACCCTTACACAGGCTATTCCCCCCCCTTCAGTCTATTATGAATGCATAGCTCCCAACTGTCCCTGATTTTGAGGGATTGTCCCTGATTTGGAGCAATATCCCTCTGTCCCTCATTCCTTCTCATTTGTCCCTCATTTTGGTCTGATCTATATAGTTGTATATAAAATGCACTTTTTATCTATCAAAAAGTGTTTCCCAGCGCTAAACCTTTCATCCAAATTCTAAATTGCTGCATTTGTAAATTTTAAAAGTCAGTATAAAGGAATAGTAGTGGTAAAAAAAGGCCCTTGTGGATTTAATGAACTTTTTTTTTTTTTTTTTTTTGGTTAATTCTCCTTTAAGGGGTTGTGACAGGGGGCGTGTCCTATGCCTACATACGTTTGCTGGTAGGTGTCCCTCATTCCCATCTCAAAATGATGGGAGGTATGTGAATGCTGCTGATAGACTAATACACCTAACCGATCCATGACTGCTGCCCCTCTCTGCCAATCCCTTCACCGGCTTCCACTACCCCACCATATAAAATTCTAAATTCGAACCACAACATACAAAGCCATCCATAAAATCGCCCCCCCCCCCCCCCGCTACATCACCAACCTCATCTGCAGATATCACCCATATCGTCCCCTCCGCTCCTCCCGGGACCTCCTGCTCGCTATCTCCTTTGTTACCTCCTCCCATGCTCACCTCCAGGACTTCTCCAGAGCCTCTCCCATCCTCTGGAACTCCCTGCCCCAGTATGTCCGGTCAGCCCCTACCCTGCCCACCTTCCTTTAGGCAATCCCTAAAAACGTACTCATTTAGGGAAGCCTATCCCACACCCACCCAAGAACTGCACCCAGGCCACCTCCATCACATCACCCCCCGCAAATATTACCTTTTTGTACCACCTCCCCCCTCCCTTTAGATTGGAAGCTCACGTCTTACCCCCCCCACCTCCCGCGCCTCTCCCGTTCCACCGGAAGCGATGTGCACACAGAAGGTTTTTTATCTTAATGCATAGAATGATAAAAAAAAAGCTTGTGCCTTTACAACCGCTTTAATATTTATTTTAGAGGTGCACCGAAATTTTGGCCGCCGAAAATTATCGTCTGAAAACTGTTTTTTCATTTCGGCCAATAGCGAAAAACAATCAATACCAAAAGGGATGGGGCGGGGTCTGCCCCCGGGTGCCACCCATTGCGGGAGTGTCACCCTGGTGCGCCCCAGTCCTCCACTCCCTCCTCCTCCTCCTCCCCTCGCCGCGATCTCCGTGTGTCACGGAGCTGAATTGTCCGGCCCGTAGTAACAATGTCCCGCCTCCTGTGATAGACGGACTGATCCAATGGCGGGACATTGTTACTGTAGCCCGGGCAATTCAAACCCTGCTCCGTGACACACGGAGACCGCCACTTTGATCCGGGCACAGGCAGGCTGCATATGATGGACACTGGTGAGGTTGTTGGGCACAGGCAGGCTGCATATGATGGACACTGGTGAGGTTGTTGGGCACAGGCAGGCTGCATATGATGGGCACTGATGATGGGCACTGGTGAGGCTGTTGGGCACAGGCAGGCTGCATTTGATGGACACTGGTGAGTCTGCATTGATCTCTTGTATCATGTCTGCAGTCTCTGACCATCTCCTGTATCATGTCTTCTGTCTCTGACCATCTCCTGTATCATGTCTGCAGTCTCTGACCATCTCCTGTATCATGTCTGCAGTCTCTGACCATCTCCTGTATCATGTCTGCAGTCTCTGACCATCTCCTGTATCATGTCTGCAGTCTCTGACCATCTCCTGTATCATGTCTGCAGTCTCTGACCATCTCCTGTATCATGTCTGCAATCTCTGACCATCTCCTGTATCATGTCTGCAATCTCTGACCATCTCCTGTATCATGTCTGCAGTCTCTGACCATCTCCTGTATCATGTCTGCAGTCTCTGACCATCTCCTGTATCATGTCTGCAGTCTCTGACCATCTCCTGTATCATGTCTGCAGTCTCTGACCATCTCCTGTATCATGTCTGCAGTCTCTGACCATCTCCTGTATCATGTCTGCAGTCTCTGACCATCTCCTGTATCATGTCTGCAGTCTCTGACCATCTCCTGTATCATGTCTGCAGTCTCTGACCATTTCCTGTATCATATGTGCTAGAGGTGCACTAAATGAAAATTTTGCTAATGCTATTAGCAGTGTGTTTAAGTTTAGGCAAGAGACTTCAGACTGCATTTTTCTTGACCTTTGTTGTACTAAAGGTGCCAATAATGGCCAACAATAAATTCATATTTTTTTTTTAACAAGAAAAAATAAATTCATATTTAATTTTACTTGATATTATTAAAAAGTTGAATATAATACAATTATATATAAAAATCTAAATATTTTTTAAATAATTTAAATTTTCAGTATTGGTTTCAGTTTTCGGCCAAGTGCATTCTTCATTTTCGGTATCGGTTTCGGCACCAAAATTTCCATTCGGTGTACCCCTAATTTATTTGTATACTGTTGCGCTATTGTTAATGGTGGGCACCCAGAACAAGAGGCGAGGAAATAGCTCTGACAATTCCCAAGACAAGAATTCTATTTACTTTGGGGAGATTTCTTCTCATTTCCTGTTGTGTCTCCAGGACAGGAAGTGAAGGGAAATCTTCTGCAGTGGGGGACACAGGTGGCAAAAATTGACCTGATGGGGTTTTGACTCTTTTTTTTTTTTTTTTTCCTACTTTTATCTAAAACTTAAAGGATAAGTTCTCCTTTTAGTAACATGTTACTAACTGAGCATCCCCCCAAGTCTCTGTTGTGACGGTGGGTGGGGTATCTCCAACCCACAACCCCCCTGCGTAGGCCACTTTCACACTGGGGCGGGGAGCCGCTGTGACGGTAAAGCAGCGCTATATTTAGCGCTGCTTTACCGTTGTTTTAACCATGGTATTCGGAAAAGGGTTAAAGACCCCCGCGGCGGTATTGCCGCGGTTTTACCGCGGTTTCCCATTCAAATCAATGGGGAAACACACCACTCCTATACCGCTCCAAAGATGCTGCTAGCAGGACTTTTTTTACCGTCCTGCTAGCGCACCGCTCCAGTGTGAAAGCCCGCCGGCTTTCACACTGGAGTTAACGGGGCCGGATTTTTTCAGGCGGTCAACAGGCGCTATTTTTAGCGCTGTACCGCCTGAAAAACGCCCCAGTGTGAAAGGGGCCTTACTGTCAAAATTAAAAACAATAAAAAAAAAATAAAAATCGCGACCGTGTAGGGCTTCCCCAACATGGCCGCATCATTCATTTGCAGAATTTTGTGAATGGGAGAACTACAGTTCCAGCTGATGGCTTGTAGTTCTCAATGAACTACAAGGACGTTGATGAGCACTTTATCTAGTTAGTTCATTGAGTCTTCCTGTCATTCAGAAAATGCCTGCCTGTACGAGGTATGGGCAGATGGCAACACTGACAGACTGCAGAAGCCTGAGAATGCACCCATGATCTGCTGATTGTGGATGCAATGCTTTACTGGCTCCTAATAAAAAAACAAAAACAAAAAATGCACATTTTTTTTTTTTTTTTACCTAGAAAATAGATGTGCATTTATTTGTGTTTTTTTATTTATTTTTATTTTTTTGAAGTGAAGTTATCCTTTTAAAAAAAAAAAGTTTTGGCTGTACATAGACGTTGACACCTCGTGGATCTGTTTTTGATTTATGTATTGCCATATTGTCGTTATTTAGAATCGCGCGTTTATTCCTCGGTTCCCAGGACTTCTGCACGGATGTTGAAACACACAAACTGTTCTACTTGCAGTCTTTTATTTAAACTGTGGTTGTGGTTTTCTAGATGTGGATCTTTGAGGCGTTAGAGAAGCACTGCACGTGACCTTGGAAAAAGGGAAGATATATTTGCTCAATTCTCTGTAGTTCAGCTCGGCTCTTACATCCTCTTAACCGGTTTTAACCTTTTTCTCTCTCTGTATATACCGCGCCGCCAAGGCTTTATATTATAGAGCGTTAGGGCCAGTTCTTTTTCTTTTTATACGCTACCATGTGGGATCAAAGCACATAAAAACTAGCTACCGCTAGGGCTCATTTGCACTTGCTCCGGCTTTAACAAGGCTTCGGACACGATTTGTTAAAGAGGAAGTAAACCCTGATGGGTGTTACTTTCTCTTTGTTTCCCTGCAAAGGCAAAGCATAATGGACTACTGTGCAGCGCATAGTAGCCCATTATGTGCCACTTACCTGACACAGGAGCCTGCAAAGTCACCGCTGTTCCCTTGTGTACGGAGCCTCCATCTTCTTGGTGGGTCTCGCTGCTCCGGCGCTGTCATTCGACGGAGCCACAATGACGTCACTCAGCGTAGACAGCGGCGCCTGTCTTTTGGCAAATATCTCCTAAACCGTGTAGGTTTAGGAGATATTTATTGGACCTACAGGTAAGCCTTAATCTAGGCTTACCTGTAGGTCAAAGTGGTTTGTAAGGGTTTACAACCACTTTAAAGTGATTGTAAAGGATAATAAAAAAACAAACAAATAGCAAACATATCATACTTACCTCCACTGTGCAGTTTGCACAGAGTGGCCCCGTACCTGCTCTTTTGGGATCCCTCGGCGGCTCTCGCGGCTCCTCCCGAATCAGATGACCCCCTAGGAGAAGCGCTCTCACGAGGGGGTTACCCTGCGGGCGCACTCCCGGGTCCAGCATTTGCATCCACAGACATGAATGCCAGACTTGGCCCCGGCGCCCACGTCATTGGATTTGATTGACCGCAGTGGGAGCCAATGGCTGCGCTGATATCAATCTAGCCAATCAAGAGGCGGGACAGAGCGTCCCTGCCGAAAAGATGAAGGGGCTCAGGTAAGTAAAGCAGGGGGGGGGGGGGGGTGGCGGTGGCTGCCAGGTGTTATTTCACCTTAATGCATAGGATGCATTAAGGTGAAAAAACACGAGGGTTTACAACCCCTTTAAAGCTCGCTGAACGCCAGTTAAAGCTCCTGTCACTAAATAAAATGGTTAGCTTACAGTCCTGTTTACACCTTGCTTTTGCTTTGCTTCAAAAATTATACCCCATGTAGCTTCAGTGGTGCTTCAAAGCGTCTTGATAGCCCCCATAGAAGTCTTGATAGCCTCCCATAGAAGCCTTGATAGCCTCCCATAGAAGCCTTGATAGCCTCCCATAGAAGCCTTGATAGCCTCCCATAGAAGCCTTGATAGCCTCCCATAGAAGCCTTGATAGCCTCCCATAGAAGCCTTGCAAGCCTCCCATAGAAGTCTTGCAAGCCTCCCATAGAAGTCTTGCAAGACATTTACCATTCCCTACCAGTTGGTGCGCTATCAGCAGAATCTATTGCTTTGCTCTGATTGGACAAAATATTTGATTTTCTTAAACTTCAGTTTTCTGCCACCTGTACATGAAGCCACATAGAGGATCCGGTTCTTCTTTTCGAAGCATATGAACTGCTCAGACTTGTTGTGTAATTGTCTTTTCCAGGTAATCGTCTGTATCTCTACATAAAGGTGGATGAACAGATTTGAATGCTGTGATTACAGGAATAAGATAAATAAATCTTGCTGACTCTCTAAAAACTAAAGAGCTGAGATGTAATCTGCTTATATTTTGCCTTCCCTGGTTCCTCTCCCCCCCCCCCCCCCCTATCAACATACCAAGGAATTTTTTTTATATAAAGCCTTTCCGTTTTCATTACATACCTTATTTTCCACCCCGTGACACCATCACTCTGTCTGTTTTTTTTCTGTGCAATGCAAGTAGATCATGACTGGTGGGATGTGCAATTCATTTACCGTATTTATCAGCGTCTAACACGCACTCCAAGTTTAGGAGGGAATTTTAAGGAAAAAAACTTACATTTAGATGCCCATCAATGCAGCTTTATCAGTGTCCATCTGCAGCCTTGTCCATCATTGTAGCCTTGCCCAGTGTCCATCTGCAGCCTTGTCCATCATTGTAGCCTTGCCCAGTGTCCATCTGCAGCCTTGTCCATCATTGTAGCCTTGCCCAGTGTCCATCTGCAGCCTTGCCCAGTGCCTTTGCAGCCTTGCCAGTCTCTTCAGCTTTTCCCTATTTTAAATTTGGCGCCGATTTGTGAGCGAAGAGGAGCAAGTGGAGCCGAGATGCAGAAAGCCGAGAGTACTTCGGCTATTCTCGGCTCCTCTCGCAGTCCCACCCACCTCCACCGATTGCGAGAGGCGCGAGCGCCGCTGACATACAGAAAGCCGAGAGTACTTTTGGCTAGACTTGGCTCCTCTCGCGGGACTGAGTAGTCTCGGCTTTCTGTATGCGAGCGCCGCTGACAATCAGTGGAGGTGGGCCGGACTGCGAGAGGAGCCAAGAATACCCAAAGTGCTCTCGGCTTTCTGTATCTCGGCTCCGATCGCTCGTTGCAGAACAATCAGCGGGGGATCAGCGTATAACACGCACCCACGATTTTCTCCTGATTTAAGGTGAAAAAAGTGCATGTTATACGCTGATAAATACGGTAGTTCCGAATCAGTTTTTTAACAAATTTTGACAAATTCGTTAATTCCAAAATTGACGAATTTACGTTTTTTTTTTTTTATTTTTTCAATTTTTGAAAATTCGGAAATTCGAAGTTTGATTGATTTAAATATTTCTAAAATTTGAATTTGCAAAATAAAAATTTCGGAAGTTCAGAAATTCAAAATGAGGAAATTCTGAGATTTGGAAATCCTAATATAAGAATGAAAATCGGAAAATTCAAAAGAATTAAAATTTGAAAACTCGAAAATCTGAAATAACTTCCTAATAATAACTATTAAATTATAAGTATTGGAATTTCCTTTCAAATTAGGCTGTTGGTGAACGTAACGAGTACGATTTTATCCGAAGTTCCGAATTATCTGAAATAACGAATGCCGTATCTAAAAAAAAAATGGAATGTAGCGATCTAATAATAATAACTAACAATAATAAAACCTTTTTATTATAATTTATTATTAATTTGTTTCATTACATTTGTTTAGATGCGGCATTTGTTATTTCGGATAATTCGTAACTTCAGATAAATTTGTATTCGTTGCGTTCACAAATTTGAAAGGAAATTCCAATACCTATAATTTAATAGTTAATTATTAGTTACCGTAGTTATTATTAGTTAGTTATTATTTTGAATTTTTACTGATTTTCTTTCTTTTTTTCAGATTTTCGAACTTTTGAATTTCCGAATTCCGAAAATTCGGAAATTTGAAAATTCGGAAATCTGCAAATTCGGAAATCTGCAAATTCGGAAATCTGAAAATTCGGAAATTCGAAAATTAGAACTTCAAAAATTCAGATTTTCGGATTTCCAAATTTAGAATTTCCAAAAAAAAGCAAAAAAAACGAATGAAACGAAAACTATTTTTTTTTGTCAGTGCACATGTCTAGTGCTGTAGCTAAAACATCACAGCACCCTGCCTTCTCATTCCTTTCAAGAGCCCCCCCAGCCCTGATACAAGCAGTGGGCTGGCTCTTGGGAGGAGATATGCAAATTATACAAAATACGTTGATGGGTGGGTGTCCGTTTGGAGGAGTGGGTGTTCCTAGGCAGGGCTGTATTTTGCACGCAGAACGCTCCAGGTAATGCCCAACCCATACTGCTCCTCTATGATTGAAAAAAAAAAAAATCCAACATACAATGAATGATTTTCATATGAAAGTATTTTAAACTCTTACATGCTGCTAATTTCATTTTTTTAAATAAACGAATAAAAAAAAAGTAAACAAATTAAAAAAAACTTAAATCAAATGCAGCGTTGTGTGAAATAAACAAAAAAACTAAAATAAATTACAAAGTGTAAAAATACTATAATTGATAACCAACCAAAATTTACTTTTTACTTTTATTTTTATTAAATAGCTGTGGAAATCAATTGTTTGGCCGCAGGGTCCCTTTAAATCCAACCTGTTTTACACCTCACTATATCATTCTTTGCGTCTCTCGCCCTCAGGTCACACAGAAGGGAATACGTCATCTGCAATCTTTGGAGCCGGAGATTACCTCGGTCTTCGTTCCTCCTTTCATTCCCAAAGATGAAACGGCGTCGGCATCTGCTCAGGGCAACTTCCAGCGGCTTCCCAGGCGGCGCTCCTTCCGCAAGAAGAAAGAAAAAGCCAAGTCTGAAGTCGGCTCTGCTAACGGTGGGAGAGAGACCACCACAGAGGAGATCAGTGTACCCAAAGACATCGATCTTGTAGGATTGCCGCAGCTGTGCTTTCCAGGTACTCTGAACAGAACGTTGTCATGAAAGGTTACATAGTAGGTGAAGTTGAGAAAAGTCCATCAAGTCCAACCTATGGAGGTTGTATATAAAGATTTAAATAGTTCTTTTTCGCAAAACCTTGAAATGGTGAACTTACCCACAACACCCTCCCTACACCCCCAGTTCCCTCTGAACTTGCCTACTTGGATGACTATCTTTCACTGCCCATGATAGCTGAGTTGGCTGTCTGGGTATTTGAAAGATGAGCTCTTCTACACTCTTTCTTCTGGGAGAGCTCAAAGAGATTCTTATCGGTCAGCATGGCATGTGTCGGTGCTGACCAATGCTGGCTCACCACTATGATGCCACACAGCCTCCAGGCTGTGTATTGCATTTTTCAGATGCCCAGACTGCTACTTTACGCATGGGCAACAGAAGATAAGGAAGGCGAGAAGTGCAGCAGGGAGCGGTGGTGAGGTGAGTTAGTTCACCTTTTGTTTGTTTGTGAAAAGGGCAACTAACCCTTGAAATCCCCCAGTGCACAAAGCACTCCTCCCCATTAAAATCTGTGCAGTGGTTGGGGTGCAGTGTGGTCAGCTTACTCCCCACCCCCCACCATTGTCTGACCACTTTGGAGCAATGAGATTAATACTTAATTACTATTAACTGATAGCATAGGAGTAGTCCTTTGGCAGACACAAAGCCTACTAAGCTGCCAGCTCTCCTTGCCGTCCAGCCCTTTGTCTCCTCTGCTCCATTTGTAGTGATAAAAGACTCCCGCAGCCACCAGTTAGTTTGGCGAAGATTAGGATCGCTATCATTTACAACAAGACAAGCAGAAACACAAGACAACAGCTACTACACTAGTCTCTCTCAGAGGCAGCAGAGGAGGAAAAGGGCTGGAGAACAAGAAAGGCTGCAGAATGGAGAGGGGACATGAGGAGCTCTGCAGAATGGAGAGGGGACATGAGGAGCTCTGCAGAATGGAGAGGGGACATGAGGAGCTCTGCAGAATGGAGAGGGGACATGAGGAGCTCTGCAGAATGGAGAGGGGACATGAGGAGCTCTGCAGAATGGAGAGGGGACATGAGGAGCTCTGCAGAATGGAGAGGGGACATGAGGAGCTCTGCAGAATGGAGAGGGGACATGAGGAGCTCTGCAGAATGGAGAGGGGACATGAGGAGCTCTGCAGAATGGAGAGGGGACACGAGGAGCTCTGCAGAATGGAGAGGGGACACGAGGAGCTCTGCAGAATGGAGAGGGGACACGAGGAGCTCTGCAGAATGGAGAGGGGACAAGAGGAGCTCTGCAGAATGGAGAGGGGACACGAGGAGCTCTGCAGAATGGAGAGGGGACACGAGGAGCTCTGCAGAATGGAGAGGGGACACGAGGAGCTCTGCAGAATGGAGAGGGGACACGAGGAGCTCTGCAGAATGGAGAGGGGACACGAGGAGCTCTGCAGAATGGAGAGGGGACACGAGGAGCTCTGCAGAATGGAGAGGGGACACGAGGAGCTCTGCAGAATGGAGAGGGGACACGAGGAGCTCTGCAGAATGGAGAGGGGACACGAGGAGCTCTGCAGAATGGAGAGGGGACACGAGGAGCTCTGCAGAATGGAGAGGGGACACGAGGAGCTCTGCAGAATGGAGAGGGGACACGAGGAGCTCTGCAGAATGGAGAGGGGACATGAGGAGCTCTGCAGAATGGAGAGGGGACATGAGGAGCTCTGCAGAATGGAGAGGGGACACGAGGAGCTCTGCAGAATGGAGAGGGGACACGAGGAGCTCTGCAGAATGGAGAGGGGACACGAGGAGCTCTGCAGAATGGAGAGGGGGCAAGAGGAGCTTTGCAGAATGGAGAGGGGACACGAGAAAGGGTGCAGAATGGAGAGAGGACACGAGGAAGGGTGCAGAATGGAGAGGGGACACAAGGAAGGGTGCAGAATGGAGAAGGGGACACAAGGGTGCAGAATTTAAAGGGAACACGAGGAAGGGTACCGGGTGGAGAGGGGACACGAGGAGCTCTGCAGAATGGAGGGGGGGGGCAGGAGGAGCCCTGCAGAATGGAGGGGGGCAGGAGGAGCCCTGCAGAATGGAGGGGGGCAGGAGGAGCCCTGTAGAATGGAGGGGGGGGGCAGGAGGAGCCCTGTAGGATGGAGGGGGGGCAGAAGCAGCCCTGTAGAATGTAGATGGGGGGGCAGGAGGGGCCCTGTAGAATGGAGAGGGGGGCAGGAGGGGCCCTGTAGAATGGAGAGGGGGGGGCAGGAGGGGGTAGAGGGGGGGGCAGGAGGGGCCCTGTAGAATGGAGAGGGGGGGGCAGGAGGAGCCCTGTAGAATGGAGAGGGGGGCAGGAGGAGCCCTGTAGAATGGAGAGGGGGGGCAGGAGGAGCCCTGTAGAATGGAGAGGGGGGGCAGGAGGAGCCCTGTAGAATGGAGAGGGGGGGCAGGAGGAGCCCTGTAGAATGGAGAGAGGGGGCAGGAGGAGCCCTGTAGAATGGAGAGGGGGGGGGCAGGAGGAGCCCTGTAGAATGGAGAGGGGGGGGGCAGGAGGAGCCCTGTAGAATGGAGAGGGGGGGGGCAGGAGGAGCCCTGTAGAATGGAGAGGGGGGGGGGGCAGGAGGAGCCCTGTAGAATGGAGAGGGGGGGGCAGGAGGAGCCCTGTAGAATGGAGAGGGGGGGGGCAGGAGGAGCCCTGTAGAATGGAGAGGGGGGGGCAGGAGGAGCCCTGTAGAATGGAGAGGGGGGGGGGGCAGGAGGAGCCCTGTAGAATAGAGAGGGGGGGGGGCAGGAGGAGCCCTGTAGAATGGAGGGGGGGGGGGCAGGAGGAGCCCTGTAGAATGGAGAGGGGGCAGGAGGAGCCCTGTAGAATGGAGAGGCTGGGACAGGAGGAGCGCTGTAGAATCAAAGATCAAAGGAAGCAGTGAGCTCTGCAGAATGGGGAGGAGGCACAAGGAGCTTTGTAAAATGGGGAGGGGTTGTGGTTTCATTTCTCCCTGTACCTCCCTCATTGGAAATCTAATAATTTGGGCTTTTGCCTGGGGAGGAGACGCAGACAGCCCGGACAGAGATGAAAATGAAATTTTATTTCTAAACCACAACACAGAATTTTAATGATTTAAAGTGTTGTGCACTGGGTCTCCTGGGGACTTAATTCTCTCTCTGGTGAGAGTTCTGAAGTACAGTATGTCCAAACACAAAATGTGTTTTTTTGGAAATCGTTAGCAGTTCTGCACACAACCTCAGCTGTTCATTATAGGTGAGCTGTTGGCCAGGGTGGAGCAGCAAAGGGCAACTGGAATTGGAGAAATTCCGTCACGCTCGGTCTTTAGATTTTTAAAAAATTCCCCCCTGCCTCTAATTTTGCAATACATTCAATAAAATCATGGATCAGAGGGACCACCTGTATGTATTAAAAAAAACATTATAATTTATCAAAAAAATATAAAGTTATATAAAGTTTTGACTGTGACAAGGACCCCTTCCTGCCAGCCTCATCTATATATGTGACATCATGGAGGTGGGCCTTCTTGCATGCTCCCGCATACATGCATTACACCCGGGGTCCAGCGCTGGGTGTTTGCTCACACTTGAGGCATCCCTTGGCACTCCTCTGGAAATAGATTTCTGGGCGGTTGCTGGGAGAGGCTTTGTCGCCTCCTCACCGAAATACTTAAACCCCTTAATGTCTGAACCACTGTGCTGCAACATCCTGTTACAGGGTGATTGTGATGTGACCCCATTCACTTGAATAGGCAGTACCACCGCCAAAATGTGACATGGGGATATAATTTTGTGCTTTGTATATCTGACATTTTATATAGCCTCATGTTTTTTTGAGTAGTAGAGTGTTTTTATAATGCCGTTCTCCCCATAGGAGGACTACCTGTAACCTCTGAATCTAAAGAAGACTATTTCCACTTCCTGGTGTTCACAGATGTTTTGGGAATCAGAACATATGGCGTGGTGGCGCAGTTCTCCAGATCCATCCAGGTATGTGACATACAGGTCTTGTGATCGTGTCCTCTATTGTACAGCCTGTAATCTGATGTCCTCCACATTCCATGGACGGATCCGCTCATTAGACAAGATAATTGTAGATGTTGCTTGTGACCAGAGTGCTGCATGATTGTTCTTTTTGTTGCTTGTGAAAATTTAAATTTTTTTATTGCAGGTCCAGTGTATTTTTAGTTCGTGCATAGAGTATTTTAAAGTCTTGAATTTAAAAAAAAATAAATAAAAATAAACATGTTATACTTCCCTCCTCTGTGCCGTTGGATTTGCACAGAGCAACCCGGATCCTCCTCTTCTCGTGTCGCTCTTCACTGCTCCTAGCCCCTCCCTCCTATTGAGTGCCCCCATAGCCAGCAGCTTGCGATGGGGGCACCCGAGCCGAGTCACTGCTCTGTGTATCCATTTAGACACGGAGCCCCGCCTCCTTTCTCCCCTGATTGGCTAATTGACTTTGATTGACAGCTGTGGGCGCCACTGCTGTGTCTCAGCCAATCAGGAGGAGAGTCCCGGACGGCTCTCGTTGGACGTCGCTGAAGAGAGATGGAGCTCAAATAAGTATTAGGGAGTGCTGGGGCGGCTGCTACACACAGAAGGTTTTTTTATCTCAATGCATAAAACCTTCTGCCTTTACAACTCCTTTTTAAGGTATTTTATCAAAGTCAATTGCCCTGGTTCTTAGCTCCCTCCCCCTCATGAACCTGTTTTAACCACATGCCGATCAGCGCACAACGATATACGTCGGCACAATGGCACGGCTGGGCAAATGGGCATACACTATTTTGGGACCATTGTCATTTATGCAGCGATCAGTGCAATAAAAATGCACTGATTACTGTGTAAATGACACTGGCAGGAAATAGAAACAGAAATATGTGCCAGATAATAGGAAGGGAGTTGAAGGAAGGAAGTGAGAAGGGAAGAAGATAGGGGGGGGGACCACAACCTGGATACCCTATTAAGGGATTTTAAAATGAAAGTGTATAAAGATCTGCTGAACATAGTGGGGATTGATGTATTCTGTAAAAGGAGAGGGGCACCCCCCAAAGCCACAGAATCTAAAAAAAATTAACTTTTTTATTTTTTTATTTTTTTTTATTTTTTTTCCTTTTTCACATAAACACAGGAACAAGGGGAGGAAAGGAATGGATAAACCACATTAGATAAGACGAGCACACATGATAGAGTATTCCAAAATTTAATAAATATATACGTAATTTGTAAAACGCATAAAGGAGAAGGGAAGAGGAAAGAACAGGGGGGGGGGGGGGGGGGGGAGGAAAGAAAGAGGTGAAAGTAAAGTAACACGGGAAAGAGGACACAATTAGAAGGGTCAATAAGACACATATGATCACACGAGGAATCCCGATGAATAGAAGTCAATAAATAAACCAGAATTAATACACAAAGAAAACACAGAAGGAGGTGAAATTTTACACAAAGGACACAGAGAAACGTTGGGATACGATACTCCAACGATACTCACCCCCCTTTTTATTTTTTTTAATTTTTTTTGGGGGGGGGGTTGAAGGCCACGGGGGGAGCCAATCTCAAGATTATAAATGTACAGGGAAAGAATTGATTTGAATATATCAAAATAAAGTATGGATAAATGGTATGTAAATGGCAGATGTAATTAGTAAATGTTAAATTGTTAAATTGATTGATAAATAAAGATTTAATTATTTAAAAAAATGGGTTAAACACTAGGGGTGATCAAGGGGTTAAGTGTGTCCTAGGGAGAGATTCTAACTGGGGGGGGGGGGTGCTACCTAGGACATGACAGCGATCACTACTCCAGATGACAGGGAGCAGTAGATGATCTCTGTCATGACACAAGCCAGAACGGGGAAATGCCTTGTTTACATCTCCCCGTTCTAACTCTCCACACCGCAATAGCGGGCCTCCAGAGAACATCGAGTTCCCGGGACCCACGGGCATGCGCCCGAAAGGCGGCTAACTTAAAGGGACGTACCTGTACGCCCAATTTGCCTGCCTGTGCCATTCTGTCGATGTATATGTGTGTGTGTGTGTGTGTGTGTGTGTGTGTGTGCGGCGGTTAAAGAAGACGGTCCAGCCCCCCCCCCCCCCCCCCAAAAAAACATTCTAAGTCAGTAGCTACAAATACTAATATAAGGACAATTACCAGGGATCCAGCGATGTCCTCACCCAAGCCGATTCTTCATTTGGCTTTGGGTGCAGGCGCTGGCATCTTCACTAAGCAAAACCGGCATTAAAGCCTTTTAGGCTTCACAGCCGGTTTCCTACTGCGCATGCGCGTGCCACGCTGTGCTTTGTGAATGGTTCCACCATCTCCTGTTAACTGTTTGTGTCCTAGAAGGCAGCGTGTGGGATGAGGAGGGGGTGGACATACTCGTAGGTCACCGTGACAATCTTACCCTGTCACCACAGGTACCCCCCCAAAAACAAGTGCCAAATGTGGCAGTGTGGGGGGGGGGGTGCGAGCAAGCGGAGCTTCCCCTTTTGGGTGGAGTTCCGCTTTAAGGTCCCCGTACGCCCATTGATACACATACTAGGGCCAATTTAAACAGGAGCCAGCTAACCTATCAGCATGTCTTTTGGAGTGTGGAAGAAAACCAAAGTACCCACGCAGGCACAGGGAGAACATGCTAACTCCGTGCAGTTAGTGCTTTGGTTGGCATTTGGTCCGGTGACCCCAGTGCTGCCAGGCAGAAGTGCTATCTACTTTAGCCACTGTGCTTTTATATTTAGAACGTGCTCACAGCCTGTATACAATGTCTTTTTCCCGGCCAGCATGCTGTAGAGAAGTACCTCTCTGCTCTCTGTGTTTGGAAGCAGTGGTCCCTCTACGGAGATCCAACATGCCGGGCTATAGCTCCCCAATCACCAAGTTGGCACTCCTTACCACACACAGATTGTTTGTTTGCCCGATGAACGTCATCGTTGGTAGTAGAGTAGGCTAGGACTGTAGCACAGTCCTTGCTAAACTGACAACTCTGCTCCGTTTGTCATCTGTCAAGCTCTACCACTAGATATCATAGTGAATGGGGCATTTTAGCTATGAACCGCTGTTAGGACCCGCTCCCACCATAGAAACGCAGTCTGGAGGCCTTCCGCATGCTTTTCTACATGCGTGTTTTTGACGCATTTTGATGCATTCCAGTGTTTTTGTTGCGTTCGTTTTTCCCCTCTTTCTTTCTCACCTTAAGCACTTGCCGATCAGCCGCCGTTGTTATACTGCAGCAGGTCGGCTCCTTCCCACAAATGTCCGTAGCTGTACGTCAGCCCTTTAAACTGCTCTAGCAGGCACGCGCTGCGCGGCGGGGGGACACGATGTGCCTGGCCGGCGGCCGCGATGTCTGCCGGCCACGCACGATTTGTGGGCACGAGAGCCAGAACAGGGATGTGCGTGTGTGTGTGTGTGTGTGTGTGTGTGTGTGTGTGTGTGTGTGTAAACACACAAATCCCCGTTCTGTCAGGGGCGGAGAGACAGATCGTCTGTTCCTACTAAGTAGGAGCAGCGATCTGGCTCCTCCTCTAGTAAGTCCCATCCCTGATACAGTTAGAAACTCCTAGCAGGGAACACATTTAACCCCTTGATCGCCCCCTAGTGTTAACCCTACCAGTGACATTTACACAGTTATCAGTGCATTTTTAAAGCACCGATCACTGTATAAATGTCAATGGTCGCAAAAATGTGTCAAAAGTGTCCGATCTGTCCGCCGCAATGTTGCAGTCCTGCTAAAAATCGCAGATCGCCGCCATTACTAGTTAAAAAAAATAAAAAATGCCATAAATCTATTCCCTATTTTGTAGATGCTATAACTTTTGCGCAAACCAATTGACGCTTATTTCGATTTTTTTTTTTTATTTTTTTTTTTCTTTTAACAAAAAATATGTAGAATAATATATATCAGCCTAAACTGATTTTTTTTTTTGGGGGGGGGGGGGGATATTTATTATAGCAAACAGTATAAAATATATTTTTTTATTTTTTAAATTGTCTTTTTTTTTTTGTTTATTGCGCAAAAACTAAAAACATTTAGAGGTGACTAAATACTACCGAAAGAAAGCTCTATTTGTGGGGAAAAAAGGACATCAATTTTGTTTGGGTACAACGTTGCATGATCGCGCAATTGTCAGTTAAAGTGACGCAGTGCCGTACCGCAAAAAATTATCTGGTCATTAAGGGGGAAATTCTCCCAGTCCTTAAGTGGTTAAATAAGGACGTGTGTTTCAGTATGGTTTTTGGCACGTTACGGTGCATTTTCTTTATACGTTTGACCACACTCTCTAGTACAGTTTGGTGCTGAAAAAATGCAGCATGTTCTACTTTCTGGAACCAAAACGCACGGGAATTGACCACACTCATGTGGACTATGCCATTGAAAACCATATAACCTACTATCCATGTGTTTCTGAAGCAGAAAAAAATGCACTGGACTGTATATAGTGGGAACGGGCCCTTAAGTAGGAGTGCAGGTCCTGCACTGTATAAAGAATGTAGAGCGCCATCTCTGACCGAGAATGTATTGTATCTGCCCACAAAACATGGCTGCCGGCCCTGAAGCTGAATACTCTTATACTTTGCAGTCACTGGAGCTTTGTTTTGTCTCTCTAGGAAACGCTGGGATTGTCCAATGGACAGGCTTACTGGGATTCATCTTCCAATCACACCAAGACTTATGATGCCTACACCACCTTCGCCCTTTGTGTTATATCCAAATATCCCTACTATACCGCCCTGAAGGATTGCCTTTCATGGTAAGATTTGATTCCCTTTTATTGATGACTTTTTAGGGGGCGGGACCTGGAACACAAATACAATTTATAGATTGACCATAATTGGTGCAAGTGGTATGAAAAAAACAAATAGTCAGCGTAATGTAAATGTGTGTATTTCTTACATCTAAAGTTTAACCCCTTCCCGCCGACCCCTTTTTTTTTTTTTTTAATGACTACAAGAAGTTTACAAAACAAAATGACTTTTTATTTATTTTAATTTTTTTGGAACATTTTCGTTATTTTTTCATTTGTTTAGCAAAAGATAAAAAAAAAAAACTGTGGTGATAAAATAACACCAAAAGAAAGCTCTATTTGTGTGAAAAAAAATGATAAAAACTTTGTTTGGGTACAGCGTTTGTATGACCGTGCAATTGTCATTCAAAGTGAGAGCCCTTAAAGCTGAAAATTGACCTGGGCAGGAAGGGGGGTATAAGTACCCGGTAGGCAAGTGGTAAAAGAAACAAAAAAATTTACATTTAGAACCACTTTAGTGATGGAATAGTGATTACAAAGCAGTATTAATGTATATATTTTACAGTACATATCTGCCTGGAGTGCAGCTTTAACTTGCAATTTCAAAGTGTGTGTGTGTGTGTGTGTGTGTATATATATATATATAATATATATATATAATATAATATATATATATATATATATATATATATATATATATATATATATATATATATATATATAAATATATATAATATATATATATTCTATAAATATATATATATATATATACACCGTATTTATCGGCGTATAACACGCACCCCAAGTTTAGGAGGGAATTTTAAGGAAAAAAAACTTACATTCAAATGCCCAACAATACAGCCTTATCAGTGTAATTTGCAGCCTTGTGAGTGCAGCCTTGCCCCATTGCAGCCTTGCCCCCAGTGTCCATTGAAACCTTGTCATTGCAGCCTTGGATGAATTTAAAATTGGTGCCGCGGAGATCGCTGCCGAGACTGGGCAGAGCGGAGCGAACGCTGCCGAGATCGCAGGGACTGGGCGGAGCCGAGATACACATAGCCGAGTGTACTCGGCTCTTCACGGCTCCGCTCACAGTCATGCCCAGTCCCGCCCTATGATGGACATAACACAGGTCCAATGGCGGGACTGGGCGTGACTGTGAGACGCTCCTCTCACAATCAGCGGAGATCGACGGTGATCGGTGGGGATCGGCGTATAACACCCATCCACGATTTTCCCTCATTTTAAAGGGAAAAAAAGTGCGTGTTATACGCCGATAAATACGGTGTGTGTGTGTGTGTGTGTGTGTGTATATATATATATATATATATATATATATATATATATATATATATATATATATATATATATAATACTTTTTATAATTTTATATTATTTATTATTTTTTTACATTTATGTTTTAAGGAACAGTGAAGCTTGATCCATATATTACCTCTAACTAGAGATCGGACAGATTATTTTTAGAGGCTCGGTAATAATTAGTTATAAACCATTCCAGAAAAGTTTAGTGATGAAATCTCCCTTCCACGTCTGGGTGATTGTTTAGTGATGATCCCGGTGTGTCCGGGTGGCTCACACTGTGTAATGAAGGCGTTTCTGTTTATGTTATGGAGGGTGAAGTATACAGCCCGGCTTGCTATAACCGATGTTCCCAGGAACACACTGTTCAGACTTTGATCTCACAGACACGGCATCATTTATTATTGTGTAATAAGATCTGTCTGTGCTTCATAGAAACCAATCCCCACCAACTGTCACCGCTTTTTGAGAATAAAAGGAAAAAGTTTTGTGCGGGATCGACAGTTTCCATTACAGCTCTAGATAGATCATTTAAAGTAATTATTACCCCAACATTTCATATTCCTGATATGTCCCTGCTGTAACATTTAGGCCCCTTTCATACTGACGGACCGTTCAGGTCCGCCTGTCAGTTTTGTCGGCGGACCTGAACGGGCGCTCCATGTTAGTCTATGGAGCGGTGACATGTCCGCTGACATCCGACACGGTCCGACCTGGCAAAAGCAGACGGATGGCCCTACGTCTGGATCCGTCGCTGGCGGATCGGATTGGGTGAGTTCTGATGAAAACGGACACGCTGTCCGTTTTCATCCAATCTCTCCATAGAGACCAGCGGCGCTCGACAAGCCCCTCCCCGCTCAGTGAGCAGAGAGGGACTTGTCATCCGCCGGCTCAGCGGAGATCAATGGAGAGATCTCCTGCTGAGCCGGTGTCCTGCCGAGAAAGTTCCCCTGCGGATTAGTTCCTCTCTGTACTGCGCAGGCGCAGCACGAAGGACTAGGCATCTTCCGGAAATTGCCGAACCTAAACAGATGCGAGTGAAGTGTACACCGCGCAGTTAACATGTCGCTGTACGAGAGACGATACCGCACGCTCCCGTTGCTCGCGCTACTCTGCAAGGCTCGCGTGTAAGTAAGGGGCGGGTCTGTAACCAAGGGCGACATTTGTTACTGTAACTGGCAGATTTTTCATTATTAATAATGTAAGCAAGGGCCACTTCCCCTTGCTTAGAGTAATAATAGGCCCGCCCCTTAGACTCCCCTTGTAGAGTAGCGCGAGCATCGGGAGCGTGCGGCATCGTCTCGTACACCGACTGCGCATGCGCGGTGTACACTTCACTCCCATCTGTTTAGGAATTTTCAGAAGATGCCTAGTCCTTCGTACTGCGCAAGCGCTGCGCCTGCGCAGTACACAGAGGTACTAATCCGCCAAGGGGAACCATCTCGGCAGAACACCGGCCGACGGAGGTGGACTCCGTGCAAGCGGATCCGCCTCATGTGAAAGGGGCCTAACTTGTATGAGAGAGTCACCTGTTCTCTTTGTAATGCTTCCTTTGTCAGGCTTAAGCCCCGTACACACGGTCGGACTTTTTGACAACCAACATGCAAATTAGGTGGTTTGGACCAACATCCGACCGTGTGTACGCTCCATCGGACCAACTTTTTCCAGGTTGCATCGGACTTTTGTTGGCTGTGCGAACGGACCAACTTCCTGCCAACAAAAGTCCGAAGGACCAAAGTCCGAACGTGTGTATGCAGTACCAACTGACTTTTGTCCACAGTACAAACACGCATGCTCAGAACCAATGCAAAAGATCAGACAACAATATAGAAGTTGACCAAAGGTGGCGCTGGAGTATTCGAACGTCCTCTTTTGAAGTGTCGTCAGTACGTTGAAACGTCACTACGTTCGTGTTGGTTGTCTCAAAAGTCCGACCGTGTGTATGCAGTACCAACTTGAGGGCCAACGCCCTTTGGACAAAAGTCCAAGGGAAAGTTGGTCCACGGTCCGACCGTGTGTATGGGCCTATAGTCTACTCATCAGTTGGCTCATACAGTGAGGGGAAAAAAGTATTTGATCCCCGGCTGATTTTGTAAGTTTTGCCCACTGACAAACAAATGATCAGTCTATAATTTTAATGGTCAGTTTATTTTAACAGCGAGAGACAAAATAGCAACAAAAATATCCAAACGCATTTCAAAAAGGTTATAAATTGATTTAAATTTTAGTGAGTGAAATAAGTATTTTATCCCCTATCAATCAGCAAGATTTCTGGCTCCCAGGTGTCTTCTATACAGGTAAGGAGCTGAGATTAGGAGCACTCCTAATCTCAGCCTGTTACCTGTATAAAAGACACCTGGGCCCGTCTGAAGTTTGCTAATGAACATCTGAATGATTCAGAGGAGAACTGGGTGAAAGTTTTGTGGTCAGATGAGACCAAAATCAAGCTCTTTGGCATCAACTCAACTCGCTGTGTTTGAAGGAGGAGGAGGAATGCTGCCTATGACCCCAAGAACAACATCCCCCCCCACCGTCAAACACAAAGGTGGAAACATTATGGTTTGGGGTGTTTTTCTGCCAAGGGGACAACTTCACTTCATCAAAGGGACGATGGACAGGGCCATGTCTTGGATGAGAACCTCCTTCCTTCAGCCGGGGCATTGAAGATGGGTCGTGGATGGGTATTCCAGCATGACAATGACCCAAAACACATGACCAAGGCAACAAAGGAGTGTCTCAAGAAGAAGCACATTAAGGTCCTGGAGTGGCCTAGCCGGTCTCCAGACCTTAATCCCATAGAAATAATGTGAAGGGAGCAGAAGATTTGAGTTACCAAACGTCAGCCTTGAAACCTTAAAGCGGAGTTCCACCCAAAAGTGTCTTTAACCAGGTACCCTATCCTCACTCCCGGAAGTCCAGGCCACGGCGCATTACATCACAGCTTGGCTCCCACCTCCTTCCCCCGCTGCCGGACCAGTAGGAGAGCGCAGCGGTACCTCGTGCATGCGCAGTAGGGACCCGGCGTGAATCCGTAATGCTTCGCTACCGGTTTCCCTTACCATCAATGGTGGCGGCAATACCTGACAGCTGATGGACACATCAGCTGCGGTGCCGACATCCCTGGACTCCAGGACAGGTAAGGGTTCTATTATTAAAAGTCAGAAGCTGCAGCATGTGTAGCTGCTGGCTTTTAATTTTTGCAGGGGTGGGCGGACCTCCGCTTTAATGACTTGGAGAGGATCTGCACAGAGGAGTGGGACAAAATCCCTCCTGAGATGTGGGCAAACCTGGTGGCCAATTACAAGAAACGTCTGACCTCTGTGATTGCCTACAAGTCATGTTTTGCGAAGGGGTCAAATACTTATTTCACTCATTAACCGCTTCAGCCCCGGAAGATTTTTACCCCCTTCCTAACCAGAGCGCTTTTTGCGATTCGGCACTGCGTCGCTTTAACTGACAATTGCGCGGTTGTGCGATTTCGCACCCAAACAAAAAATTAATGGGCATTTTTTTTTTTCACCTCTTGGTGGTATTTGATAACCTTTTTATTTTTTGCACTATAAACAAAAAAAAAAACACAATATTTTTAATATATAAAAAATACCCCCCCCCCCCCAAAAAAAAAAAAAATATATATATAAAAATGTCCTCAGTTTAGGCCAATATGTATTCTTTTACATATTTTTGGTAAAAATAAAAAAAAAAACGCAATAAGCGTTTATTAATTGGTTTGCGCAAAAGTTAGAGCGTCTACAAAATAGTGGATAGATTTATGGACTTTTTGTATTATACATTTTTTTTTTTTATTAGTAATGGTGGCGATCTGCGATTTTTATCGGGACTGTGACATTATGGTGGACACATCGGACATTTTTGGCACATTTTTGGGACCATTGCCATTTATACAGCGATCAGTGCTGTACAAATGCACTGGCAGGGAAGGGGGTTAAACACTAGGGGGCAATCAAGGGGTTAAGTGTGTCCTAGGGAGTGATTCTAACTGTGGGGGGGGAATTTACCACTGACATGACAGCGATCACTGCTCCTAAGAGGGAACCGTGATATCTGTCATGTCACAAGGCAGAACGGAGAAATGCCTTGTTTACATAGAAACTTCCCCGTTGTGCCGCTCCGTGACACGATCGCCGGGAGACCAGCGGACATCGAGTCAGCCGGGGAAAAAGAGGCTATCCCCGCCTCTTAAAGGGGACATACAGGTACCCCCCCATTTGCCCACCGCTGCCATTGTGCCGACTTATATCGGCGTGCAACGGTCAGCAAGTGGTTAAAATGAAAATCAATTTATAGCTTTTTTGAAATGTGTTTTTTTCTGGATATTTTTGTTCTGTCTCTCACTGTTAAAATCCTAGACTGATCATTTCTTTGTCAGCGGACAAACGTACAAAATCAGCAGAGGATCAAATACTTTTTTCCCTCACTGTAGGTCAGATTGCATACATGAGACTGTTTATAGACTGACACTCACACCCGTTTTTTTTCCCAGCCGGATTAGGATTACGCTGGGCAATTGCCTCTGTACTGTGGCATTGGAGGACTCCACCTGCTGGTGGAGGGGAGGTTCGGGATAATGGGAGGGGTTGGGTTATCGGCATACTCTGAGATGCTGGAGTGGGGGGTGAGCCCTTTTGGGTGGGGGGATACTTGGATGGGATTGGGGGGGGGGAGCCGGGTTTGGGGGTTCAGCCTTCTTGGGTAACTGACACACTTGGTCTATGGTTTTTGTATGTTGTATTTTTGATGTCCAATAAATTATATTTTTATACTGCTAATATCAGCCCTTGAGGTGCTGTATCCTGGTGGGGTTCTTTTTCTACTAGATTGGCTTTTGGATGCACTTACCCTGAAAGGGTTTGGCATTTAGCGGCTTTCCACCCCCATGTTTTATTTATTTTTTATTTATTTTTTTCATTCGCATCTTTATGTACCTTTTCACATGTTTATTTTATTTTTTTTCTGTTTTGCTCTTCCAGTTTTCTATTGCAGCTGAAAACGTGTAAAGAATCCGACTTTGACGAGCGAATTAAGGAATTTGCGGCCAAGCTGTCACTAATACCAAATCCGCCACCGGGACCCCTCCACCTGGTAATGCTTTTAGAGGCTGGAATGTAAAATTTTATTTTTTTATGGGTTTTATAGCAGAAATTAAAAAAAAAAAAAAAAAATAATAATATATATTATATTGACCACCTCTGCCGTTTTTATTTTTTGGCCAAAAAAAAAAGAAATAAAAAAAAAAAAAGAAAAAACACATTTCAAAAAAGCTATAAATTGATTTTCATTTTAACCACTTGCTGACCGTTGCACGCCGATAAAAGTCGGCACAATGGCAGCGGTGGGCAAATGGGGGGAACCTGTACGTCCCCTTTAAGAGGCGGGGATAGCCTCTTTTTCCCCGGCTGACTCGATGTCCGCTGGTCTCCCGGCGATGGTGTCACGGAGCGGCAGAACGGGGAAGTTTCTATGTAAACAAGGCATTTCCCCGTTCTGCCTTGTGACATGACAGATATCACGGTTCCCTCTTAGGAGCAGTGATCGCTGTCATGTCAGTGGTAAATCTCCCCCCCCCCCCACAGTTAGAATCACTCCCTAGGACACACTTAACCCCTTGATTGCCCCCTAGTGTTTAACCCCCTTCCCTGCCAGTGCATTTGTACAGCACTGATCGCTGTATAAAAAAAAAAAAAAAATGTGTCCGCCATAATGTCACAGTCCCAATAAAAATCGCAGATCGCCGCCATTATAATAAAAAAAAAATGTATAATACAAAAAGTCCATAAATCTATCCACTATTTTGTATATAACTTTTGCGCAAACCAATCAATAAACGCTTATTGCGTTTTTTTTTTTTTTATAAAAATATGTAAAAGAATACATATCGGCCTAAACTGAGGACATTTATATATATATATATATATATATTTATATATATATATTATTTATTATATCATAATATATTATTTTATTTTTTATAATTTTTTTTTTTTGTTTGTTTATAGCGCAAAAAATAAAAACTGCAGAGGTGGTCAAAAGCTCTATTAGTGGAAAAAAGGGCGTAAATTTTATTTGGGTACATTGTCACATGACCACGCAATTGTCAGTTAAAGTAGCGCAGTGCCGTATCGCAAAAAAACGGCCTGGTCATGTTGGGGGCAAATCTTCTGAAGGGCAAGTGGTTAATGATCTTCTTAGCTGTCTGGAAAGGTGGCATTCTGACCACTTCTGTAAGAGGGGCATTCTTCCCTGACCGCTAAGGTCAAGGCATATTTTTTTTGGGGAGGGCGCAAACAAACTGAAAAATAAAAAATAAATAAAAACATCAATTGCAGCCTCAATGTGCCCATCAAGTGCAGCCCCTGTGCCCATCAAGTGCAGCCCCCGTGCCCATCAAGTGCAGCCCCCGTGCCCATCAAGTGCAGCCCCCGTGCCCATCAAGTGCAGCCCCGGGACCCTCCACCCCCCCTCGTGCACGGCTCTGACAGACCTCCTGGCACTTACCGCCAGGTAGCAGCTCCTCTCCAAGTGCACCAGAGCTCCAGCGTGTGTCTCCTCCGATCCTCTTCCTAAGCGCCAGGCATCCAATAGGGTGGCCTGGCGCTTTGGTTAATCAGGAGACAGGTCTGACGCCCTGCCTCCTGATTGGCGGGAGGTAGGTTAGTGTGAAAATAGCGAAAATTTGTTTGCTATCGTCACACAATTGGGTAGAATCAGGGCGCACTCTCTGCGCCCCGAGCCCACCCTGTTTTGAAGCCTATTAGAGCCTCTAATTGGGTGCTTCAAAAAGTACTACCCCCTCCCACTCCCGCTATAGGAATCCAAGCGTCTGGCGTCCTGAAAGGGGCTGGGTGCATGGATGGGGGGGGGGCTGTGCCCGTGTGCCCACAATGCACGGGCCGCCACTGCTAATAATTATTTCCAGGGTTCCTCTGGGGTAAAAAGGTCAAAGTCTGGTAGGAGAATGAGATGGATGAAGCCTTCAGCTTCCTGTATTTCTGGATTGTCCTGCTATGTGGTTATCATTTTGTACATTCCTTCACCAAGCGCTCATTTTCTGTTGCCCAGGACGGTGACAGATCTATTTTTAGGTTTGTAAAGGGGTAAAAACAACAAAAGAACGGACAAAGAATCTTATCCTCGTGGAGTTGTTTTTTTTTTTATTAAATACACTTAAAAAGCACTCACAAGAGTTGAGGAAGGAATCGCATGTTAAATCAACAGCATGCTCAGGCCAAAAGCAGAAAAATGTCACATATATCAAATGGACAGCCGCAGCCAGCGGCACACAGTATTGTCATTCCAGCATATCTGCATAAATCACTGAGAAGCCAGGGGGTGGGGGGGGGGGGGCTTGGTGTATGATGGGGTGGCCTTAACCCTCACACCCACCTCCTGATTGGCCCTTTAAATGGGTGTTCATACCAGGAGGTGAAAGCCTCTTTCTGATCACTGTGGTTGGTTTTCATGGTGGTGACATGATCAGGAGCCTGTCCTGCTGGCACCAGTTGCAAACAGAGACCAGGAGCTGTCAGTGATAGCTCAGTTGGTATGCTGGAAGCGTGCAGTGAGCAAGCCGGGTAAGCACAAGTGCGGTGGCACACCTGCCCCGCAAATGCATACAGTGCCTTGAAAAAGTATTCACGCCCCTTGACATTTTCCACATTTTGTCAGGTTGCAACCGAAAACGTAAATGTATTTTATTGGGATTTTATGTGATGGACCAACACAAAGTGGCAAATAATTGTGAAGTGGAAGGAAAATGATAAATGGCTTTCAATATTTTTTTCAAATATGTGAAAAGTGTGGTTTCCATTTGTATAGCGCCCCCCTGAGTCAATACTTTGTAGAACCCCCTTTCACTACAATTAAAGCTGCAAGTCTTTTTGGGGATGTCTCTACCAGCTTTGCACGTCTAGAGAGGGACATTTTGCCCATTTTTCTTTGCAAAATATCTCAAGCTCTGTCAGATTGGATGGAGAGCGTCTGTGAACAGAAATTTTCAAGTCTTGCCACAGATTCTCAATGGATTTAGGTCTGGACTGTGACTGGACCATTCTAACACATGAATATGATTCCATTGTAGCTCTGGCTGTATGTTTAGGGTTGTTGTGCTGCTGGAAGGTGACCCTCCCCCCCCCCCCCCCCCCCCCCCCAAACCCCCCCCCCCCCCCCCCATCCCCCAGTCTCAAGTCTTTTGTAGACTCTTAACAGGTTTTCTTCTAAGATTGCCCTGTATTTGGCTCCATCCATCTTCCCATCAACTCTGTCCAGCTTCCCTGTCCCTGCTGAAGAAAATCATCCCCACAAAATGATGCTGCCACCACCATGTTTCACAGTGGGGATGGTGTGTTCAGGGTGATGTGCGGTGTTAGTTTTCCTCCACACATAATGTTTTGCTTTTAGGCCAAAAAGTTCAATTTTGGTCTCATCTGACCAGAGCACCTTCTTCCACATGTTTGCTGTGTCCCCCACATGGCTTCTCGCAAACGGCAAACAGGACTTCTTATGACTTTCTTTCTCCAATGTCTTTCTTCTTGTCACTCTTCCATAACAGCCATATTTTTGGAGAGCACGACTAATAGTTGTCCTGTGGACAGATTCTCCCACCTGAGCTGTGGATCTCTGCAGCTCCTCCAGAGTTCCCATGGACCTCTTGGCTCTTCTCTGATAAATGCTCTCCTTGCCCGGCCGGTCAGTTTAGGTGGACAGCCATGTCTTGGTAGGTGTGTAGTTGTGCCATTTTTTTTTCCTTTTTTCGATGATGGATTGAACAGAGCTCCATGAGATGTTCAAAGCTTGGGATACTTTCTTTATAACCCAACCCTGCTTTATACTTCTCCACAACTTTATCCCTTATCTGTCGGGTGTGTTCCTTGGCCTTCATGATGCTGTTTGTTCACTAAGATTCTCAAAAAAAAAATGCTGAGGGCTTCACAGAACAGCTGTATTTATACTGAGATTAAACTACACACAGGTGGACTTTATTTACTAATCAGGTGACTTCTAAAGGCAATTTTTTACACTAGATTTTAGTTAGGGGTAAGGGGGCTGAATAAAAATGCACCCCACACTTTTCACATTTTATTTGTAAAAAAAATTGAAAAAATTTATAATTTTTCTTCCACTTCACAATTATGTACCACTTTGTGTTGGTCTGTCACATAAAATCCCAATAAAATACATTTAAGTTTTTGGTTGTAACATGACAAAATGTGGAACATTTCAAGGGGTGTGAATACTTTTTCAAGGCACTGTAGATGCCGTCTACCAAAGGAAAGAGTTTTAAAGTGGTTGTAAACCCTGACAAATACCCAGTGAAGTGACTATCCTCAGATGATACACAGATGACTGGTTCTCTTTAGATTACATTGGGGTAAAGACTTAGAGCCCCCCTGAGATCTATAAGATGGCTGTGGGTGATTCGGGGTGTCTGCCTTCACCTTTTTACTTGATTATATTTGGATATGGAGACCAATCTCTGACGCATCTTTCTCTGTAGGTGTTCAACATGAAGCCGCTTCAGATCTTCTTCCCATCCCGAGAGGACCCCGAAAGTCCCATAATCGATTTGGACCTTCACCTTCCTTTCCTCTGCTTCACCCCCAAACAGGTCTTACAGGTAACTTTGGCCAGGTGTGACATGAACACTGAACATACGTGCTTTCCACTTACTGGAAGAATAAAGTCTGCAATACGATTGGTTGTAACGCACTTTCCATCTCAGTTGTTTTACAATTCAACACCGGTTAATCACTTTTTTTTTTACTCTTAAAGCCGGGGTCTCAAACTGGCGGCCCTCCAGCTGTTGCTAAACTACAAGTCCATCATGCCTCTGCCTGTGGGAGTCATGCTTGTAACGGTCAGCCTTGCAATGCCTCATGGGACTTGTAGTTTCGCAACAACTGGAGGGCCGCCACTTTGAGACCCCTGTCTTAAAGTGTTACTAAACCCACAACCGTAAAATCTGTGTGCAGTAAAGCATGCTTGTTCTACTCACTGTGGAACCTATCCTCCCCTTTTTCCACTGTCCCCAATCCATCTCTTGATAGAACAGAGCCTTGGAGGCACTCTGCACATGCTCAGTTTGGTGTATATTGCTAGAGAGTTGTTTTTATTTTTGGGAGGGTGCATGTGATCAGCACAGGGCCCATCAGCACTGTCCAAACAGAGGGTCAGGGGTCTTGCATCCTCATAGGATGGTCAGAAGAGAACAAAAAGTGCCAACATTTGTAATGAGGTATGAAAAGAAATGGGGTACCTTCATCCCAACCAGATAGAGAAGAAGTTTTTTTTAGGGGAGGCTGAAATGGACTTTGATAGTACCATACAAAAAGCTTGGGATAACAAAGATTGGTATAAAAAATATTTTTTAAAACTTATTACACTCACAATTTAAAATACATAGATTTAAAAGAAGCAAGACAAAGCAAAAAGGCTCTATATGGTCACAAATGATGTGACACTAGAATGGTTATACCATATGAAAAAAAATTTTTTTAAGGTTTATATGTGGTTTGCTCGACATGTTTCGCAAAAGGAGTTGCCGCTTCTTCAGGAGCTTGTTTTTGTGCATGTATACATATAAAGCTATAGAGCGATTATCAATGTCAAATTACAAATCAAAAGAGAAAACGCATTAGTCATCATATGAAAAACAAGCTCCTGAAGAAGCTCCTTCCGCGAAACACGTTGAGCAAACTGTTTTCACCATTCTAGTGTCTCACTGTGGAACCTATCCTCCCCTTTTTCCACTGTCCCCAATCCATCTCTTGATAGAACAGAGCCTTGGAGTCACTCTGCACATGCTCAGTTTGGTGTATATTCCTCATGTTGAACATCAATTGTGACCATATAAGGCCCTTTTGCTTTGTCATCCTTCTTTTAAATCTATGTTTTTAAATTGTAATTGGTCTAAATTTTTTATTACAAGTTACTATCACAATTTAAAACACATAGATTTAAAAGAAGGAAGACAAAGCAAAAATACCGTGTATGGTCACAATTGATGTGACACTAGAATGTGTTGTTTGCTCAACGTGTTTCGCGGAAGGAGTTGCCGCTTCTTCAGGAGCTTGTTTTTCATATGATGACTAATATGTTTTCTCTCTTGATTTGTAATCTGACATTGATAATCGCTCTATAGCTTTATATGTATACATGCACAAAAACAAGCTCCTGAAGAAGCTTGTGTGTGTGTGTGTGTGTGTGTGTGTGTGTGTGTGTATGTGTGTGTGTGTGTGTGTGTGTGTGTGTGTGTGTGCACACATATCTACACACACACACACACATACACACACACACACACACACACACACACACATAAACACACACACACACACATAACACACACACACACACACACACACACACAAACACACACACAAACACACAAACACACACACACACACACATAAACATACACACATACATAAACACACATACATACACACACACACAAGGGTTTAAGGGTTAGCAGTAATTTTCTAGCAAAAAATACTGATTTAAACTTGTAAACAAAAGAATTCCAGAAAAAGCCGGGCCGCCAAGTTGTTATCCTAACAATTTCCTTTCTAGATCATGGCTTGTATTCTGACAGAGCGCAAGATTGTCTTCTTCTCTTCGGACTGGGCCTTGCTGACGCTTCTGGCCGAGTGTTTCATGGTCTACCTCCACCCCATCAAGTGGCAGCACACCTTTGTACCCATCCTATCCCGACATATGCTGGACTTTATTATGGCGCCAACCTCGTTCCTTATGGGCTGTCACCTTGATCACTACAAGGAAGTGCGCACGGTGGGTGTGAAATATTTCAAAGTTGTATTACTGGATAAGGAACGTCTTCTTCCAAAAGTTGTAGTTGGATGGAATATGCAGTAGTTGGTGGTTTTGTGGCATAAGAAACATTTTTGATGCTTTTAGGCCCCGTAACTCCCACGAATCTTAAGATTACACAGGTTACTTTACAAAATCACCTTCATAGGGATGTTTACATTGGTGAAACCAGATGAACAAGTGTGACTGGTAGAGCCGTGTCGCCACATTCTCTGTATACACCAAAGAACACAAAATGATTTTCTCTGCATGACTGGTATAGAATAGTCATTGAGTCATTGGACAGGTAAAGATTGAGACTGTCAGATTAGGCTGACTTATTTGATGGTGTAAAGTGTTATAAGCAAATAGGACTAAAAGCCCAACTCCAGAGAAAGTAAAAGTCCTCCCTTTCAGTGGGGCTGACCTCGCCCTACAGGGTTTAAATGCTCGTTGAGGCCTAGGGGATGAGAAAAACAGTTTAACCACTTAAGCCCCGGACCATTTGGCTGCCCAAAGACCAGAGCACTTTTTGTGATTCAGCACTGTATCGCTTTAACTGACAATTGCGCGGTCGTGTGACGTGGCTCCCAAACAAATTTGACGTCTTTTTTTCCCCACAAATAGAGCTTTCTTTTGGTGGTATTAGATCACCTCTGTGGTCTTTATTTTTTGCGCTATAAACAAAAAAAATAGCGGCAGTTTTGAAAAAAACACATTCTTTTTTACCTTTTTGCTATAATAAATATCCCCAAAAAATATATTTTTTTTTCCTCAGTTTAGGGCGATACGTATTCTTCTACATATTTCTGGTGGCGTTTATTGATTGGTTTGCGCAAAAGTTATAGCATCTACAAAATTGGGGATAGTTTAATGGCATTTTTATTAATCATTTTTTTTTTTTTTACTAGTAATGGTGGCGATCAGCGATTTTTTTTATAATGACTGCGACATTATGGCGGACAAATCGGACACTTTTGGCACGATTTTGGGACCATTCAAATTTATACAGCGATCGGTGCAATTAAAAATGCATTGATTACTGTGAAAATGTGACTGGCAGTGAAGGGGTTAACCACTAGGTGGCTCTGTAGGGCTTAAGTGTGTCCTAGGGAGTGATTCTGACTCTGGGGGGGCTATGTGTGACACAATACTGATCACCGCTCCCGATTACAGGGAGCTGTGATCAATGTCAGTGTCACTAGGAAGAACGGGGAGATGTTTGTTTACATCAGTATTTCCCCGTTCTTCCTCTCCGTGAGACAATCGCGGGTACCCGTGCGGACATCGAGTCCGCGGGACCCGCGATCACACTAACGAAGGTCACGCCCGCAAATCGCTTCTTAAAGGGCAATGTACAGGTACGGTAATCTGCCTGTACGTGCCCTTCTGCCAACGTATATCGGCGTGAGGTGGATAAAGCTGGATTCCAAGAATTCAGCTACTTTGTAAAAACTGCAGGCATACCATGAATTAAAGTGATTGGAAAGTCTTGCTTTAAAAAAATAAAAATAAAATAACTACCTGCTCTGATGTAGTGGATTTGCACAGAGCAGCCCAGATCCTCCTCTTCTCGGGTCCCTCTTCGCTGCTCCTCGCCCCTCCTTCCTGACGAGTTCCCCCATAGACCAGCAGCTTGCTATGGGGGCACCCGAGCCGAGTCAGAGCTCTGTGTATCCATTCAGACATGGAGCCCCACCCCGCCCCCTTTCTTCCCTGATTGGCTGACTTTAACAGCTGCAGGGGCCAATGGCACCACAGCCAATCAGGAGGCGAGTCCCGGACGGCCGAGGGAATCGTGGACATCGCTGGTTGAGAAGGGGTTTAGAGTAAGTCTTAGGGGGTGTTTGGGAGACCTGCTACACACAAAAGATTTTTTATCTTAATGCATACAATGCATAAGATAAAAAACCCTTTGCCTTTACAACTGCTTTAAGTCTAACAAGGGGCTTACCCCCTTGTAGAACGTAAAGAGCTCTGACACTACTCCTATGAATGATCTCAGTTCCTTCAAGAGCAGAGTTGTGGGAACTGTTATGCCGCCATCCCCTCTTTCTGCCCATTCAGAGAAGCCATTGTATTTTGTGAATGAGTTCACAAAATACAAAGGCTTCTGTGAATGGGCAGCAGAAGGGGGGGTGGGGTGGACATATGCTATGTGTGCCTCTCTCTCTCCTATTACAGCTGGAGTCCATAACATTAGAGCTAGCTGGCACTGACCTGTTTGTAAACACAGTTATGTGATCACTATAATTGGCTCTCATATCGATTAAGTGATTGAGAACCATGCTGATTGGTTGCCAATCACTGTATCTGATGGCACTGTCTTAAAGCTAGCATCTACAGGGGTGGTGGCTGCTAGTTCTGTTATGGGATGTTTAATAATGTATCTTCAGCATGGGATATGATGCTGAGCAATGTTCTTAAATAGATTCCCTGGCTGAGGTGGAGAGGCAGAGGAAGCCTTGTATTCATTGATAAAATACAAAGCTTCCTATGAATGGCTGAACCATATCTCCTTTCAAACCCGATGATGTCATCATCGGGTCTCTGTCATTCTCTGTGCAGTGAAGGCAGATCATGGCAGCAGGGTGCTGTACATAGCTTCCTGAAAACAGTCTCCTCTCAAGAGCACTTAGCCCGAATGAAAACAATGGACTGCCTCTTGGGAGGAGTTCTGCAAATACAAAAAATGCTTTGATGGGTGGATATCATTCTGGAGGGCTGGGTGTTCCTAGGCAGATTGCACTTGCATGCAGACATCCCTGTCCGGCCCCTTGTCGGGTGCCTGGCATCTGAATTACAGCGGGGGGGGGGGGGGTTTCTGGAAGCGCCCTATTAGAGCTGTAAGCTCTAATAGGGGACCTGATTAGAGCGGTGGGCTCTAATAGGCTTCCATAAGTGTAAACAGCGGGCGCACTGCTGTGCGTTCGCTGATTACACAGTATTGTGTTAGAGAAGCGAATACATCGCTTCCCTAACACAGACCCGCCTCTCAGCCAATCAGGTTGCCGGGTCTGTTACCTGTCACCTGATTGGCTGAAGTCACAGGCGCTGCACACCGAGACAAGGTAAGTGCAGAGGGCAGGCAGGGGGCACAGTGGCAGCACTTGGGGCACAGTGGCAGCACTTGGGGCACAGTGGCAGCGTTTGATGGGTACAGTGGCAGCGTTGATGGGCACAGTGGCAGCGTTTGATGGGCACAGTGGCAGCGTTTGATGGGCACAGTGGCAGCGTTTGATGGGCACAGTGGCAGCGTTTGATGGGCACAGTGGCAGCGTTTGATGGGCACAGTGGCAGCGTTTAATGGCACAGTGAGGCTGTTTGTTTGCGCCCCCCCAAAAATTTTGAACGCCAGCCACCACTGGTGTGCGGTGAAATCCGAGTAAGCCGTTTCAGTACAGGAGAGGAACCGGTACAACTTTGCAAGACTGAAGTGGAGGCTGAAGGACAGATAACCTGAAACTCTGGTTACTATTTCATGTCTTTTTGAAAGTAAAAACAAAAAGTGAATCTTGCCGGGTGACGTGCGGTTTGTTGTTTCACTATTGTCACCCGGGACTGGTACTGATGTTTCCTGTTGTCTTTCCTTTTAGGAAGCTGAAGATTTGGTCTTAATAAACATTGATCATGGGAACATCTCCTTCATCCTGAATGAAGACGAGGAGGAGAGCGATGTTGCAGATATTCCTGTAGAAGCTGCTGAGATGTTCATATGCAGGTACATCATTAAAAGAAAAAACAAAATGCATTGGAACCTTGGATTACAAGCATAATCTGTTCCAGGAGAATGCTTGTAATCCAAAGTACTCGCATATCAAGGCGAGTTTCCCCATAGAAGTCAATGGAAACAAAGATAATTCATACCGCATTGAATTCTATTGCATGCAATACCGCATGTGGCCAGAGGTGTGGGGGGCGCCAGAGAGCCTAGGAAATACTCGGGAACAGCTCAGCTGAACTCGGAAACACTCAGGAACTGAGTTTTTCCGAGGTGATTCCGAGTATTTCGAACGCCTCCGAACAGCTCCGAACCGTTTCCGCGAGTCGTTGCCCCCCCCCCCGCACCTCTGGCCAAATGCGGTACTGCACACCCCATTAGCTTGAATTTGAATTTGAATTTGAATTTTTGCGAGACAACACTCGAAAACCGAGTCAGAATTGAAAAAGAATGAAAAAAAAAAGTTGCTCGTCTTTCAAAGTGCTCGTTAACCACGGTTCCACTGTGTGTGTGTGTGTGTATGTGTGTGTGTGTGTGTGTGTGTGTGTGTGTGTGTGTATATACACACACACACACACACACACACACACACACACACACACACACACACACACACACACACACACACACACCCCCCCCCCCCCCCCTCAAAAAATCCACTCGCTTGCTCACATTTTGCGAGTTGATTTTGAGGGCTGACGAGCTATTGGCTGCCCTCAACCCAACCTTGAATGGGAGTCCAGCGATCGTGGAGGGGAAGAGAAAGGAGAACCGCCCAGATGATCAGAGCGCAGGGAACACGGCTATAATAACAGCTTTCATTTCACATTACAGTACTGTGTTCCCCGCTGCTCGCTGTCACATATAGCCCCTCCTCCTGGTCCCGGACTTTGATAGACTGATCAGCTGTCCAGTCCCGGGACGGCTGATCTGTCAATCAAAGTTCCCCGGCCAGGGGGCGGGGCTATATGTGACGTTGAGCCGCGGGAACACCGCAAATGAAATGAAAGCTGATATCGCTATGTTTCATCATCTGGTAGGCTCTCCTGTTCTTCTCCTCACCTGCACAGGTAGGCTGCACGAGGGACCCGGGCTGCATTAAGGACACGGGCAGCCGAGGGGCATGGGCTGCCTGAGGCTGCATGAGGGACACAGGAGTGATGTCATCCTGCACTGGCCAATGAAGACGGCCAAAGACCAGCACACAGGAGAAGATGCTGGTGAGGGACCAATGGAAAGGTGAGTATTAACACTTTTAGGTCCACTTTATTCTACAATCAAAAACAAGCAGGATGGAGAGCGGGGGAGGGGCTGGTAAATATGTAATTTACCGGCCCCTTCCTTGTCTGAAATGACAGAGTCAGTGATTGGTGCCAATTATTGACTCTGTTCATTCATAACTGAAGTGTAATTAACTGTGTTTACTATGCTTCCGTTTTATGAGTGGATGGGAAGCTCTGTACAGAGCTATTCCTGTTCATTCATTCTGTGCAGCTGAGGCTGCAGAGATGGAGATTAAAGGCTGTGTCCGCAATCTCCTGTCTTTTTCTCAATGGTTTTAGACCCCTGATATCTCACTAAAGCCCCTCAATAGGGCTCCTAAATAAAATGTAAAAAAAATACAAAAAAAGAATATTGTAAAAAATAAAAAGCTAAAATAAAAAAAAATGCTGATACCAGTGGCAGAACTACCAGGGTCGCAAAGGTCGCACTTATGACTGGGCCCTGGTGTTCCGCCACTGGGCTTTGAAGTAAGGGTCTTGGGCTCAGAGGGAAGGGTCCCCGGTCAGGGGGGGCCTTTCATGATTTCTTGCACCGGGGTCCTGAAGGTTCTAGTTACACCCCTGTTGAAATTACCGTATTTATCGGCGTATAACACGCACCCCAAGTTTAGGAGGGAATATTAAGGAAAAAAACTTTTAGGAGGGAAGTTTAAGGAAAAAAACTTACATTTAATTGCAGCCTTGTCAGTGTCCATCATTGCAGCCTTGTCCAGTGTCCATCATTGCAGCCTTGTCCAGTGTCCATCATTGCAGCCTTGTCCAGTGTCCATTTGCAGCCTTGTCCAGTGTCCATCATTGCAGCCTTGTCATTGCAGCCTTGCCCAGTGCAGCCTTGCCAAGTGCCCATCATTGCAGCCTTGCCCAGTGCCTTTGCCCAGTGCAGCCTTGCCCAGTGCCTTTGCCCAGTGCAGCCTTGCCCAGTGCCTTTGCCCAGTGCAGCCTTGCCCAGTGCCTTTGCCCAGTGCAGCCTTGCCCAGTGCAGCCTTGCCCAGTGCCTTTGCCCAGTGCCTTTGCCCAGTGCAGCCTTGCCCAGTGCCTTTGCAGCCTTGCCCAGTGCAGCCTTGCCCAGTGCCTTTGCAGCCTTGCCCAGTGCAGCCTTGCCCAGTGCCTTTGCAGCCTTGCCCAGTGCAGCCTTGATTTAAAATTAGCGCCAAGTGGAGAGGAAGAGCACCGCGTGACAAATCGAAAGCCGCGTGTATTTTCGGCTAGTCTCGGCTCCTCTCGCAGTCCCGCCCACCTCCACTGATTGCGAGAGGAGCCGAGCGCCAACAACATACAGAAATCCGAGTTCGGCTAGTCTCGGCTCTGCTCGCAGTTAGGGGCGGGACTGCGAGAGGAGCCGAAAATAGCCGAACTCGGATTTCTTTATGTTGTCGGCGCTTGGCTCCTCTCGCAATCAGTGGAGGTGGGCGGGACTGCGAGAGGAGCCGAGACTAGCCGAAAATACACGCGGCTTTCGGTATATCGGCTCCGCTCGCTCCCCTCAAAAAAAAATCAGCGGGAGATCGGCGTATAACACGCACCCACGATTTTCCCCTGATTTTAAGATAAATACGGTAAACCATTTTTTAAAGTACTTTGGAATAATATTTGGCAAATCGTGTATTGAGAATGTTTGTACAAATGTGCATATGAATTTTTGTGCAAATGTTTTTTATTCGAAAATCAACTAGTGCACGGCCAGTTTAACTGTCTCTGTGTCCCACAGCAAGCATATGCAAGGATCTAGAGAACAACTGTTTGTTTCATTAATGTCTTACTGCAAAATTATTTTAGCAAGCGATCAGTAAAAAAAATTCAATAAATTTAACACTTGAACACCTTTAAAACTTGGAAATTTTTAGTTAAGCGTGTGCGAGAGGCTTAAGGAAAACAAAGTGTGACATTGTGTTGTTGTTGTTGTGCAGAGTGGAGAGCCTTCAGCTGCACTATGACCTGGAGCTGTGTCATCGCTCATCACTCAATGACATTGGAGAACTGAGACTTCGGAGGCGGCTCTGGCAGCAGAACCTGAATACCGAGATACAGGAGATCGCTCTGCAGCTTATTGTGGATATATTCCGGTAACTAATGCTCAGGTTATCATGAATGTGATGGGAGATGTTTTATTATCGGGGATCTGGAAGTCATTGTAAAGGAGAGAATCGGGAGAAATGAGCATCAGTGTTCTGAAGGGAGGAGAGTACAGAGGGAGGGGGAGAGTAATGGTGTACTGCCGCAGAATGATGGTGTAATACAGAGAGGGGAGTCAGGAGTATGGAGGGGAATGATGGTGTAATACAGAGAGGGGAGTCAGTAGAGAAATGATGGTGTAGTTCAGAGAGGGGAGTCAGGAGTATGGAGAGGAATGTTGGTGTAATACAGAGAGGGGAGTCAGGAGTATGGAGAGGAATGATTGTGTAATACAGAGAGGGGAGTCAGGAGTATGGAGAGGAATGATGGTGTAATACAGAGAGGGGAGTCGGGAGTATGGAGAGGAATGATGGTGTAATACAGAGAGGGGAGTCGGGAGTATGGAGAGGAATGTTGGTGTAATACAGAGAGGGGAGTCGGGAGTATGGAAAGAAATGATGGTGTAATGCAGAGAGGGGAGTATGGAGAGGAATGATGGTGTAATACAGAGAGGGGAGTCAGGAGTATGGAGAGGAATGATGGTGTAATACAGAGAGGGGAGTATGTAGAGGAGTGATGGTATAATACAGAGAGGGGAGTCAGTATAGAAATGATGGTGTAGCTCAGAGAGGGTAGTCAGGAGTATGAAAAGGAATACTGGTGTAATACAGAGAGGGGAGTCGGGAGTATGGAGGGGAATGATGGTGTAATACAGAGAGGGGAGTCGGGAGTATGGAGAGGAATGATGGTGTAATACAGAGAGGGGAGTCGGGAGTATGGAGAGGAATGATGGTGTAATACAGAGAGGGGAGTCAGGAGTATGGAGGGGAATGATGGTGTAATACAGAGAGGGGAGTCAGGAGTATGGAGAGGAATGATTGTGTAATACAGAGAGGGGCGTCAGGAGTATGGAGAGGAATGTTGGTGTAATACAGAGAGGGGAGTCAGGAGTATGGAGAGGAATGATGGTGTAATACAGAGAGGGGAGTCAGGAGTATGGAGAGGAATGATGGTGTAATACAGAGAGGGGAGTCAGGAGTATGGAGGGGAATGATGGTGTAATACAGAGAGGGGAGTCAGGAGTATGGAGGGGAATGATGGTGTAATACAGAGAGGGGAGTCAGGAGTATGGAGGGGAATGATGGTGTAATACAGAGAGGGGAGTCAGGAGTATGGAGGGGAATGATGGTGTAATACAGAGAGGGGAGTCAGGAGTATGGAGGGGAATGATGGTGTAATACAGAGAGGGGAGTCAGGAGTATGGAGGGGAATGATGGTGTAATACAGAGAGGGGAGTCAGGAGTATGGAGAGGAATGATGGTGTAATACAGAGAGGGGAGTCAGGAGTATGGAGAGGAATGATTGTGTAATACAGAGAGGGGAGTCAGGAGTATGGAGAGGAATGATGGTGTAATACAGAGAGGGGAGTCGGGAGTATGGAGAGGAATGATGGTGTAATACAGAGAAGGGAGTCAGGAGTATGGAGGGGAATGATGGTGTAATACAGAGAGGGGAGTCAGGAGTATGGAGGGGAATGATGGTGTAATACAGAGAGGGGAGTCAGGAGTATGGAGGGGAATGATGGTGTAATACAGAGAGGGGAGTCAGGAGTATGGAGGGGAATGATGGTGTAATACAGAGAGGGGAGTCAGGAGTATGGAGAGGAATGATTGTGTAATACAGAGAGGGGAGTCAGGAGTATGGAGAGGAATGATGGTGTAATACAGAGAGGGGAGTCCGGAGTATGGAGAGGAATGATGGTGTAATACAGAGAGGGGAGTATGGAGAGGAATGATGGTGTAATACAGAGAGGGGAGTCAGGAGTATGGAGAGGAATGATGGTGTAATACAGAGAGGGGAGTCGGGAGTATGGAGAGGAATGATGGTGTAATACAGAGAGGGGAGTCGGGAGTATGGAGGGGAATGTTGGTGTAATACAGAGAGGGGAGTCGGGAGTATGGAAAGAAATGATGGTGTAATGCAGAGAGGGGAGTATGGAGAGGAATGATGGTGTAATACAGAGAGGGGAGTATGTAGAGGAATGATGGTATAATACAGAGAGGGGAGTCAGTATAGAAATGATGGTGTAGCTCAGAGAGGGTAGTCAGGAGTATGAAAAGGAATACTGGTGTAATACAGAGAGGGGAGTCGGGAGTATGGAGGGGAATGATGGTGTAATACAGAGAGGGGAGTCGGGAGTATGGAGAGGAATGTTGGTGTAATACAGAGAGGGGAGTCGGGAGTATGGAAAGAAATGATGGTGTAATGCAGAGAGGGGAGTATGGAGAGGAATGATGGTGTAATACAGAGAGGGGAGTCGGGAGTATGGAGAGGAATGTTGGTGTAATACAGAGAGGGGAGTCGGGAGTATGGAAAGAAATGATGGTGTAATGCAGAGAGGGGAGTATGGAGAGGAATGATGGTGTAATACAGAGAGGGGAGTCAGGAGTATGGAGAGGAATGATGGTGTAATACAGAGAGGGGAGTATGTAGAGGAATGATGGTGTAATGCAGAGAGGGGAGTATGGAGAGGAATGATGGTGTAATACAGAGAGGGGAGTCAGGAGTATGGAGAGGAATGATGGTGTAATACAGAGAGGGGAGTATGTAGAGGAATGATGGTGTAATACAGAGAGGGGAGTCAGTATAGAAATGATGGTGTAGCTCAGAGAGGGTAGTCAGGAGTATGAAAAGGAATACTGGTGTAATACAGAGAGGGGAGTCAGGAGTATGGAGGGGAATAATTGTGTAATACAGAGAGGGGAGTCAGGAGTATGGAGAGGAATACTGGTGTAATACAGAGAGGGGAGTCAGGAGTATGGAGTGGAATGATGGTGTAATACAGAGAGGGGAGTCAGGAGTATGGAGAGGAATAATTGTGTAATACAGAGAGGGGAGTCAGGAGTATGGAGAGGAATGATGGTGTAATACAGAGAGGGGAGTCTGGAGTATGGAGAGGAATGATGGTGTAATACAGAGAGGGGAGTATGGAGAGGAATGATGGTGTAATACAGAGAGGGGAGTCAGGAGTATGGAGAGGAATGATGGTGTAATACAGAGAGGGGAGTCGGGAGTATGGAGAGGAATGATGGTGTAATACAGAGAGGGGAGTCGGGAGTATGGAGAGGAATGTTGGTGTAATACAGAGAGGGGAGTATGGAGGGGAATGATTGTGTAATACAGAGAGGGGAGTCAGTAGAGAAATGATGGTGTAGCTCAGAGAGGGTAGTCAGGAGTATGAAAAGGAATACTGGTGTAATACAGAGAGGGGAGTCGGGAGTATGGAGGGGAATGATGGTGTAATACAGAGAGGGGAGTCGGGAGTATGGAAAGAAATGATGGTGTAATGCAGAGAGGGGAGTATGGAGAGGAATGATGGTGTAATACAGAGAGGGGAGTCAGGAGTATGGAGAGGAATGATGGTGTAATACAGAGAGGGGAGTATGTAGAGGAATGATGGTGTAATGCAGAGAGGGGAGTATGGAGAGGAATGATGGTGTAATACAGAGAGGGGAGTCAGGAGTATGGAGAGGAATGATGGTGTAATACAGAGAGGGGAGTATGTAGAGGAATGATGGTGTAATACAGAGAGGGGAGTCAGTATAGAAATGATGGTGTAGCTCAGAGAGGGTAGTCAGGAGTATGAAAAGGAATACTGGTGTAATACAGAGAGGGGAGTCAGGAGTATGGAGGGGAATTATTGTGTAATACAGAGAGGGGAGTCAGGAGTATGGAGAGGAATACTGGTGTAGCTCAGAGAGGGGAGTCAGGAGTATGGAGGGGAATGATGGTGTAATACAGAGAGGGGAGTCAGGAGTATGGAGAGGAATAATTGTGTAATACAGAGAGGGGAGTCAGGAGTATGGAGAGGAATGATGGTGTAATACAGAGAGGGGAGTCCGGAGTATGGAGAGGAATGATGGTGTAATACAGAGAGGGGAGTATGGAGAGGAATGATGGTGTAATACAGAGAGGGGAGTCAGGAGTATGGAGAGGAATGATGGTGTAATACAGAGAGGGGAGTCGGGAGTATGGAGAGGAATGATGGTGTAATACAGAGAGGGGAGTCGGGAGTATGGAGAGGAATGTTGGTGTAATACAGAGAGGGGAGTATGGAGGGGAATGATTGTGTAATACAGAGAGGGGAGTCAGTAGAGAAATGATGGTGTAGCTCAGAGAGGGTAGTCAGGAGTATGAAAAGGAATACTGGTGTAATACAGAGAGGGGAGTCGGGAGTATGGAGGGGAATGATGGTGTAATACAGAGAGGGGAGTCGGGAGTATGGAGAGGAATGTTGGTGTAATACAGAGAGGGGAGTATGGAGGGGAATGATTGTGTAATACAGAGAGGGGAGTATGGAGAGGAATGATGGTGTAATACAGAGAGGGGAGTCGGGAGTATGGAAAGAAATGATGGTGTAATGCAGAGAGGGGAGTATGGAGAGGAATGATGGTGTAATACAGAGAGGGGAGTATGGAGGGGAATGATTGTGTAATACAGAGAGGGGAGTATGGAGAGGAATGATGGTGTAATACAGAGAGGGGAGTCGGGAGTATGGAGGGGAATGATGGTGTAATACAGAGAGGGGAGTCAGTAGAGAAATGATGGTGTAGCTCAGAGAGGGGAGTCAGGAGTATGGAGAGGAATGATGGTGTAATACAGAGAGGGGAGTATGGAGGGGAATGATGGTGTAATACAGAGAGGGGAGTCAAACTGGTACAGAACCAGATTTGTATTATATTGCGAGTTTGATTTACTGATTATATTCAGGGCTCTATATATAGAATATTGACCTATATTAGAGAGCTGTACATGATCCTATTGTATGTAATCTTTGTCCTTCTGTCCTCATACATTTGGCAGGGATGTGAAGGCTCACCTGAATTATGAGCACCGAGTGTTTAACAGTGAGGAGTTCCTGAAGACGCGGAGTCCCGCAGACCAGCCCTTCTACAAACAGGTGACTGGGGGGAAATTGGGTGTAAGAGGCTTGTAGAGCTTACATTCTAAAGGGACGGAGTGGTGGTACAAAAGGTAATAGCTGCAGAGAATGATTTGATGGGGGAAATTAATGGACCAAAAATTGCACCTGCAGCATTCTCACTAGCAGTGTTATCCATTGTGGTGCACTGCAGATGTGTAGGTGTACCATGCCATGTAGAATCAATGACACCACTTAGAACCAGTGTATGTAAAGCACATTAACATGCAATGTAAATAAAGTGCATGCTCCTGCAGCGCACTGGTGTGCATGGGCCCTTACACAGCTGGACACTACTGAGCTAAATACTGAGCAGGTAATTTTCTCCTTCACCAATGTGCACTGATGGACACTGATGGGGCTGCACTGATGGACACTGATGGGGCTGCACTGATGAGGCTGCTCTGATGGACACTGATGGGGCTGCTCTGATGGACACTGATGGGGCTGCTCTGATGGACACTGATGGGGCTGCTCTGATGGACACTGATGGGGCTGCTCTGATGGACACTGATGGGGCTGCTCTGATGGACACTGATGGGGCTGCTCTGATGGACACTGATGGGGCTGCTCTGATGGACACTGATGGGGCTGCTCTGATGGACACTGATGGGGCTGCTCTGATGGACACTGATGGGGCTGCTCTGATGGACACTGATGGGGCTGCTCTGATGGACACCGATGGGGCTGCTCTGATGGACACCGATGGGGCTGCTCTGATGGACACCGATGGGGCTGCTCTGATGGACACTGATGGGGCTGCTCTGATGGACACTGATAGGGCTGCTCTGGACACTGATAAAATGGCACTGATGAGGCTGCACTGATGGGGCTGCACTGTTGAGCACTGATAATATGGCACTGATGGGGCTGCACTGTTGAGCACTGATGGAGCTGCACTGTTGAGCACTGATAAGATGGCACTGATGGGGCTGCACTGTTGAGCACTGATGGAGCTGCACTGTTGAGCACTGATAAGATGGCACTGATGGGGCTGCACTGTTGAGCACTGATGGAGCTGCACTGTTGAGCACTGATAAGATGGCACTGATGGAGCTGCACTGTTGAGCACTGATAAGATGGAGCTGCACTGTTGAGCACTGATAAGATGGCACTGATGGAGCTGCACTGTTGAGCACTGATAAGATGGAGCTGCACTGTTGAGCACTGATAAGATGGCACTGATGGAGCTGCACTGTTGAGCACTGATAAGATGGAGCTGCACTGTTGAGCACTGATAAGATGGCACTGATGGAGCTGCACTGTTGAGCACTGATAAGATGGAGCTGCACTGTTGAGCACTGATAAGATGGCACTGATGGAGCTGCACTGTTGAGCACTGATAAGATGGAGCTGCACTGTTGAGCACTGATAAGATGGCACTGATGGAGCTGCACTGTTGAGCACTGATAAGATGGAGCTGCACTGTTGAGCACTGATAAGATGGCACTGATGGAGCTGCACTGTTGAGCACTGATAAGATGGAGCTGCACTGTTGAGCACTGATAAGATGGCACTGATGGAGCTGCACTGTTGAGCACTGATAAGATGGAGCTGCACTGTTGAGCACTGATAAGATGGCACTGATGGAGCTGCACTGTTGAGCACTGATAAGATGGAGCTGCACTGTTGAGCACTGATAAGATGGCACTGATGGAGCTGCACTGTTGAGCACTGATAAGATGGAGCTGCACTGTTGAGCACTGATAAGATGGCACTGATGGAGCTGCACTGTTGAGCACTGATAAGATGGAGCTGCACTGTTGAGCACTGATAAGATGGCACTGATGGAGCTGCACTGTTGAACACTGATAAGATGGAGCTGCACTGTTGAGCACTGATAAGATGGCACTGATGGAGCTGCACTGTTGAACACTGATAAGATGGGGCTGCACTGTTGAGCACTGGTTGAGCACTGATAAGATGGCACTGATGAGGTGGCACCGATGGATGCAGTGATCGCTGATCACTGCCGATGTGCGCTGCAGGGGGCGCACAGGCAGTGCAAGCACGGGGAGGATGTTATATGATGGTTTCCCAGCAAGGTGTAGGCCGCTACAAATAAAAGCCTAACTCCAGCTAAAGCCAACTATAGAAGAATCGAATCCCGACCAGTTCGGCAGGGACCGGCTGAGATTCGATCCATCTATGGACGGGCTGGCTGTACCCAAGTTGATCCATCGATCAACTTTAGTATAACCAGCCTGTTGGATTTTTTTTAATGCGGTTACTAACAGTAATCATTGTGTTCTGCTGGCTGGGAATGCTCCCCGCCGACAGGACACAATAGCACTGCAGGAGGCATCCCCCCCCCCCCCATCAACACTGACTGTGTTGATGGGGGAATCGAGTGATTTTTCTTTCGCTCCATTCGTGGTGGAAGGAAAGAAAATCTAATCGTCTATGGCTTGCCTAATGTTTTTCTTATTAAAGCAGAACGGAAGGCAAAAGTTGAACCTTGCACACAGGCAGGCATTGGGTGTCTTGCAAAACCATATCGTGTAGACGGGAATGATGATCGGCACTAAGGTCCAGGTCACAGCAGTGATCCGGTTGCTGGTCACATGATTCCGCAGTGTTTTGCCCAGAGAAGGGAGTGACACCCATCAGAGAAGGTGTCAGGTGCGCTTCAATGACTTTACCAAGGAAAGGCTCCCCGGTGTGACCTGACCCAACACACGTTTACATGCATTGTGTGCAGACTACAATCATTGGCACCAAGACAAAGACAAATGTCTAATAGAAATAATTGTGGCCATTTGTGATCAGAGATTCACTTTTCCTGATCTGGAAATGAACATCACATCTGCAATAGGCAACAACGCTGTTTAATGTGATATTAAAGTCTTCATTTTTTATTTATTTTTTAATTTATGGAGTTTGCATGTTCTCCCTGTGTGGGTTTCCTCCGGGTACTCCACTTTCCTCCCACACACCAAAGACATCCTGGTAGGTTAATTAGCTCTTGTATAAATGGGCCCTAGTACACTATATCACCAAAAGTATTGGGGCGCCTGCCTTTACACGCACATGAACTTTAATGGCATCCCAGTCTTATGCCCCGTACACACGGTTGGAAATTCCGACGGAAAATGTCTGATCGGACCAGAAAATCCGGCCGTGTGTGGGCTCCATCAGACATTTCCGTCGGATCCTGCTCTCAAATTTTCCGACAACAAAATCCGATCGGACTTTTTCCGATCGTGAGTAGAGAATTCCGACGGACAAAGTGCCACACATGCTCAGATCAAATTACGAGACCAAAGCTATTGGCTACTAGCCTCTACGTAGTCCCGTCGTACGCAACGGACGTCACCACGTTCAGAATGATCGGATTTTCCGAGAAACTTTGTCCGACCGTGTGTATGCAACACCAGTGTTGGACAAAATCCTTCGAAAAAATCTGATGGACATTAGTCCGTAGGATTCAATATTGAGTTGGCCCACCCTGTGCAGCTATAACAGCTTCAACTCTTCTAGGAAGGCCGTCCACAAGGTTTAGGAGTGTGTCTATGGGAATGTTTGACCATTCTTCCAGAAGAGCATTTGTGAGGTCAGGCACTGATTGGACAAGAAGGCCTGGCTCACAGTCTCCGCTCTAATTCATCCCAAAGGTGTTCTATCGGGTTGAGGGTTGGGACTCTGTGCAGGCCAATCAGACCTTCTGTAAGGCCCCTTTCACACTGGGGCGGGGAGCCGCAGTGATGGTAAAGCAGCGCTATATTTAGCGCTGCTTTACCGTCGTTTTAACCGCGGTATTCGGCCGCTCGCGGTGCGGTTTTACCCCCCGCGAGCGGCCGAAAAAGGGTTAAACACCCCCCGCAGAGCGCCGCCGTAGCGGCGCTTTGCGGCGGTATTGCCGCGGTTTTACCGCGGTGTCCCATTCTAATCAATGGGAGGGAGCAGTATAGGAGCGGTGAATACACCGCTCCTATCCCGCTCCAAAGATGCTGCTAGCAGGACTTTTTTTGTCATCCTGCTAGCGCACCGCTCCAGTGTGAAAGCCCGCCGGCTTTCACACTGGAGTTAAAGGGGCCGGATTTTTTCAGGCGGTGAACAGGCGCTATTTTTAGCGCTGCACCGCATGAAAAACGCCCCGGTGTGAAAGGGGACTTAGACCTGGGTCACACCTATGCAGGCTGCAGTTTGCATAACCCAGGTACCAGGGGCGGACTGACAACTCATGGGGCCCCCAGGCAATAGGAGATTATAGGGCCACACAGTATACACACACACAGTATACACATACATGTACACACAGTATACACAGACATGTTTCTATTGGCTGAGAAGGTACTGGAGAGGTGGGGCAGCTATAATCTCGGGATTTTTAGACCAAAAGGATGTCGGTAAGGGACATTTCAGAAACGGATGTAAAAAAAAAACACTGATTTTTACATACTATCCCTGGTTTTACTGAGGCTTGCAACCCTGATGGGGCCCCCTAATGGCCCGGGGCCCTTGGGAAGTGGCCGAATGGTCAGTCCGCCCCTGCCAGGTACATTTTGCACGTTTTTGATCTGTTGAAGTCTATGGAACCAAAAACCCAGAAAAAAATCCTTGGCCCTTTCCATAAAACGTACAGATGTGAACTACATCCATAGGAAACCATGTTAAATGGACTGTAGTGTGTTTCTGCAAAACTGAAAACGCAAAGGGTGTGAACCAGGCCTAAGAACTCATGTTGCCACTGAACTATTCTTTATGTGGTCTTGTGACTGTGACAGCTCCCTGCTGGCTGTCTTCTACAGTTTTTAAACTTTTTTTTATATAAATTGCTTTCATTAACTGCTTAAGGACCGCCCCATGTACATATATTGTGGCAGGGCGGAGTTCCAGTCCCCAAATATCTTTTTTTTTTTTTTTAATGCTCCTCGTTTTTGTTCCAACTTCTACTTTAACATTTTGATTCTGTGAATAACTTTTTTTCCTTTTTGTTTGTTTTAAATTGTTTCAATCATACCTGATCTCAGAAGCAGGCAGGGTCCATTGCAGTTGTGGGCATCTGTAGCCCGCTAGTCTTTATTTCTGGTATTTTGATGCAGCTGGCTACCCAGCATGCACCGCCTGTTCTCATGCCTGCCGAGTAATGTCACTGCGTGGCGCTGATTACAATAATAGGCGATTTCCATGGATAGCTGACGCTGATATCCAAGCAGTCCATGGGAATCGCCTGGTGATGTAATCGCCTAGGGCGGCTAAGTTGCCTGACAAGTTGCCCCAGTGTGAACGGGTCTTACAGTCTATTCCATTGACAAATTGTTACAATGTTTATACTTAAAGTGGGGTTGCAACCAAAAAACAAAAAGGGGCTTAAAAATCATAAAAAAAATTAAAAAAAAAATAATTGGAAAAAAAAAAAATTTTTTACTCACCTCTAAATGCCTGTTGCTAGGGGGTCCCTCGAAGTCTGCCACCTTCATAGCCCGGGCTAAAAGTCACTTCCTGTAGGCAACGCACAGTCATCTGGGACATGTCATGTGTCCCAGATGAGTGAGCGTCGAATCACGGCGCACGGCGCCGCTCGCGCATGCGCAGTGGGTGCCCGGCTGTGAAGCCCAGCCGGGTTCCCACATTAAGAATGCCGGCGTCGTGAGCGGAGCGGGGAACGAGGGGGGGGGTCTCGTTCCCCCGCATCGCTGGACCCCGGGACAGGTAAGTGTCCGATTATTAAAAGTCAGCAGCTGCAGTATTTGTAGCTGCTGACTTTTAATTTTTTTTTTTTGCCCGGCCCTCCTCTTTAAGTTCAGCTGATAAAGAATGTTTTGATTCTTGGCAGACTGCCCAGTTTTTCTCTTCCTTTCTTTTGATGGCTGTCGGCTTCAGAGGAGCTGAGAGAATTCTCTGCATAGAAAGAATTGTGAAACACTTTAGTTAAGATCGTGATAACGATTCTTGACGATTAATTGTGCAGCTCTAATATATATATATATATATATATATATATATATATATATATATATATATATATATATATATATATATATATGATATAGATAGATAGATAGATAGAGATTGGGGTTTTTATTATACAGTATAAGGTTAGCGTTATTGCTGATGTGTAACGATCGACTTGCGGTGGATAAGAATCATCTAATCTGCGTTTGTTTTGATTCGTTTTGCAGGTTTTAGAAACATACTTGTTCAACTCATTTCTTAAAGCTCGTCTGAACAAGAAAATGGACGCCTTTACTCAGATGGAGTTTAACACGTCCTCTGAAACTGATGGGTAAGTTATTAAAGCCAACATCGGGCCAAAACCATTTTTTGGATCGCGGACAGAAGAAATGTAATTTTTACTTTCAGTTACTGTCCACTTTCAGGCCCTGAAGCGTGTTTGGATTATGGCATCCCCAATCATGATTTAACTATTTTAGACTATGGGGTTCTTTTACTAAGGGCAATTGGAGTGTGCACTTTGCAAGTGCTGTTGCTCCAGAGCTTAGTAAGGCCCGATTCACACCTATGCGGTTTTAGTGCTTTTTTGCATTTTGCAGATTTGCACTACAGTACGTGTTCCATAGGAATGTTATATTGACTGTAGTGCAAATCTGCAAAATACAAAAACCATATGTGTGAATCGGGCCTAAAGGAGTGGAAGCTCTGCTAACTTCAATCATCTAATCATGCACAAGCAAAAAATTCATTATTTTTTTCCTTACATGTGATTGGGTATTCTTTCCAAAGCAAAGCTTCACCTTATTTACGAAGCTCTGGCGCAACTGCAGTTGCCCTTAGTAAATCAAGCCCTATGAATATTTATTTGTATTGCCCATTTTGTCTCCTAAACTTCAGGTTTTTATTGTTGTTTGTGTCCTTATTACCTTTTGTTCCTTTTGACCCCCCCCTCACCCGATTACCCCCCCCCCTCCCGTTCCCCCCTGATTCCCCCCTCCCGTTCCTCCCTGATTCCCCCCTCCCGTTCCTCCCTGATTCCCCCCTCCCATTCCTCCCGTTCCTCCCTGATTTCCCCCCTCCCGTTCCTCCCTGATTTCCCCCCTCCCGTTCCTCCCTGATTTCCCCCCTCCCGTTCCTCCCTGATTTCCCCCCTCCCGTTCCGCCCTGATTTCCCCCCTCCCGTTCCTCCCTGATTTCCCCCCTCCCGTTCCGCCCTGATTTCCCCCCTCCCGTTCCGCCCTGATTTCCCCCCTCCCGTTCCGCCCTGATTTCCCCCCTCCCGTTCCGCCCTGATTTCCCCCCTCCCGTTCCGCCCTGATTTCCCCCCTCCCGTTCCTCCCTGATTTCCCCCCTCCCGTTCCTCCCTGATTTCCCCCTTCCCGTTTCTCCCTGATTTCCCCCTTCCCGTTCCTCCCTGATTTCCCCCCTCCCGTTCATCCCTGATTTCCCCCCTCCCGTTCCTCCCTGATTTCCCCCCTCCCGTTCCGCCCTGATTTCCCCCCTCCCGTTCCGCCCTGATTTCCCCCCTCCCGTTCCGCCCTGATTTCCCCCCTCCCGTTCCGCCCTGATTTCCCCCCTCCCGTTCCGCCCTGATTTCCCCCCTCCCGTTCCTCCCTGATTTCCCCCCTCCCGTTCCTCCCTGATTTCCCCCTTCCCGTTTCTCCCTGATTTCCCCCTTCCCGTTCCTCCCTGATTTCCCCCTTCCCGTTCATCCCTGATTTCCCCCCTCCCGTTCCTCCCTGATTTCCCCCCTCCCGTTCCTCCCTGATTTCCCCCCTCCCGTTCCTCCCTGATTTCCCCCCTCCCGTTCCTCCCTGATTTCCCCCCTCCTGTTCCTCCCTGATTTCCCCCCTCCTGTTCCCCCTGATTTCCCCCCTCCCAGTTACAGTGGGTGAGGGACCTTCTCCCCACATTCGCTGTCAGAATTTGAAAACGGTGTGACCATGTGGGGTTTCCGCCCACACGACGGCATTATTCATTCACCGTTTCCTGTGAATTAATACTGACAAGTATCGCCAGCTGCTGCGACTGACGACTTGTAGTTATCGCTGAACTAGGCAGCTGGTGAGGGTTATATGCTGCTACCAGTAGTCCTGTTTGTCAGTGCAGTGTCTTTTTCTCAAAGGTTACCGTGGCTGTTACCCCCGACACATTACATCTTTTTTCAGTTGACTGATATATGTAGAGTTTGAGCGCTAATTGTTTGGCCTATTTAGAACTCTGCTAGATGCCTCTTGTAGCTGTGAAAACTCAGTGCTGAGTGATAGAACTCAGACACATAGGCATAGGTGTGCGCACAGGTTTTGCCACGTGTGCCTAGGCACACCCTAATCACCCTGTGCGGCACAGATTCCCCCTACTACTGACACCATCAATTGCTCTACTGACACCAACCTCTGCCCTATTAACACGTCCAGTGCCCTACTGACTGACACCGTCCACTGTTTTACTGACACAATCCTTGTTTTATTACAGCGCCGTTCTCCCCTATGGTAGATCGGGTGACGACGGACCGTAGAGTCAGTCATCATCCGATCCGCTCTGCAGACGGATGGAAAAATAGGGGTTTCCTCCGTCTGCAGAAACGGACCATAGCGGACACGGACGAGATCGGGTGTGAGCGGATGCTCATCCACTGACACCCGCTATCCCATAGGGATACATGTATGTCCGTTTTTCATCCGAAAACGGAAGGATGAAAAACGGACATGCGGACCGTCTGTGTGAAAGAGGCCTTATTGTCAAAGCTTAATTGCACAAGCTGAAGTTAGAAGCTGATTGGCTACCATGCACAGCTGCACCAGATTTTGCACTCTCCGGTTTTAGTAAGGCTCCATGCAGCTGCACCAGATTGCTGGCAGACAACGCTGGTTGAAAACGCGCTTTTAACAGCGTTTTTGTACTAGCGTTTATGCGCGCTTTTTAGTGTTGGCGTTTATGGGCTTTTTAAATAAAAATACACAGAGGACACGCCAAAAAAAATCCCACAATGCATTCCCAAACTCCCACAATGCATTGAAAAAAATAGAACGCCAAAACGCTAATTAACACGCATTTATGCACGTTTATCAACGTTTATCGTTTTTTAGCTTTATTTGTGGTCAGAAAAACGTCACTTTGAACGTGATTTTATGGTGTTCAGAGAACAGCCCATAAACTCCACTGCTGAGAAAAGCTAAAAAACATCAATGTGTGCATAGACACATAGGATAACATAGAGTGGAGTTTATGGGCTGTTAAAAAAAAAAAAAAAAAAAAAACTCCAAAAAACATCCGTTTATGAGCATGGAGCCTAAATCTCCCCTTTTATGACAATTGGCAGTCAGACAATTTTGCACTATTTGTATTAGTGATTTAGTTATACTGTGTTGGTAAAGTTAAGTCCACCTTTCGCACCACTTTCATATTAAGGGTGTAACCCAGGCATGTCCAAAGTTCGGCCCACGGGCCATTTGCGGCCCGCGTTCCGGTTTGATGTGGCCCCCGCTTGGAATTTCCATATATATACACATCTGTGGCCCCCAAAGCTTAAGCGTGTTATGTTTGTTATGCTGTTAATATATCTATCTTCTTTAGCCTGACAAATCCTGAGCGCCGTGGCAGGGCGTTGCGGGGCGTGTGGCTGGGCGTGTTCACAAGTCTATGTGCCAGTGTACTATCATTTTCTGTCCCCCATCACAAAGTGTCCGCTGTGTACTGCGCATGCGCAGTACACAGGACACCCAGATTCCGAAAATTGCCGAAGATGAACGGCGCCTGGGCCGTGAGTCCACTTTCAAGCCTCACCATCCAAGTGGACATAGAGTTAGAATATAAAAGAGCCGAGCGCAGCGAGGCTGTGCTCGAAGCGTGGCGAGCGAAGCGAGCCCGCGAGGGGCCCTCTAAGTTTCTGTAGCCCTATGTCCGCTTGGATGGTGGGGCTTACACCTCGACTCACGGCGCAGGTGCCGTTAATTTTCGGAGATTTTCCGAAAACCCTTATGCTCCATACTGCGCATGCGCAGTACACAGCGGACACTTGGTGATAGCCGGACTGTTCGTGTCAGAACACCGGAACCGCTATGAAGCTGACAGCGCGAAGAGCCAATCACAGGCACTGTGACTATTCCCGATCTCTGCATCTGCGGACTGCAGATGCAGAGATCAGGGAAATGTCACAGTGCCTGTGATGGGCGGTGGCGCTGCGCGCTGTAAGCTTCCTTGCGGGCTCGGGCACATAGAATTGTGAACACGCCCAGCCAAATGCCCCAGCTCATACTAAGAATGAGCGCGGCGCTCCGGATTTGTCAGGCTAAAGAAGATGGATATATTAACAACATAAAAAAACATAACACGCTCAAGCTTTGGGGGCCAAGGATGGATATACTTGGGGGGGCCACATCAAACTGGAACGCAATTTCTTTCCTTTTGAGAGATAGAGAGAGAGAAATATAGAGAAATATATATATATATATATAGAGAGAGAGATTTATATATATATTTTTTAAACGGAACACGCCTGAGCTCATTGTTACCCTGAGTGGAGAAGAGAAGATATATATATATATTATATATCATCATATATTGTCATCAATGTTATGAAATGAATAGTATGCCTTTGCATAAAATATTTAATTTGCATTTAATTTTAATGGTTCAAAAAATGTCAGGCAAAATGGTCGGCCCTCACGCATGTTCACTTCATGAAATCTGGCCCTCTTTGAAAAAAGTTTGGACACCCCTAGTGTAACCTGAAGCATGGTTGCAGACCCCATCCCTTCTTTACCTGAAGCGCAGGGTGCATCTCCCTTCGAAATCCCATTATTCTCTTAATTTTGGGTAAATGTGCGTGGCTTCTCCTGCACAGCACCAGCATTAAAGTCTGTCAGGAATTAATGAAATTGACTACAAGTCCTAGTAACTCCTAGGACTCGGCAGCAGGGTGGTGGCGTCACTGCAATTGTAGTGCAGCTGCACTTCCTTCAGCCCCATAACATAAGGTCCATTCCCCTTACAGACCTGGGGATGGAGGTAAAATCCTGCAAGAGCCAAGGTGCACTGATCGAGGGCGCAATGCTCTGCAGGCTTCAGTTAAAAAAAAAAGTAATAAATGCACATCGATCGTAAGATCAGTGTTGCGTTATTTACTACATTTTTTTTTCAACAAGGTAAAGGTGGATGGGGGATCTGTTTGTGCGCACCTAACGAACATGGAACCCTCAGTTTTCAGATTGTCTGCATGAGAAAAAAAAAAAAGTTTAATATAAATTCTGTAGACCTGCAGCTGTCGAAGGATTAAAAGTCCCAGCGTTCTGCCCCCCTTAGTGATGCAGTGGAGTAGATGATTTGATCGTAAGCTGTAACCCTCCAGCTTTTCAGGACCAAGTTCATGCATGCTAATAAAAAAAACCTGAAGGCTTAGAAGACTTGTGAGGTTAATAGGTCATCCCACCAGCACTAGGGACAGTTTGACTGCATCTGCTAGACTAGAAAACGTGATCGTAGTGCCCCCTTGTGGGGAGAAGATTGTAACGCACGTCTTGTGTTTTGCAGAAGGTCCAGTATACTTGATAGCCAGCGACGGAGAGCCACCGAGAAGTTACAGAGATTTCGCCCCGAGCACATGTTCAGCAAGAAGCTGGTCATCAGTATGCCAAACCTGCAGGATGTCAGTGTGGCCGAACTTCCACAGAGACCGCAATCTCTCAGGAGACCGCAGACACAGAATGGTAAGGTTAGAGGATGATTGTAAACCAGTAATCAGGTCAAAACCCCTAAACAAGGGATACTTCTGGGTGACGGGCAGAATTAGGCGTTGTACAACCTCAATTCCAAAAAAACGTTGGATGCTGTGTAATATCTACATACAAACAGAATGCAATGATTTGTAAATCTCATAAACCCATATTTTATTCACAATAGAAAACATATCGCATGTTTAACCACTTCCCACCCGGCCAATGTACATATACGGCCGGGTGGGAGCCGTCTACTTCTGAATGGACGTTCAGGAACGTCCTTCAGAAGTAGAGGGATCGCGCGCGCGTGCCCGCGCAGCGGCGCGATCCCGATTCGGCCGTGTCACCTGGACACGGCGCATCTCGGATCGGCAGGAGGGCTCGGTGATTGGCCCTCCTGATCACATGACGGCCGTGTCGAATCACGGCCGTCATGTGATGTAAACAAACAGCCGGTTGCTAGGCACACGGAAGTCGTCGGTGAGGAGAGGAGAGCGGATCGCTGCAACCGGCTGGTGATCAGTGAGTATTAGCTGTTTTTTTACTCACTGATCACCAGTCTAGGGTCCCCACAGTAAAACACACATGTCCCCAAAACACACATGTCCCCAAATAATAAAAACACATGTCCCTCACATATGTCCCAGTAAAATAACATGTGCCAATGATTATCTGCACACATATGTCCGTGATCACCTGCACACCCCTTTTACATGATCATTTGCGTACATATGTCCGTGATCACGCGAACCAATTATTATACACTTAACGGAATTTTTTTTACAAAAAACATGTAGCAGAATACATTTTGGCTTAAATTTATGACAAAATTAGATTTTATTGGATTTCTTTTAAAAAAGAAAGGAGAAAATATTGTTTTTTTTTTCAAAATTTCCGCTATGTTTTCGCTTATATCGCAAAAAATAAAAAACGGAGTCGCGAATAAATACCACCAAACTAAAGCTCTATTTGTGCGAACAAAATGATAAAAAATTCATTTGGTTACAGCATTGCATGACCGCGCAATTGTCATTGAAAGTGCGAGAGCGCTGAAAGCTGAAAATTGGTCTGGGCAGGAAGGGTGTTTAAGTGCACAGTAAGCAAGTGGTTAAACTGTGAAACGGACCACTTTAAAGCGGCGTTCCACCGGTTTATTTAGTTTATTAAAAGTCAGCAGCTACAAAAAGTGTAGCTGCTGACTTTTAATAAAGATACACTTACCTGTCCCATGGTCCAGCGATGCGGGCGCCCGAAGCCTCGCTCCTCACCCCCCTCCTCTCCGCGGCGCCGTCATAGTAACTGTGGGCACCCGGTCATAACAGCTTGCGGCTTTATGGCTGGGCGCGCACTGCACATGCGCGAGTCGCTATGCTATTGGCCAGGCAATCTTCTGGGACCTGTGTCGTGTCCCAGAAGATTAATGGAAGGGAGGGGCCTACTAGGGCGAGAGGAGGAGTCGCCTAGGCGGCCGAGAAGAGGAAGGGGGAAGTGGGACAGGAAGTCCCACTAAAAAGAAGGCACCCCCCCCCCCCAAAAAAAAAATTACATGCCAAAATGTGGCATGTAAGTGGGCGAGGAGTGCTTAAAGTGGAACTTCCACATTTTAGGTGGAACTCCGCTTTAAGAAAAAACTAACACCTGTGATTGTGCTGCCATTAGTCAGTGCAGATCACAAGAAAAATGCACAGACCAATCAGAGTGTCTCTGTGCCTTGTGATTGCTGCCATAGCCAATCACAGCAGTCACAAATGTAAATACTGCTTTGTACCGGTATAATAACCCCTTCATCTCCCTTATTCTTCCCCCTTTATCCTGCATACCGTGCGCTGTATCTGGTGCACCATTACCAAGTTCCGTGTTTTAACCCCCTCAATACCAGCAAGTTTCTTAATTTCACTAAATATCGTGGCAAAAAATTAGATCACTTTTTTCCAGACACACAGAGCGGGGCGCGGGAGGGTGTCAAGGGAGACACAGAGCGGGGGCGCGGGAGCGTGTGAATGGACACACAGAGCGGGAGCTTGTCAGTGGACACACAGAGCGGGGCGCGGGAGCGCGTCAATGGACACACAGAGCGGGGCGCGGGAGCGTGTCAGTGGACACACAGAGCGGGGCGCGGGAGCGCGTCAATGGACACACAGAGCGGGGCGCGGGAGCGTGTCAGTAGACCCACAGAGCGGGGCGCGGGAGCGTGTCAGTAGACCCACAGAGCGGGGCGCGGGAGCGTGTCAGTAGACCCACAGAGCGGGGCGCGGGAGCGTGTCAGTAGACCCACAGAGCGGGGCGCGGGAGCGCGTCAGTAGACCCACAGAGCGGGTCACGGGAGCGTGTTAGTGGACACAGAGCGGGGAGTGTGTCAGTGGACACACAGAGCGGGGAGCGAGTCAGTGGACACACAGAGTGGGGCTCGGGATCGTGTCGGTAGACACACAGAATGGGTCTCGGGAGCGTGTCGGTAAACACACAGAATGGGGCTCAGGAGCGTGTCGGTAGACACACAGAATGGGACTCGGGAGCGTGTCAGTGCACACACAGAGCGGGGCGGGGGAGCGTGTCAGTGCACACATAGAGCGGGCGTGGGAGCGTCAATTGATACACCAGAGTGGAATTTGGGTGTGAACATGCATGGATGCCCCAATAGCAAATGGGTTGCTATGGGGGCACTCAGCAGGGGGGAGAAGCCCAAAGAGCTAGCAGGGGACCTGAGAAGAGGAGGATTGGGGCTGATCTGTGCAAAACCATTACACAGAGCAGGTAAGTATAACATGTTTATTATTACACACCAAAAAAAAATTCCTTTAGTATCACTTTAACATCTCATTGTACCTTGTATATGTTATTTTGTAATTTATTAGTAGTGTGTTGCTCTATGAAGGTTATTGTACATTGCACTAAAAATTTCCCCTTATTGTACAGGGTTCAGGCCGACCGGAAAACCCTTTTACACCTTCAAGCTGCCTCTGGTCCATTACCCTCTGATGCGACAATGCGTTCAAACGTATTATACGGACCTGAACAACTTCCTCAGTAAGGAGATCGCTTGTCTTCCTCCGGAGAACTCTGCTCTCCTAGCCCGATACTTCTACCTCCGGGGTCTGGTCTTCCTCATGCAGGGAAAACTCCTCAGCGCTCTCTCCGACTTCCAGAACTTGTACAAGACCGACCTGCGGATCTTCCCCACCGAACTGGTGAGAAAAGTCATCCTGTCCCTTCCGGCGTCTGAGCGCCAACAAGCCGAGAACCGGCAAGAGCTGAAGAGGCTGATCAGCCAGGTGCTGGATAAGGAGAGGGACGTCCCCAGGGCCGACGACCACGTCAAGAAGTTTCAGCTTCCCAGGACCCACCTGCATCTGGAGGACTTCGTACGCCGGATCCAAGAGTCCGGGATTGTCAAAGACATTGACACCATACACCGTTTGTTTGACGCTCTAACTGTCGGTAAGGGGCAGAGCAGCAATCTTCCCAGCATTCCCAATGCTGAAATGTATTCTGCTTACATTTTGCATTCTCTGGTTCCTCCCTCAATGACATGTTAATTCCCTTTTTAACCACTTCAGCCCCGGACCAATTTGCAGCCAAAGGACCAGTCCCCTTTTTTTTGATGTCTTCACTGGGCCTCAGTGCTCCTCTATAGTATGCAGACAAATTATGGCTGGTGTGAGGGGCCACCAGGGAAGACATCTCAGTCTTGATGCAAGCAGTGGGCTGGCTCCTGGGTGGAGTTATATACAACTGTGCAAGACTGAAAGGGGTTGTAAAGGTAAAAGTTGTTTCACCTAAATGCATTCTATGCATTAAGGTGAAAAAACATCCGATAATACCCCCCGAACCCCCGCCCCCCCCCCCCCCCCACCGTTTTTACTCACCTGACCTCCCGAAAGTCCCGCGCTCGCCCCGACATCCTCTTCGCCGCTCAGCCTGCCCGTTGATTGGTTACAGTGGATGGATTGAAAGCAGCGCAGCCATTGGCTCACGCTGCTGTCAATCAAATCCAATGACGCCGCGCGCTGGGGGGCGGGGCCGATACAGTGAGCGGCTATGGCCGCCGGCTGTATCACGGGAGCGCGCCCGTAAGTACTCCACGCCATGCGAGGGAGCTTGCATGAAGGTGTGGAGTCCTTGTTGGGGGGGAGCCGAGACAGCCGCCGAGGGACCCCAGAAGACCAGGCTCTGGGCGCAAAACGAGCTGCACAGTGGAGGTAAGTATAACATGTTTGTTATTTGAAGGGAAGGCCAGAGGTCATCTGTAAAGTATGTAAACCCAAAACCTTTTATTTGTTTTTTTGTTTGTTTTTTTTTTGGATTAGAACCACTGTCAAGTTTTTATTGCTACATTGCCCCTTCTGGGGAGGTTCATCCTCATTTGTCCTGCATTTTGAGATGTCAGCAAAACAGGAACAGAGGGGAAATCTTCCAATGAGGACACTAGTTCAGTTGAAAGCAGTCACTTTGGAGAGATTTCCTCTAACTTCCTGCTGTGTCTCCAGGACAGGAAGTGAAGGTCAATTTTCCCAGCCTGATAAAGATGGCACACAAAGTGAAAGGGGGTTTCTTACCCTGTCTTACTGAGTCCAAAAACCTTTTTCCTGAATGACTAATAATTTTCAATCTGCCCTTTTTCCCCTGAAGGTCACCAGAAGCAGATAGACCCGGATATCTTCAAAGATTTCTACAACTGCTGGAAGGAGACAGAGGCGGAAGCGGAGGAGGTTGACCTGCCGTCCATTGTCGCCGAGAGGCTGGACCAGAATGAATTTGTGTACAAGTTGTCCAATTCGGTGAAAACCAACCTTGGGGTGGGGAAGATCGCCATGACTCAGAAAAGACTCTTCCTTCTGATTGAGGGCAGGCAGAGCTACGAGGAAATCGCCATATTTAGGAACATAGAGGTGAGCGCTCGTTGATTGGGCGGTAATGTTATTGTGCAATGTAGAGTACCGGGGTCATGTTTATAAGGCTGATGACATCTCTTACATCCATACGTCCGAACTTTGAACTGGAATTTCATTGTCATGGCAGCAACTAGCTGCCATAACTCCCTGTATACTCTTCTTCGGCCGGCGGTCCGGTTTCCGATAATAGTGGTCTCGGGAGCGTGTCAATGGACACGCAGAGCAGTGATCATTTTTTTTTTTTATCGGTGGTGGGAGAGGGGCACCCGTCCCCCCCCCCTCCCACCGTGCTCCGGTGCCCTCCGCCACTTACCGGCGAAGGCGATTGGAACTTCTTCCTTGCTAGGCATGGAGACGAGTGAGGGGAAGATGGCCCCCACCCGTCTCCATACCATTGCAGGGCGGAAGCAACATCAAAAAGTCACTTCTGCCCATAGCTCTTAAAGGGCCATTTTATTTAATTTTTATTTTTTTTAATGACAACATTTTTTATTTTTTTTGCATTTTAGTGTAAATATGAGATCTGCAGTCTTTTTGACCCCAGATCTCACATTTTAAGAGGACCTGTCATGCTTTTTTTCTGTTACAAGGGATGTTTACATTCCTTGTAATAGAAATAAATGTGACACAATTTTTTGGGGGGGGGGGGGGGGGGGTTGGCAAAAAAAAAGGTTGTAATAGTCGGGGCCTGACATTTTGTGTAGTGAGAGGAGCAGGGGCGGACTGACCACTCTGGCACTGACCGAGGGCCCCCCGGGCCACTAGGGGGCCCCATCAGAGTTGCCAGCCTCAGTAAAACCAGGGACAGTATGTAAAAATCTGTGTTTTTTTTACATCTGTTTTTGAAATGTCCCTTACCGACATCCTTTTGGTCTAAAAATCCAGAGATTATGGCTGCCCCACCTCTCCAGTACCTTCTCAGCCAATAGAAACATGTATGTGTATACTGTGTGATTGTATACTGTGTGTGTGTATACTGTGTGGCCCCATAATCTCTGATTGCCTGGGGGCCCCATAATCTCCTATTGCCCGGGGGCCCCATGTGTTGTCAGTCCGCCCCTGGAGAGGAGCAAGAGAGTCCAGTGAGGATGAAAGTGAACTCTTGTAGATAGAGGTGGCCAGGTCGGGGCAAGACAGGGGTAAGATTTTGTCATGGAGGTGGTCAGTTGCAGAGTAGAAAAAAAAAAAAAGGAATAAAGTGGCTTTAGTGGTTTCTACGGGTAATTGTTTTCTGCTTGGTGGGACAGGTAGTTGGAAGTGAGTACATTTTGAAAGGAATGAGGTTGTGGTCAGAGAGAGGAAAGGGGGTGTTGGTGAGCTGAGTCTCCTGCCGCTGTCAAACAAAGTCCTGCCTCCTGGATCGGCTCCTATGATAGACGTCACACTGTTCCAATGATGGGTAATTGGATCAGTGTGGCGTCTATCATAGGAGCTGATCCAGGAGGCAGGACATTGTTTGACTGCAGCGGGCGTCTACAGATCACAGTACTGATCGCCACCTGCCCTGACCCTTTTTCTGGATACAGATCACACTACTGATCAACACCTGCCCTGACCCTTTGTCTGGATACAGATCACACTACTGATCAACACCTGCCCTGACCCTTTGTCTGGATACAGATCACACTACTGATTGCCACCTGCCCTGACCCTTTGGATACAGATCACACTACTGATAAACACCTGCCCTGACCCTTTGTCTGGATACAGATCACACTACTGATCAACACCTGCCCTGACCCTTTGTCTGGATACAGATCACAATACTGATTACCACCTGCCCTGACCCTTTGGATACAGATCACACTACTGATAAACACCTGCCCTGACCCTTTGTCTGGATACAGATCACACTACTGATCAACACCTGCCCTGACCCTTTGTCTGGATACAGATCACACTACTGATAAACACCTGCCCTGACCCTTTGGATACAGATCACACTACTGATAAACACCTGCCCTGACCCTTTGGATACAGATCACACTACTGATAAACACCTGCCCTGACCCTTTTGGATACAGATCACACTACTGATCAACACCTGCCCTGACCCTTTGTCTGGATACAGATCACACTACTGATTGCCACCTGTCCAGACCCTTTGGATACAGATCACACTACGGATCGCCACTTGCCCTGACCCTTTGTCTGGATACAGATCACTTTACTGATTGCTACCTGCCCTGACCCTTTGCCTGGATAATGGAGTCTGTCATTGCTTACTGCCTGCCTCAGCCCCTGCAAGCTTGGTGTCTAACCAGTCACTGGTTCTGATTTCCTCCTGCAAACTAAGCCTTCCTTTGATTTCTCTGCACCCTGAAGCCATCTGATACAGTACATTAACCCTCTCTCTATAGGGGTTTTGGGGGAGCATTTAGTTTCTGTAAACGTAGTACCATGACTTAAGTCTGGGCGCATCCAACTACTGGTAGGCCTTAAGGGAAAGGCAACTGTTGTAGGTCAAAAGCGTGCTGATGTCTCTCTAAACAGGATGTAAGCTGGTACATGCTTCCATCCAAGTGCCAAGTTCTTACTGGCCTTTCATTCGACACAACATTGTGTTTTGAGCTAGGCAGTGTGCAGAGAGCTGTTAATCTAGCATGTTTTCAGGTACTGGGGGCTGGACGGGGGAGTTTAGGCAATTTCTAGGTGGAGGAGAACACAGGAAGGACCTCTGCAGTATTGGGATGTAATTTCATAATCCAACAAAAACAGACTGGTAACCAGGAAGTCGTAACAAGAAATGGTATGCGGTGGGGCAGAGGGAGTGGGACTCACAACTGTGGCCGGACAGAATATTTGTCAGTAAATCTGTGTAGATGGGTTTTGAGTGTGTATGTTGCTATTAAGTTCACGTTCCAAACTCCAAGTCTCTCCCATGTTCTCCAGGATGTAAAGCTCTCCATGTCGGCCTTCCTGCTGTTACGAATCCCAACACTCAGGATTAAGGCCTCCACCAGGAAAGAGACGTTTGAGGCCAATCTAAAGGGTGAATGTGAGCTGTGGAATCTGATGATCAAAGAGATGTGGGCAGGGAGGAAGATGGCCGACAACCACAAGGTAGGTTAATGAATATTCGGTGGAAGTCCTGGCCGCCATGCTTCAGGAGACATTTGATTTCCTGGACTTTTTCCACTGCAATCATAATTGTAGGCTCGTTCAGCAATTTATTCTAGTGTAGGCTGGCAGAACTCGCTGGGACTTCCCCTGTGTCTGGTACTGGGACCTTTCGTGTCAGAGTGTTAGTGTTAGGGTTACAGCAGTGGTGGCTGGTGCTCCATAATTTGGGGCTCCCTGTATGTAGATCAGGGGGCTTGACGCATGCATGGGGGGCAGCGCCCGTGCACCCCCAATGGGCGGGCTGCCACTGGGTTACAGAGGGACTAGTGTGAGGGGTATGGGGGTATGTGAGTGTTACAGAGAGGATTAGTGTTAGGGTTACAGAGAGAGGATTGGTGTTGGGGTTACAGAGAGGATTGGTGTTGGGGTTACAGAGAGGATTGGTGTTGGGGTTACAGAGAGGATTGGTGTTGGGGTTACAGAGAGGATTGGTGTTAGGGTTACAGGGAGAATTAGTTTTGGGGTTGCAGAGAGAATTAGTTTTGGGGTTGCAGAGAGGATTAGTGTTGGGGTTACAGGGAGGATTGGTGTTGGTTGCAGAGAGGATTGGTGTTGGGGTTGCAGAGAGGATTAATGTTGGGGTTACAGAGAGGGTTAGGGTTACAGCAGGGAGGGTTAGGGTTACAGGGAGAATTAGTGTTGGGGTTACATGGAGGATTAGTGTTGGGGTTACATGGAGGATTAGTGTTGGGGTTACATGGAGGATTAGTGTTGGGGTTACATGGAGGATTAGTGTTGGGGTTTCAGGTAGATTCTGTTTCTCATACTTGCTGTACAACAATACATTGTCACATACATACAGTCATATCATGATTGTGGTAGTTTCTCACACTTCCTCTTCCATTCTATAGGATCCTCAGTATGTACAGGAGGCTCTCACCAATGTCCTGCTCATGAACGCTGTGGTTGGAGCTCTCCAGACTGCAAAATCCATTTATGCCGCGTCCAAGCTCTCACACTTCGACAGGATGAGGAATGAAGGTGAGTTTTATTATACTGGACCTGTAGCATAGGAGGAAATTGTCTGCCTTCAGTAGAAGTGACTTATGAGGTCACTGACCGGGAACAAACATCTGAATTTATTTCACTGGTGTGCAGTCATGTTGGAACAGGACGGGGCCGTCCCCCAAACTGTTCCCACAAAGTTGGGAGCATGAAATTGTCCAAAATGTCTTGGTATGCTGACGCCTTAAGAGTTCCCTTCACTGGAACTAAGGGGCCAAACCCAACCCCTGAAAAAACAACCCCCACACCATAATCCTCCCTCCACCAAATGATGTGGACCAGTGCACAAAGCAAGGTACATAAAGACATGGATGAGCGAGTTTGGGGTGGAGGAACTTGGCTGACCTCAACCCGATAGAACACCTTTGGGATGAATTTGAGCGGAGACTGAGCCAGGCCTTCTCGTCCAACACCAGTGCCTGACCTCACAAATGGGCTTCTGTAAGAATGGTCAAACATTCCCATAGACACACTCCTAAACCTTGTGGACGACCTTCCCAGAAGAGTTAAAGCTGTTATAGCTGCAAAGGGTGGGCCAACTCCATATTGAACCCTACGGACTAAGACTGGGATGCCATTAAAGTTGTGTGTGTAAAGGTGTCCCAATACTTTTGGCAATATAGTGTATCTTTGTGCCTGGAGCTATGCCATGTTTCAGTTTGTTGTGTTTTTTTTTGTTTTTTTTGTAGTTCCTATGATGATTCCAAAGACCACCTCTGAGACTCTGAAACACAGGATAAACCCTTCAGCCGGGGAGACCACAACTCAGTCTGTGGACGTATTGCTCTATACCCCAGGTAAGGCCACGAATGGAACACTTACAGTGCCTGCCTTTTCCCCCCCTCTCATTTAGGATGTTTGTTCTGAAGTCCCTCCCCCGCAGAGCAAGAATAATGTTCACTCTTTCAGTCCCTGTATTGCCAGGTTTTAGGGTACCAGAAAATATCATAGTTACATAGTTGGTCAGGTTGAAAAAAGACACAAGTCCATCTAGTTCAACCATAAAAAAAAAAAAATAAAAAAAAAATTAAAATTAAAAAAAAATTAAATTTAAAAAAAATATATAAAAAATGAAAATAAAAAATATATATAATAAATATCATACAATCTCATATACACAATCCTATACCCACAGTTGATCCAGAGGAAGGCAAAAAAATACCAAAAAATCATGATCCAATTTGCTACAGCAGGGGAAAAAAATTCCTTCCTGATCCCCCCCGAGAGGCAATCAGATTTTCCTCGGATCATATCCGTGCTGAAAGCTACAGGTCTGAGAACCTCCAACATGTTGTCTGCTGCTTGTACATTATTGATACACAGAAAAACACAAAAAACAAAAGGTGACAGTTTCTAGCAGCCCAATTCAGTCCAATAAGATTTGAACATGTCTGAATTAGAAAGCCTTATGCCCTGTACACACGGTCGGAAATTCCGCGGAAAAAGTCCAATCGGATTATGTTGTCGGAAAATCCGATCGTGTGTGTGCTCTTGCTGACCTTTTCCGACGGAAAAAGTTTTGAGCGCAGAATGTAAAATTTTCCGACATCAAAATCCGATCGGACTTTTTCCGATCGTGTGTACAGAATTCTGACGCACAAAGTTCCACGCATGCTCATAATTAATTTGGAGACGAAAGCTATTGGCTACTGGCCTCTTCATAGTCCCGGCGTACGCGTTGTCCGTCACCTCGTTCTGAACGATCGGATTTTCCAACAACTTTGTGCGAGCGTGTGTATGCAAGACAGGTTTTCAGACAAAATCCGTCGGAAAAAATCAGATGGATTTTGTGGTCGGAATGTCTGATCGTGTATATGGGGCATAATCCTCGTGTTAGCTTGAGGATGGATATCTTAAAGGGTAACTCTGTTTATAGGGACAAAAATATAGCAAATTAACCACTACAACACCGGGCACTTTCGCCCCCTTCCTTCCCAGACCAATTTTCAGCTTTCAGCGCTCTCGCACTTTCAATGACAATTGCGCGGTCATGCAATGCTGTACCCAAATTAAATTTGTATCATTTTGTTTGCACAAATAGAGCTTTAGTTTGGTGGTATTTATTCACGACTCCGTTTTTTTATGTTTTGCGATATAAGCGAAAAAATAGCGGAAATTTTGAAAAAAAAACAATATTTTCTCCTTTCTTTTTTAAAAGAAATCCAATAAAATCAAATGTTGTCATAAATTTAAGCCAAAATGTATTCTGCTACATGTTTTTAGTAAAAAAAATTCTGTTAAGTTTATAATAATTGGTTTGCGTGATCACGGACAGATGTACGCAAATGATCATGTACAGATGTGTGCAGGTGATCACGGACATATGTGTGCAGATAATAATTGGCACGTTATTTTACTGGGACGTGTTTTTATTATTTGGGGACATGTGTTTTTATTTGGGGACATGTGTTTTTTTTATTATGTGTGGGGACATGTGTGTTTACACTAGACTGGTGATCAGTGAGTAAAAAGCTGTAAAAAAACAGTTAATACTCACTGATCACCAGCCGGCTGCAGCGATCCGCTCTCCTCTCCTCAGCGACGACTTCCGTGTGAGGAGAGGAGAGCCGATTGCCTAGCAACCGGCTGTTTGCTTACATCACATGACGGCTGTGATTGGACACGGCCGTCATGTGATCAGGAGGGCCAATCACAGAGCCCTCCTGCCTATCCGAGATGCGCCGTGTCCGGGTGACACGAGCACATCGGGATTGCGCCACTGCGCGGGCACGTGCGCGATCCCCCTACTTCTGAAGGACGTTCAGGAACGTCCTATCAGAAGTAGACGGCTCCCACCCGGCCGTATATATACAGTGGCTGGGTGGGAAGTAGTTAAAATTCATCTAGCATAGAAAATTGCTACACAAGTCATACTGCAATTGATCGTTATTAAAAAATGACCATTCCTTTTCAATCTCCAGTGCTGTCATTTTCTGTAAAATGCAATATGGCGACCTGGAGGTCTTCTGTACAGTGATGGTGTACAGGACACCCCCCTGAAAATGTAATGTCCCGCTTGTGTGATTGGCTCACTGTTTTCCCCAGAGGTCTGCACTAAGATGCAAGTCAGATTTTAGGCATCCCCTGCAACAAAAAATTCATTTTTGGTGAGATACTCCCTACTATTCCTTCCACTGACACCAATGAAGGTGCACAATTCCTTTAACTAACACCAATGTCACCATGTCACAATGTCAATACCACTAATGGGGCACTATTCTTCCTTCTATTGACCACAGGCGCCCAATTTATTTACTTTCACTGATCACCAAGCCCTAGGATTTGTCTACTTCCGCTGGCCCGCCTGAAGGACCAAAAAATGGCCTTTTAGAAAATTTGGAGACCTTTGTTCTAAGTGACAGCGGGCACGGACTGTGGGACCCATACAGGCGCAGTAAACCCATATTATATAGTAGGCTGTCACATTGGATGTTTTTGGATGTTTTTAGTTAGCTGTAGCATTTTCGGAGAGTGTGAAGTGGTGATAACTAATAACAATTCTATTGTGCTGTATTGGGATGTCACAGCTCAGTATTTGATCGCAAATGACCTGCAGAACTGGAACACACTAATGTAAAAGTCACCTTCTTCACCCCAATCATCTTCTACTCTGACCCGGGTCTCTCTCTCTGCAGGGCAGCTGGACAAGTCCGGTCGGGACGACTCCCCTAAACTGTGGTGCGCCACGGGTGAGGGGAAGGTGGTTGTCTTTAACGCCTCCTCCTGGTCCATCCAGCAACATTGCCTGAAAGTGGGGAAGGCTAAACTGGTAAGCATTGTGTGCTGGAGGTCTTTATACCTAAAGGCCAAATTTGTTATTTTTGATATGGATGGGGAAGGGTCAGATTTTTTTTTATCCCTACCTATGCTGACCAGAGGCACAGAGAGGTAAGTGGCATTTTTGGAGAGGTAAGTGGCACTAGGCTGTACTGCCTTACAGAGGGGGATGGGTAAAACCACCCATTATGTTCCAATTAAAGTGTATGTCCATCCAACACCTTTTCAGCCATCCAGGGCTCTGTTAAAGAGATTTTATCGGTTTCTTGTGGGGAAAAAAATCTGACTTCCTGTCTTGCTAAGAGGTGATGAGGGAACACACGCTGTAGTGCACGGACTGTCCTGCAGGGGGCCGGGCCGATACGACCGTTGCTTATATCCAAGCGATATTCCGGAAGTGCAATTTTTCTACTAAAAACAATGTTTTTTAAAGATAATGCAGTTTTTTTTGACCATTTATAACTCAAATCAATAATACAAAGTAGCAGCGCTAAAAAGAAACGTGACTAAAAATGTGAAAATCAAAAAAATAATAATAAAATAGTCCAAATCAATGGTTGTGTATAAATGACATAAGTGATAAATGAACAGTCCATAAATGGCACATAAAGGTGGGTTCTTATGATATGACACCTCTTGACGACAGTGCACCTCCACCACATGAATTGCGTGCTTACCAGAAGGCAAGCTTTTAGGAGCCTGCGGCTAAATACCCAGCCAGGGCCAGGGCCTTCCAAAAAAGGAAGATGGTTATCCACAGCTAGTATTGGGAAGGAGCTTATAGTGGGCACCAAATAGCCTGGAAAACTCGAACATCGGCCACCAAGGAGAGAGTTCAGGTGTTACCCAAAAAATATAAAGAGAAACTCCATAGTGTATACTGTACCAAAAGGATTTAATGGAATAAAAGGATTGCACTTACAAAATAGAAGATAAAAGCGGTCATAAAACACAGCCGGCCAGCAAGCGAACACCCGTCCACTAAGTAAGCGTGATGACGTCAGCACGTCAACCTCCCTACGCGCGTTTCGTCACAATCTGACGTAGTCTCGTTGGATGAAACTCAAATCACCTACGAAACGAGAGCCTGTGCCCATCCTAATGCTGCGTACACACGATCGAAAATTCCGCCAGCAAAAGTCCGAAGTGAGCTTTTGGTGGGCAATTCCGACCGTGTGTATGCTCCATAGGACTTTTTCTGCCAGCAAAAGATTTGAGAGTAGGTTCTCTATTTTTCCGACGGAAAAAGTTCCTATCGGAAATTCCAATCGTCTGTAGCAATTCAGACGCGCAAAATTCCTACGCATGTTTGGAAACAATTCGAAGCATGCTCGGAAGCATTGAACTTAATTTTCTCGGCTCGTCGTAGTGTTGTACATCACCACGTTTTTGACGGTCGAAAGTTCAGAGAACTTTTGTGTGACCGTGTCTATACAAGGCAAGCTTGAGCAGAATTCCATTGGAAAAAACATCCAAGCATAAGCCCCAGCGAGTGATCTAAAGAGAGCAGAGTCCTCCCTGTCAGGATACCTTACATGCGCATAAAGATCCCTTGAGGCTCTATGGGTCTGGTAAGCGGCCATCCATTACTCTTATGACACGGCGGTATTGCGCTGGCACTTTTATTGATTTGCGTGAAGACACTGTTGTATAAAGGAGATGGATGGACATAGTAGGCACGATAATTCATTCATTCATTCATAAACTTATTATTTACGAATTTTTTTGATATAACATTGGATCCATTTGCAGTGAATTGAATGCACTAGTCACTTTATTTTATTTTTTGAAGTTAAAGTTAAGAATTTTCACATTGTACACTTGATTTGTATTTTTACATGATTTTAATGGTGTATATGCAGTATTACAACGTATTTGGATAATCTTATGTTTGATTGTAGGATTTATCACAGTTTATTTTTGTTTAACCAGCAATGGTATATTCATTTGGACACTTGATTTAAGACAGCGCACTTTATATTCTTTTGACAAAGGTTTCGTGGTTGTTGATGAAATCAGGGGGAGGGGCACGTGGGGGAGGAAATATTATGAGCTCGGTTATGGATAGATTGAGTTTCAGAAAAGGGTGCGACATCCAGGTTAATATGTCTGTTAGTAAGTTAGTGATGGTGAGGAGACTGATGGGGTGAGCTGGGGGGTAGAGAGATGGATTCGGGTGTCATCAGCGTAGAATGATGATGATGATGATGATGATAGCCATGGGAGGCAATCAACTGACCCAGGGAGGAGGTGTAGATGGAGAATAGGAGAGGTCCAAGAGCAGACCCTTGGGGAACCCCGACCGAGAAAGGAGGAGGAGAGGAGGAAGTATTTGTAAGTAACGCCTAATGTTCAGTTGGATAAGTAGGATGAGGAGAGCCAGTTATATTTGGGTTGAGATGGGTGATCTGTGTTTTGTGCCACCTGGACGGCTGTCTGGGTGGACATGTGTTGTGTTGCCCGGGTTGCTAGGCCGGCGTTTGGGCCTATCCCGGTCACATCTGGCTGCTAGGCTGTCTGAGGGCCTATCCAGAAGCAAAAGAGCAGCGTAAGCTTGGGACTGTGGCTTGCAGTCCAACCAGAAGTGACAGTTCTGCCGGGCCGTGGTGGTGGTTGGAGGTAGAGGGAAAGCTGTCGCCACTAAGGGACCAACCACCTTATTACCAGGGACCACAGTGAGTAACTGAAGCAAGTACCGGAGCAGTATTCTCACCAAACGGGGACGGTAAAGAATCGGGAAACTTCAGCGGGTATCAACCCAGGGACCCAACCAGTGGAGGTGACGCTTGCAGAGCAGCCTTGTGTGTCAAGCCAGGGACCGAGCAGGCCAGTGGGGTGAAGCTTGAGGAGTGTCTTGAGTGGCAAGTTAGGGACCCAGCAGAGAAGTGGGGGTGACGCTTGAGGAAGATACTACAGTGAAGATTGGAGGAGCTCAAGGGATTCAGTAACAGTGAATCATTTAGTCTAGTGAGAGACCGGGAGCTCAGTGGACTGAAGAACTACAAGGAGTGATTGTAGTGGAAGTTGTTGTGCTTTTTTAAGGAAAGTTTCCCGCACATTTTTATTAAGTAATTTTTAACGAAGATATTTTTAAGATACAAGATCAATCGATACGACACAGTCTATATATGCGAAACTTGTTCACGGAGACGAGTGATCATACTTAATAGTCACATTTATTGGTTGACAGAAAACAAATATTTACATGAAATTAAAATACAGATTGCATTACTTGAACATTTGACAATTGATGGAAATACCCTCAAAATGGGCGTAGTACCTTGGACACAATATCACCATGATAACTTCTTCAGTAGAATCAATAACCTTATACTTGACAATTTAACATAATGTCTGTATTTCACACACCCAGCCGTTACTATGCTGCAGGTAAGTAACGTTGAACAATGCAAAACAAATTAGACATTTGTTTGTCAATAAAAAGCAACTATGCAAAAAGTAATATATAATAAAAATTGAATATTAGAGAAAAAAATCTAAAAGAAGGTTATTGATTCTGGAGAATGATTACCAATATTAGAATATTCAATACATCAATAATTAAGAGAACATACAAGATAAAATCAACATGGCATATTTACCCATTCCAAAATGGCTATTAGTCTGGATTTAAGATAGCTACCGGGTTCAGGATTCTCCTTGGAGGTTTAAAATATATTTCCAGGCATGGCTGTCAGTCTATCTGGGAAGATGTTTCTCTCCCAGTGTCCCTTCCCCAGGGTGGGTCCCTGAGCTCTCAGGTTCCCCTGAGCTGTCTCCCTTTTACTATCTATCTAGCTTCTTAAATATCCTCTCACACAATAAGATCATAAAACTTGTAATATGTTCAGCCCAAAAGGTATGTGCCTTTTTCCTATTGGCCTAACTGTAAATGTAATTGCGCCTTCAACCACCAGGGGTCTCACATGTGTTTTGGGGCGGCTCTGTAAAGTAATATATTTTATTTTATACTGTATATTTTACTTTAGTGGAAATAACTATATCTTTAATATTTGGGAATTCTACTAACCCCATACTATCAAATACGCTTAGCATAATTATTGATCAATCACTTTGCATAAAAATGGTGGTATGTATGCATATCATTGTATATCTGTAAACATTTAGTCCATTTAAAAAGGACACAAGTTATATGTATATATATATATATATATATATATATATATATATATTAATCAACATCACATACAGTTTTTATCTATCTGGATACCTGTATAATTTGGGTATCCAATCAATATTCGTTTATCTAGCATAGTTAAATTCTGATATATTCATAGCATAATCATATATATATCTTAATACTAATTTGTTCCTAAAACAATTCTATTAATAATCACCCTTTATTTATTATGTTTTCTTTATAACCGATTTCATCAACTCATCAGATACTAACTCATAGTTTTCTTTTGTGACCTACGCATCTCACAGATATTCTGAATGATTTATATTCACTGTCTTCTGAATATATATATATATATATTTTTTAACATAGGTCGGTTTGCCTCTATTTTTAAAATCATGTTTTGAAATGGACTTTAGACATTCGGGTGAACAATCTCATGTTTATTCTCATTATTTGTCCTGTTGAAAAACAAACTTCACTTGGTGTCCTAGTCATTGTCTTATGAGAAGCGAGGACAATATAGACTCCTTGGTTTTATTTATCTCTCACTTTCTGAGCCCACATTGACACAATCCAGTTTTTTTGCTCAACCTTCCCTTGAATCAAGGAACTTGTAGTTGTATTTACTATCACACATATAGGAACTTGTTTCCTTTGGTTTCGAAATTGTCTCATTGTCCTACAGTTTCTGTCTAAATACAGGCTTGTAAACTTTATATATTTGAGACTTGTAAAATGGGCAACCAGTTCATCTGCTTTTCAGGAGCAAAAGTTCATTTCAATTTTTATTTATTTTTTTAGGCCTACTAAATCTCCCATCTTTGCCAGCGAATATTAGATGTATTTCTTCATAAATTCACAACAAAGCCCCCCTTGGAAATTTGTCAGTTGCCGGAAGTCATCTGACAGATTTTCCCAATGCAACTTGTTGAAGAAATATGGCTTCGTTTGGGCCTTGTAAGTCGAGTTGTGAAAATGGATCCGGATTGTGGATATATTTAGAAGGTATAGACACCTGCAGATGGGTGTAATTTTTTTTTTGGAAAACAAAAATGGGTTTGTGATCGATGTGTGCATCTCAGGGCCGTCATCCGTTCTTTGGCGGGAAATGGATCACTCCGGGCACCTGTTGGTTCTTGGCTGTCCTGGTGGGTTTTGTCCCTGTAGACTGGCCATCAATGATGTCCCTGGATTCCACATACGGTTCCTTCTCTGGATGTTTCACACATGTTGGACTCTCGGTTCTGTTGACCGGCTCATGGACATATTGGTTCTGTAAAGGAAAATAGATTCCATGAGAAAAACATATATGTCCTTTTTCTTTTTATATGATTTTGAGATATCCATGTCAAGCAGGTATCCTGGGCTTCCTCGGAGCCCCCCTCTTTCCCATTGTGTTATCAGTCCTTTAACTAAACACCTTGGATATAAAGACAATGTATGACACATTTGCTATGGGAGACCAAGCTCCAGGGCTCATTATCATGAGGACATGTATTAATAGCTGTGGATACCAGACATTTATGACTGACTTATGTTCTTCAGAACCATTTTTTTTTTTTTTAGCTTAACTGGTTCTGGAGTAACAATAAAAGCATTTCAGTTTGACATGTAAGTGACAACTCACTGTCAGTAATAAGATATTTGGCATTATAGTCAACCTTCTACTTGTGAGGAATAAAACAAATAAATTCTCCCCCCTTTGGGGTGTCAATATAACTCATTTGAGGCAATCAAACTACCTTATGCGGGTGACTCCTCTTTTACCAAAATATCAAACCATTTAGGCCTCCTGATATTAATGTCTTTAGGATTCGGTCTTCCTCTGGAATTACCGTCTTCGTCGACTTCTTGAAATTAGGCTGTTTGGAGCGACCTGTTTATGTCAGAGGAATGAAGTGACCACTGAAAAATAGGAGAATAATTAATATCTAACAACCACAATCCCCCGGAAGGGATTTCAGGATCCTCATTACTGTGACCTGGGAGAAACATAGTGTTAGAACCTCTGCTTCCTATATCTTTATTCAGTGCATTCCTCTGATTTATTTTAACATAGGCGCTTAAAAGGCTCTGTGGCCCTTGACTGGCCACAGGATTTGCCCCTTGAAGAATTGCTATTCCTGTTCATTTTAGCCATGAAACTATTGATACACTCGTGGTTTTTAATCTATTCAATTAATTAAGTCAATCTATTTATTTATTTCACAAATTGGCACAACACACTGAACTAAAGTAACTAACTGGTCCACACCATTTGCCGGTGTACTATAGAAAGTTCAACATTTTAGACCCTATATATCTGTTCCTAATTTTACCAAGCTTTGGTTTGCACGGATTATCAAACCATATATTGTATGAGGTTTATGCGCACTGCGGCCATCTATACCACAGCAAATTCACCTTTTGAAGGAAGTTTTAATACACTTAACACTGTTTTATTTCTTTTATCACGTATTCGTATATCACATATTATTCACGTTTTTGCGCAGAGGTCTCCTAAATAACTTATTTTAAACAATCTATTGAGTTTTTTTAAGGTTGATTTAAGCGCACCTATTACACAAAAATGTGTACTTGTCTTTAACTTATTTTACGTGTGGGAACACTATTATATGGGTTGCAGCTACATCATTTGGTTATCTTAAATATCGGTTGCATCTCTGATTTTAAATTCATAGTAGCGCTTGAGTACATGCATTCAGTACTTATTCAAACCGTGTAACATATCCGTAATTTTGTCTATTTTGGTTTCTGTATTGCTTATAAACTGATCAGAATTGGGTTGTGGGACCCGGTTTCTGTACTTTCTGGGGACTACTGGCTCAGTTTGATCAGACATATCACCATCAGAAACATTGTCTTGATTTTGGGATAGTTGTCTGGGCCTTAGTTGTTTCCTATTGTTCTGGGGATTTTGAGGTGTCCTACCCTGTAGTTTCTCCCTATTTACCCGTGTAGGCCCCCGAAGCCAATTACACCGGTAAAGGTGAGGGTGTCTACCCTTAGGTTTAAATCTGACCCGTTGGAGGTATACCCTATAGTTTCTCCTAAATCTCGGGTCTGGATCCTTTGGATGAGACTCCTGAGGTGGTCTTTGAACTCCCCCTCTAAAGGGTACTCTCTGTTCCCCCCTTCTGATGGGTGGGGACATTGGTCTCCCACTGGGGAAACTCGGTAGCATCTCTCCTCTGACTATATCAGCGTATCTCTTGTTCTTGGTTTTGGACTGTAATGATTGAGGAGATACATAAAATTCATCCACAAATTTCATCATAGGGCCTTCAGGCCTTCCATTGTTTTCACCAGTCTGTTGGATAGAGTACAAATTGTTACTCTCTTTTACCAAAGACTCCAGTGAACACCCCCCTTTGTAATCTTTCGCTAAATTTACTTTCACGTGGGTAGGCGGGGCCTCGAAGAACATGGGTTTGAACCCAGGTTTATCATAACCTGGCTCCTTTTCTGCTAAGTGGTCATCACTTTTGAGCACAGCCATAAATTCGGTGGGGCTTTGATTATTGGTACATGTGATATTGTGTATATCCGCGCTAGCCGCATTAACATTTTTGTGCGGGACAAATCCTAGATGACAGCCGTTTTTAATTTCTTGCCAGGCAGTACCCAACAGACTTTTTAAATCTTCGCAAAATGGACGGTGTTTGGTTTCAAATACCCACGGTAAGAAATTAATCCTAGATTGGTCATCATTTAGGCCTAAAGCTGATAAAGCATTTTCATAGGCCTCAATGTGGTCAATAATGCATACGGATCCCTCTTCCTTAAACACTGGGACAGCATCTTTTAAAAATTCTATTATTTCTGAGGCGTCCTGTTTAGGGGTGCCTGTAGTTTTCTCTGATCCCAAAGAAAACTGATTAGACCTATTTTCATGTGGTGGTTCAATTTTTACCCCCCTTTGCTCTACAGTTGGCTTGGGGTAGAACATGGTTGTTTTTTCTAATTCCTCTTCATTATGTAACTCCCAAACTTTAGGTTGAGAGTCAAATTTTGGAATATTATCAAATTCTATACTTTCAGGGTTAAGCATCTGAGCATTATTCTGGGGCATAAACTTCCCTTGTTCTTTTAATTCTTCTTGTTGCTTAATTAGGGATTCCTGTCCTGACCTAAGCTGATTTGTTTCTTCTTTTAAATTGCCACTGCATATTACTCTGCAACTTTTTAAATTTCCACTGCCTATTACTCGGCAACTTTCTAAATTTCCACTGCCTATTACTCTGCAACTTTCGTCAGGAGACTCGTTTTCCTGCAGAAAACTCTCCTTCTCTCTTAATTGTTTACACTCTTTACCTAATTGGTGACATTCTTCCAGCATTGTTATTGCATTATTTTGCATCTGTTTTATTTCATATTTCATCATTGTCACTGTAGACTCATCATAACAATCTGCCTTGTCATTAATTTCCTTTAGCTTTTTAGTGGGCTCATATTCCCCTTCTATTAAATGGGACTGGGGTTCTAAGATATCACTCTCCTGTTGGGTATATTGACTTTTAAACTCACTATAAAGATACATCAGGTTATCGCTTAATTCAAAATGCATGGGATCAGGCCTTTCTATTTCCTTTGTCTCAGAGGAGCTGTCTGTGAGTTCATTGCTTTGACCTTCCACGTTCCACACGTCTTTCATTAACTGACGGGCGTGGTTTATAAGGCCTTCAATGCCTGCTTCTAGACTAGTCTCGTTAGACAAACTTTTTTCGGCATGATTTGTCATGTTAATTTTTGAAAACATATCCAACATTTCCTGTACTTGTATCAAATTTGTCTGAGTACTCATATTACCACTAAGGACTGACTCTTGATAATCCCCATCAACATAAAATTCACTTTGACCAGACATTTTTCTTGGCAAAAATATTTTTTTTAAAAAATTAATAATTAATAATTTCATGCAAAATATTATTTCTGTCACCACCGTAACTATGACTGATCCTGTACAAAATATCGACGTTATCTCACGCAGTGCCTCCATTTAATATGTTGTGCTTTTTTAAGGAAAGTTTCCCGCACATTTTTATTAAGTAATTTTTAACGAAGATATTTTTAAGATACAAGATCAATCTATACGACACAGTCTATATATGCGAAACTGGTTCACGGAGACGAGTGATCATACTTAATAGTCACATTTATTGGTTGACAGAAAACAAATATTTACATGAAATTAAAATACAGATTGCATTATTTGAACATTTGACAATTGATGGAAATACCCTCAAAATGGGCGTAGTACCTTGGACACAATATCACCATGATAACTTCTTCAGTAGAATCAATAACCTTATACTTGACAATTTAACAGAATGTCTGTATTTCACACACCCAGCCATTGCTATGCTGCAGGTAAGCAACGTTGAACAATGCGAAATACTTTAGACATTTGTTTGTCAATAAAAAGCAACTATGCAAAAAGTAATATATAATAAAAATTGAATATTAGAGAAAAATCTATGAAAAGGCGATTATTGATTCTGGAGAATGATTACCAATATTAGAATATTCAATACATCAATAATTAAGAGAACATACAAGATAAAATCAACATGGCATATTTACCCATTCCAAAATGGCTATTAGTCTGGATTTAAGATAGCTACCGGGTTCAGGATTCTCCTTGGAGGTTTAAAATATATTTCCAGGCATGGCTGTCAGTCTATCTGGGAAGATGTTTCTCTCCCAGTGTCCCTTCCCCAGGGTGGGTCCCTGAGCTCTCAGGTTCCCCTGAGCTGTCTCCCTTTTACTATCTATCTAGCTTCTTAAATATCCTCTCACACAATAAGATCATAAAACTTGTAATATGTTCAGCCCAAAAGGTATGTGCCTTTTTCCTATTGGCCTAACTGTAAATGTAATTGCGCCTTCAACCACCAGGGGTCTCACATGTGTTTTGGGGCGGCTCTGTAAAGTAATATATTTTATTTTTATACTGTATATTTTACTTTAGTGGAAATAACTATATCTTTAATATTTGGGAATTCTACTAACCCCATACTATCAAATACGCTTAGCATAATTATTGATCAATCACTTTGCATAAAAATGGTGGTATGTATGCATATCATTGTATATCTGTAAACATTTAGTCCATTTAAAAAGGACACAAGTTATATGTATATATATATATATATATATATATATATATATATTAATCAACATCACATACAGTTTTTATCTATCTGGATACCTGTATAATTTGGGTATCCAATCAATATTCGTTTATCTAGCATAGTTAAATTCTGATATATTCATAGCATAATCATATATATATCTTAATACTAATTTGTTCCTAAAACAATTCTATTAATAATCACCCTTTATTTATTATGTTTTCTTTATAACCGATTTCATCAACTCATCAGATACTAACTCATAGTTTTCTTTTGTGACCTACGCATCTCACAGATATTCTGAATGATTTATATTCACTGTCTTCTGAATATATATATATATATTTTTAACATAGGTCGGTTTGCCTCTATTTTTAAAATCATGTTTTGAAATGGACTTTAGACATTCGGGTGAACAATCTCATGTTTATTCTCATTATTTGTCCTGTTGAAAAACAAACTTCACTTGGTGTCCTAGTCATTGTCTTATGAGAAGCGAGGACAATATAGACTCCTTGGTTTTATTTATCTCTCACTTTCTGAGCCCACATTGACACAATCCAGTTTATTTGCTCAACCTTCCCTTGAATCAAGGAACTTGTAGTTGTATTTACTATCACACATATAGGAACTTGTTTCCTTTGGTTTCGAAATTGTCTCATTGTCCTACAGTTTCTGTCTAAATACAGGCTTGTAAACTTTATATATTTGAGACTTGTAAAATGGGCAACCAGTTCATCTGCTTTTCAGGAGCAAAAGTTCATTTCAATTTTTATTTATTTTTTTAGGCCTACTAAATCTCCCATCTTTGCCAGCGAATATTAGATGTATTTCTTCATAAATTCACAACAAAGTGAAGGAACTGTTACACTTTGTGTTAGAACCCGTTCAAAGACTGTCGCCATAAGGGAACAGCATTCCTGCAGATGTGGTGTCTTGCTGGATGCCTTTCCCTGTATGGGTGTCCTCCAGTTGAAGTCTCAGAGTCTGACAATTAAGCTTGCTATTTCCTAAGGGTGTCCTGGCCCTAATCCTCTCTCCCAAAGTTCTGTTGAGAGAAATAAAATCTCTTTTGCATTCAAGAAGTGTCTGGCGCCCAATCAATATACCTCGTACTGCACCCACTATGCCTTGCAGCCCACCATATGGAGAAGGATGTCAGCTATCCCTGGCCCTGGAGGTTCTCATTAGACCAAAGGAGGCCTCGGACCTTGATAGATCGATATATATATATATATATATATATATATATATATATATAATATATATATAAATTTTTTTTATTTTATTTCATGCCAGACATGTAACACTGTGTCTCCTTGCAGAGGTGTATGGTTGGAGTGGACTCGACTCATGTGTGGATCGGATCGAGTGATTCCATGATTTACATCATCAATATTCACAGTATGTCCTGTAACAAGCAGCTAAGTGACCACCGGGATGAGGTAGTAGACATCGTTACTGACATCGGTGATAATCAGAAGAGGTAAGAACTGGGTCTCCACACAGCTAGAGAAGGAACTCTTCAGGCTATTGAAGACTATTCAATATGGATCTAAAAACCAAAGCATACAGTGTGGAAGGGTTAGACCAGGGGGTCTCAAACTGGCGGCCCTCCAGCTGTTGCTGAACTACAAGTCCCATCATGCCTCTGCCTATGGGAGTCATGCTTGTAACTGTCAGCCTTGCAATGCCTCATGGGAATTGTAGTTCTGCAACAGCTGGAGGGCCACCAGTTTGAGACCCCTGCGACCCTCCGCCAGGTTTTCTTTTGCCAGTAGAGGGGCACCCTCTCTTTGTCCAGGTCACCATTGCCAATGAGACAGAAAGTGAGGGGGATATAAAATTTTACACTTGTTACCAGAGCAAAAGGTAATGTGAACTCTTCAAATGGTGACACCTGTTCCAGTAACAACTATCAAAGAGGGAAATTTCCCTGATATTATTTCCTGTTGTGTCTCCAGTCCAGGAAGTGAAGGGAAATCTCCCCGATGGATACAGACAACAATAGAAACTTTGACAAGGGGGTTTGAACCCCTTTCAATCCGTATCCAAAAGAAAAAAAATACGTTTTGTCTTTAGATACATGTTAAAGCTTCTATGATTTACATTTGTGTGATTGCAAGATGTGAATTGCAGAATGTATTATAGGGCAGGAAAATCAATGACCAGAAGAAAACAATCCAAATTCATTGTGTGACTGCGCTGGTGTTCTGATGCTAGATGGTTGCATTTCTTTGTTCTGTAACATCTTATTGTTGTATTAAAGAGGAACATCATCCCAATCCTGTAAAATTGAAACAAGGCACAGTTTTTTTTATTTTTTACCTTAATTGTTAAACATATTCACTACCATTACCTTGCTTTCCGGTCCACTTTCCGAGTGGCTCTTCTGTCCCAAGCTGCCATCTACACTAAGGGCATCTAGTGATCGGGCCGCTTCCTTGTTTTCTAAGCCGCCGCCCCCCCCATTGGTGACACACTGCCAATACTGCGCATGCGTTCTAGTCTGGGAATCCTATTGTTTACACTTTGCTGATAGCACAGCACCATGCAATCACAGTCAATAAGATTTACTGGCTAGTACACTGAGTGCACATGGGCGGTGTTAGACATGTGCCATTCGTTTAGTTCCAAATTCGTTTAACAAATTTTGACAAATTCGTTAATCCCGAAGTTCCTAATTTTTCAAATTCTGAATTTTTTGGAAATTGGAAAAATGAGAAATTTGGAAATTCTACAATTTGGACATTTTGAAAATCCGAAAATAAGAATGAAAATTCAAAAGCATGAAAATCCGAAAATTCGAAAATCTGAAAACGTAACTAAGTAATAATAACTATTAAATTTATAGGTATTGGAATTTCCTTTCAAATTTGTTAGTGAACGTAACAAATATGAATTTATCTGAAGTTAGGAATTATCTGAAATAACGAATGCCGTATCTAAAAGAATGAAACGTAACGATCTAATAATAATAATTAAACCTTTTTATTATTATTTATTATTATTTTGTTCCATTCTATTTGTTTAGATGCAGCATTCGTTATTTCGGATAATTCTTAACTTCAGATAAATTCGTATTCGTTACGTTCACTTACAGACAAATTTGAAAGGAAGATCCAACACCTATAATTTAATAGTTAGTTATTATTAGTTGTTATTTCTAATTTTACTGATTTTTCTTTTTTTTTATTTATTTATTCGGAAGTTTAAAATTTTTAAAATCTGGATTTTCAGATTTTCAAGTTTTCGAAAAAAAGCAAAAAAACCATGATACTAAAACAAACACATTTTTTGTCAGTGCACATGTCTAATTTGGTGTCGTGTTAGCCGGGAAAATCATTTTTTAGGTTTGTTTGCTAGCAGTATGTAAGATAGTATAATGGTATGTATCGGGTTCATTTTGGTATTTTTAGTGTTATCCTGTAGTCACACCCCTTTAGCATCTTGTGTTCTGTATATGTAAGCTTTTTGGATGATTTGAGCACAGACATCCCCCCCACTTCAATGGTGTCTGACATCTTTTGTTTTGTCTTTGGGCGCAGGCTGGCGTACTCCTGCAGTGCGGATGGAAATGTCTTTGCCTGGGATGTGAACACCCTGAAGGTCAATCATAAGTTCCAGCTGAAATATGACATCACCTCTATGAAGCTGTACAATGACCTGCTGATGTACTGTAAGTCCCCCCTCCCCCCGCCTTATATACCACCCAAGCCCCGTATCCTATGGACTGCTCTTATAACCTTCCTGCATTTGCATAGAAAACACAAACAAGCTCATTTTCAAATACTGATAATGAATTTGTCACACCAAAACCAAGTTATTATCAATAGTTATAGCAAGAGCTGTTTAGAATTCCAAATAACATGTTTTAAAGTCTAGTTTGTTTTCTTTAGGTCTGCTGTATTGCACCTATTGAAATAAAAAAAAAAAAGAAAAGCAGATTTTGCTTCAATACTAAAATTCAGCTTGGAGCAATCCCCACACAGTACTTTTCATCAGCCACAAGATGGCGCCAGCCTTCCAGGCTGAATGCCGTTGTTCTGTCGACAAGTGCCCCCCATCGAATAGTCCAGAACAGCAACACAGCTGATTTGCCGATCAGCTGTGCTGACGGAGGGTGGCTAGTGGCTGTGTTCAAGTGCTGGTTTTGTCTGTTGTGTTGCAACCTGCCCTGTCACATAGGCAAAACCGGGCGTTCAACACAGCAAACCCGCCCTGCAACACAGACAAAACCGGAGCATCAGCACACTGTAAAGGCGCCCCGCAACAGCGAGGCACAATGTGAGAACTACAGTCTCCCCCCGCTGTTTGTATAGGTTTCAATTGTGGCCGTGAAATGGTATCTCCCATCGAGAGATGCTTCCAACGATGTGCGCTTGCGTCCTGGTGACCTCACTCCAGCTGATTGGCAAAACAGCAGAAGTGCGGCTCCGTCTTGCTACACCCACTCCGGTGGGTGTAGCAAGATGTCCGCTTGCCCCTTCTTGGTGTATCCTTACTGTGGAGGAGTGTGGGGTGTAGCAAGATGGCGACGGAAGGTCACTTCCGTTACATATTCTGAGGGGTCGCCTAATCTGACGAAATATCGGTGTTCTGTCAGATTAGGCAGACATCTTTTTACACCCACCGAAATCTTGCATTTCACACTTATTTTTACCAGTAAACTGAGCTTATATCATGAAATACAGAATTTAGAAGTTATTGACACTGTTTTGCTGTTTAATTTTAAAAGCAGCGTCTTCTGTCTGATTTATCAAATGTGTGATATCGGCAGGCTTTAAAATTCAGCATCAAAACAGTGTCACGGACTTCTAAATACTGTATTTGACGCTAGAAGCTCAGTTTAGTGGTAAAAATAAGTGTGAAATGCAATATTTCGTTGGGTGTAAAAAGATGTCCGCTTGGCGACTTCAGACTGTAGGCTTAGTGTGGCAGAGTGCGGGGTGTACCAAGATGGTGGCAACGGAACCTCACTTCCTTTATGAAATCTGATGGGTTGCCTAATCTGACAGAATGCTGTCCTCATTCAGACAACCTCATCTGAGCCAAGGCTGTTATAGTCCCACCCTCTGGGGTGGCCTCATCACACAGATCACACTGCGCCTGGACTGAGCGTTGCTCATATGTCATTATGTATATGCTGCTTGGTCCAGGAGGAAGGTCCCGTGACATTGTCAGACTGCCCTAAAGACTGCAGGATAAAAGGTATGTATTAGGTGTTTTTAAATAATAAAAAAAAAAAAAATTTAATAGAAAAATACATGTGTGAGCTAGTAGTGCTGCACACCCCGAAATATTGTATATTGGAAAAATTCCCTCATGAGGTTTTTTACCAGCCAAGATATCATTCAAAGGTCATTAATTAAAATTCTTTATTGTATCAAAAAGCAATTTGACAATTACATGAGAGTTGTAAAAAAATAAGCTCTGGCATTCACATGAAAATTACAAAACCGTTGATCAAAATGGAACTACATATCGTATGAAATTGTATTTAATCTTCCACATAAAACCCACCTACGCATTTCGACCCTTCTAATTGTGGTCTTCTTCAGGGGGAATTGTATTCTATGCAGAAAGAAAAGGAATATTTTACATTTTAATAAATATTTGATTTGTTTATCCATAATATATATAATCACACAAAAGATGTATATCAAGACAATGTATAGCAAGACGATGGAAGAGAAAGAAACATGTCCTATAGCCAGAGATTTCTTTTAAAAGCTAATTTCAGCAATCCCAAAGACATTGGTGTGTCGTCTCCACCTCCTATAGCATGAAGAATTGAATGTGGAACCCGGAGATGGAGATTCATTTTTGTTGCCGTGTCTGATGGTGGGAAACCACTGATATGCAGATTAGCTTCTAAACCAGACGCCCAGAGTTGTTTCGTCAGTATCTTCATCTTCCCCCAACCTTTGGTACCCAACGGACACCAGCCCTCATAGTAAAGCACTGCAGACTGGTGTGAACAAACACTTCCAGTTTTTGTTTAACCACTTGCCGCCCGCCCATTGTCAAATGACGTCGGCAAAGTGGTTGTAAAATCCTGACAGGGCGTCATATGACATCCTCAGGATTTTGAGCCGCTGCGCGCCCGCAGGGGCGCGCATCGCGGCGTTCGTTGTTGCGGGGTGTCAGTCTGACACCCCGCAACTATGATCTTGGTAAAGAGTCTCCGAAGGAGACTCTTTACCACGTGATCAGCCGTGTCCAATCACGGCTGATCACAGTGTAAATAGGAAAAGCCGGTAATCGGCTTTTCCTCACTCGCGTCTGTTAGGCGCGAGTAGAGGAGAGCCGATCGGCTGCTCCTCTGACAGGGGGGGTCTGTGCTGATCGATTATCAGCGCAGCCCCCCCCCCCCCCCCGAGGATGCCCACACTGGACCACCAGGGACGCCACCAGACCACCAGGGATGCCCATTAAAAGGTATGCCACCCTAGACCACCAGGGATGACACACAGTGCCCCCAATGGATGCCAATCAGTGCCCACAATGGATGCCAATCAGTGCCCACAATGGGCATCACTGATTGGCATGCATTATTGTTTGGCACTGATTGGCATCCATCAGTAAAAAACAATGCCGCCTATCAGTGCCTATCCGTTCCACCTATCAGTGCCCACCCATGCCGCCTATCAGTGCCCACCCGTGCCGCCTATCAGTGCCCACCCGTGCCGCCTATCCATGCCAATCTGTGCCACCCATCAGTGCCAATTTGCGCCACCCATCAGTGCCCATTCGTGTCGCCCATCAGTGCCGCCTATCAGTGCCCATCAATGCCACCTCAGTGCCACTTCATTGGTGCCACCTCATCGGTGCCCAGTGCCGCCTTATCAGTGCCCATCAGTGCAGACCTATCAGTGCCCATCAGTGGAGACCTATCAGTGCCCATCAGTGAAGGAGAAAACGTACTTATTTACAAAGTTTTGAAACTGAAACAAAAAAAAATTTCTTTTCAAAATTTTCGGTCTTTTTTTATTTGTTTAGCAAAAAATAAAAACCGCAGAGGTGATCAAATACCACCAAAAGAAAGCTCTATTTGTGGGAAAAAAATGATAAAAATTTAATTTGGGTACAGTGTTGCATGACCGCGCAATTGTCATTCAAAGTGCGACAGCGCTGAAAGCTCAAAATTGGTCTGGGCAGGAAGGTGTTTAAGTGCCCTGTATTGAAGTGGTTAAAAAGCAGCCACAGCCTGAGTAGAACAACCTATACTATGCCAGCATGCTGTGGAGAAGTAATTCTTTCTCTGTGTTGAAGCAGTAATCTCTCTGCAGAGGTCTGACATGCCCCCCTACTATCTCAGACCTATGGTAAAGCTCATACTCCAGTATGATCGGAGAGTTTTAAAGTGGTTCTAAAGGCTCAAGGTCTTTTTTGCCTTCATGTATTCCATGTATGAACACAGACTTTTTACATTCAGGTGCTGCTGTACGCAACACCTGGGCTTCGTTTTACAATGTGTAGGCATTATGCACCTACACGGTCTGCAGGCTGGTCCTTACAAGCAACAACTGCTTTTAGAGTTTTCATAAATCCCCCAATAATAATCTCTTTGTTTCCGCCATTCTGAAGGTACCAAAGATTCGATCATCGTAACGAGGAAAAACGGGCAGCCGTGCAAGAAGATGGAGATCACAGAGAATATACGCAGGAACAGCCCGGAGCTTTCCTCCATCCAGTTCTTCTCGGAGGTACGGGGGTAGTGTGCCGGGGCGGTAAACCATTGCGCAGTGTGCCGATTGGCTGTTGCTGACTGCTTTTGCTTGCTCTGTTTTTAGAAGTCCCAGCTGTGGGCGGCGAGTAGCCGGGCCGGTGAGATCTGTGTGTTTGACACGAAGGATTTCTCCAAAGCCCCGGACAGGATTGTACTGCAGGACTGCTGGCTGGTCACGTGTTTGCTGAAGGTCAAGCAGCAGGTAAGAGGCCATCGGGATCATCCCAACTTTTTTTGGGGGGGGGGGGGGGTGTTATTTCCAAGATGATCAGAACATGATAGTGAGTGCACAAAGAAAAAGGAGCTGTTATGAACCAAGGACATTTTTTTTTTTTTTTTTTATATATATACTTAAACAGCATATTGGTTTTGTACACATTTGTTTTAATGTTAAGGACAAAAAAAAGTTTAAAAAAATTATATCAATTATAATGTATAGCCAATTTTTTGTTTTTTTATGTCTGTCCAGCAGGGGGTGTCGTAGGCCAATTTTCATACTTTGCCGTTTCAAATTATGTTGAATGCACTCTAGATTTCATACATTTGGATAAATGAATATTAGTGTTATATTGTATTTAGTGGTCTGGATTTTTAAAAGGCTTCCTGAAGAACATTTTTAAACAAAGGGATTTATGCAGTTTTTTGCCCCGATCATCTCATTGGGCTGCCAGGAGCTTCCCAAACCATTCTTCACAATTGTGTGTCATTGCATGATGTTAGGAGCCCGGTTCAGATCTACATTGACTTCCTTAGGGGTTCAGAAATGTTGAATTTTCATGGGTTTGTGAATTTTTAGAAAGTTTGAGCAAACCACTGATTGAACTTTTCAGAAGTTCACTCAAATCTAGTCACCAGACTGTTATGGTGTCTCATTGGCAGGAGACAGGCTCACTCGTGGCACAGAGTTTAAGTGACAGTTGGTCTTCACCAGAGCTCCTGATGGTGGAGATGGGCCAAAAACTCTAGTGATCCCAGTTTTCTTTGCTGCAAGCTGTGTCACCAGGTTGTGGCCCTCAGGATTGACCCACTAAGAGAGTACAGAATGGCTACGGTGTGGAGACTGTACACAAAATGCTAGGCAGAAGGAGTAGTCAGGTCCCAGAAGAAGTCATTGGCAGACAAGAGAGTAGTCAGGTCCAGGTTGAGGTTGTGGACAGGCAAGAGAGCAGTCAGGTCAGTCTGCGTCAGCAACAAACACAAAGGAAAGCTAGTGATAAGACACAGCACCAAACATTGCAAAGGCTGAACCCTAAATACTCCTTTTGGTCAAGGGACACACCCAGCATTATTTTGGAGAACTCTGGCAGGGATTTTGTAAGAACCATTTGAAGGTCTAGTTTGATTTGGCAAATAACCTTGGTCTTGGCAGGGACTCCATTGGACTTGGCCTGTACCATTGGAATTCCTGGCAGGGATTGTGCGAGTATCATTGGAAGTCCTGGCAGGATTGTGCGAGTATCATTGAAAGTCCTGGCAGGATTGTGCGAGTATCATTGGAAGTCCTGGCAGGATTGTACGAGTGCCATTGGAAATCCTGGCAGGATTGTACGAGTACCATTGGAAGTCCTGGCAGGATTGTGCGAGTATCATTTGAAGTCCTGGCAGGATTGTGCGAGTATCATTGGAAGTCCTGGCAGGATTGTGCGAGTATCATTGGAAGTCCTGGCAGGATTGTGCGAGTATCATTGGAAGTCCTGGCAGGATTGTGCGAGTATCATTGGAAGTCCTGGCAGGATTGTACGAGTACAATTGGAAGTCCTGGCAGGATTGTATGAGTACCATTGGAAGTCCTGGCAGGATTGTACGAGTACCATTGGAAGTCCTGGCAGGATTGTACGAGTACCATTGGAAGTCCTGGCATGATTCAGTGGGTATCATTGGTAATTCCTGGCAGGATTGTGCGCATATCATTAGGCGTCTGGGCAGAATTCTGAGAGTTACCAGTGGGAGTCCTAGCAGGGATTCTTGGAATAGGAGTTCTGGAAGTCTTGGCAGTTACAAGGGTGGATAGACAGTTGGCAAAACAGTTGTATTCCCTAATAAAATATTTGTTTGTCCCCTCATTGGAACATTTCCCTATTACTTCCTGCTCTCTGACACTGGGCAGGAAGTGAGGGTCAATCTTCCCAGTAGGGACACTGTCAATAGTACACATATCTGACACCTATTCTTACCTAACCCCTCTGTATGTTGACTTGATATTTATGGCGTCTGTTCACTCAGCTGTGTTTTGTTCTTCTTAGATCTGGGTTGGCAGCCAGGGACTCTCCCAGGGTAAGACCAGAGGGAAGATCTACGTCATTGACACAGAGAAGAAGAGTGTGGAGAAGGAGCTGGTGGCACACACGGACATAGTAAAATCTCTGTGCTCTGCAGAGGACCGCTATGTGCTAAGCGGCTCGGGAGAGGAGGACGGCAAAGTGGCCATATGGAAAGTCGAATGATCCAATGGACGTTCAAGTCTTCCTTGGTGTACACAACTCCGGTCAGGGATAGATGGCAGAGTACGGTGGAGCCGTATGACCTGTGGCTGCCGACAAGCAGGAGATTTTCGGTCTCTGGAATTGGGATCTTCAGATAATGGTTGGAGAACAGGCTCATACTTTGGAAGGGGAAAACGAGGAAGTTCTTATTCTGTTGAAGGTCCGAGGAGAATTCTCGATGTCCGATCTGGTGGAATTTTACAGGTGTTGTACCCTACGCAGTAACTCCAGATCTAATGGAGCATGGCTGCAGATCCCATTAATCCTGGAAAAGATGCTAACCCAAACTTTGAAGGCCAAAGTGCTATTTATTAAAGATAGGCTTATCTCTCATTCCACTTTTTTTATCTCTACATTGTCCAGCTACAGAAGATTGGCAGTTGTCTAAGCAGGGGACAGAGTGCAGTTTACCTGCTGTAAGGGCTTCTTTAAACAGATTACACTAAGGTGTGATTGCCTGAAATGCCTTTCAATGGAGAAGAGGATGCTGGGAGAATTCGGTCCTAGAATGAACTCTTAGTGGGATGAAGTCTGGTTCCAGTTTTTTTTTCTTTTGTCTTTAGTATTTATCTAAAGACTTTACATGTAAAATATTTTAGTTATAGTTATAAAATACACTAAACTGTGCAAAGATCGGTATTTCAGGCTGTTTTTCGTAAAAAAAAGGAAAAAAACTCCCATTGTGGTAATTGATAGATATTTGTTTTGTTATCTATTGAGGTCACTAAGCCGTTGAGGAAAATACATCGTTCAACTCTCAGTGGCTTTGTATAACTTGCTCACGAGACGTTTGAACTGTATTATTTCAACACAAAGTTTGTTTTTGTTTTTTTTACCTCTTCCAAACAATTGGAGCTGGCCCTTTAAGAGTTAGCACAGGCTCCTTTGATTGGCTGACATTGTGATCATGTGATCGGGAGCGCGCTCCCAGCACAAAACAGCAATTCTGGCGCTGTATGCATATATGTGGCAGTATGACGTCACAGCCAGGGGCGGACTGACAACTCATGGGGCCCCTGGGCAATAGGAGATTATGGGGCCCCCAGGCAATCCAGAGATTATGGGGCCACACAGTATACACACACACAGTATACACTCACACAGTATACACATACATGTACACACAGTATACACAGACATGTTTCTATTGCCTGAGAAGGTACTGGAGAGGTGGGGCAGCTATAATCTCAGGATTTTTAGACCAAAAGGATGTCGGTAAGGGACATTTCAGAAACAGATGTAAAAAAAAAAAAAACAGATTTTTACATACTGTCTCTGGTTTTACTGAGGCTGGCAACCCTGATGGGGCCCCTCGGGCAGTGCCCGAGTGGCCGAATGGTCAGTCCGCCCCTGGTCACAGCCCACCACCGCACTGCTACATATATGCATATGGCCAATCCAGATCTAATAAAAAGCTGAACTCCAGACAAACCACTAAATACACAGAGGAAATATATGTGTGTGTATACGTATGTAATAAATATATATATATATATATAAATATAAATGAGGTTTACTAAAACTGCAGTGTAGACAATTGGGTGCAGCTCTGCATAGAAACAATCAGCTTCCAGATTATTATGGTTGAAGCTTAATTGAACAAATCCAAAGTTAGAAGCTGATTGGCTAACACTCACGGCTGCACCAGATTCTAAGTGCTCCAGTTTTAGTAAATCTCGCCGCGATATTTTTTTTTTTTTTTTTTACTTGGCAAAAGATTTATATTTCTGTTCATCCAGTCCTGAGATTTACACAGCTCTGCCACACAGCACATTTCTGATGGCAGGGGTAGAAGACCAGATTTTTCTCTACTGCAGTTAATGAACAATTACGGGTCTTCTCCCTCCCCCAGCCTATGATTGGACAGTAAGAGGAGAAGCCGTAATCTGATTACCTCACCTCTCTGTCACTCTGCTCCCTCCTGCTATCAGCATGCTGCTTCTCGCACTCCAAATCTAAGCTTTGCTGTACAGGGATTGCAAGAGGCTGATACCAAGTCAAATCCAGGTAACCACAAAGCTTTTGCACATGTGTGTGTGTGTGTGTGTGTATGTATGTGTGTATATATATATATATATATATATATATATATATATATATATATATATATATATATATATATATATATATATATATATATATATATATATATAGAGAGAGCGATATATATATCTAGATATAGAGATCTCTCTCTTTTGCTCTATATCTAGATATATCTATATAGAGAGCTCTCTATCTATCTATCTATATCTATAGAGAGAGAGTGATATATATATATATATATATATATATATATATATATATATATTACACAATATTTGCATTTATCTGTGTTATTTTATTTACATTTGCCTGGAGTTCAGCTTTAATGCAAAAAAAAAAAAAAAAAAAAAAGTTTTCCTGTTTTTAGTGCTACAGCCTCCATCAAACTTTTTGTGGTTCTTCACTCTCAGGGTGTTGGATGGATGTTCTCCCCGCTGTGCTCCATCCTCTGATTTCTGTCATTGCTGTCCAGAGGCTTTGTGAGGCCTTAGGTAAATCTATCACCCACACCCAAAACAGGAAAAATAATTCAAGTGGACATTCCCTCCAACTCCCACACACGTCAGGCAAATTAGGAGGCCACGAGGCCCCTGGGAGTGCGAGGCCTAAGGCGACCGCCTAATTTGCCTAATTAGAGAGCCGCCTCTGGCTGTGTCCTGCCATGAACTGGAAACTACTTCTCATAGGTCGCAGGTCCTGCCCCTTTTTTGCACCTCCCTCGTGCTGACGTGCAGTCAATGCATAGGTGGGTGCCTATTCTACCTATGCATTGGCCTGGACCCAGTTGGGGGGGGGTCACAGGAAGGAACCAGAGCATGCAATGGGGGGGGGGGACACATCCAACCTCCTGGAAGTGGTTGTAATGCATGTGATGACATGCACCCCATGGGGCATGGAGCCGTCCTGCGTTTGAAGAGCTGCATTTTATCAGAATGGGCAGAATCTTTGATTAGAGCTCTCCGGGGACAGCCGACCAAAGGAAAAAAAAAAAAGTTACATTTGCACACTTGATTGATTTGCTTGGATGTATTAAGAGAGATAAGATGTAGGTGCGCATATGCTTTACATTTAAATGTTCATTTGGTGGTTCCATAGAAGTCCATTCTGGAGGAAGAATACGAAATGCTTTAGTTTGGGAGGATTGAAGTTTACAACAACCCATCCTATAGAGGACACAACCTGGTGGTAAATCTTACTTTACATGCTGCTATATTTGTGTAGTATTTCTATAAATGTATATTTTCCTATAAAATGATTCTCTGTATTATAGCAATAATATATATATAGTTGTGTAAGTTACATGTATAGGGGATTTATTTGTGTTCTAAGGTATGTACACACGTGTATCATACATATTTGTTTATTCAGATCTTGTAAAGTCATACTTATTATTAAATATATATATATTTAAAAACACTTTTTGGAGATTGCTTTGGGTTTATATGATGGCCATGGATGGGCGTTTTACTCATCAGTATCTCTTTTTTTATTATATTGTTACACTTCACACCTGTCAGTCACTTGTCTCACCTCTCTAGGTAAGTGACTGGTACCCGGCCACCCACATGATGTAAAAGAGAACGCGATCCATCAGACCAGGACACTAGACATGTGCAATTCGTTTAGTTCCGAATTCGTTTTTTAGCGAATTTTGACAAATTCTTCATTTCCGAATTTTCAATTTCCAACATTTTCGAATTTCGTAAATTGTAAATTTTGGAAGTTTGGGAAATTGGAAGTTTGGGAAATTGGAAGTTTGGGAAATTGGAAGTTTGGGAAATTGGAAGTTTGGGAAATTGGAAGTTTGGGAAATTGGAAGTTTGGGAAATTGGAAGTTTGGGAAATTGGAAGTTTGGGAAATTGGAAATGTCGGAAATTAGGAAATTCCAAAATTCTAAAATTTGAAAATCCAAAAATAAGAATGAAAATCTGAGCATTCAAAAGAATGAAAATCTGAAATAATAACTAACTAATAATAAATATTAAATTATAGGTATTGGAATTTCCTTTCAAATTAGTGAATGTATTTGAACGAATTATCTGAAATAACAAATGCCGTATCTAAACGAATGGAACGTAACGGTCTAAAAATAATAATAATAATTATTATTTTTATTATTATTTAGAAGTGGCATTCAGTATTTTGGATAATTCGTAACTTCAGATAAATTTGTATTCGTTACGTTCACAAACAGCCAAATTTGAACGCAAATTCCAATACTTATAATTTAATAGTTCTGATTTCTGAATATCCCCATTTTCGAATTCCGAAAAATTCGGAGTTCAAAAATTTGGAATTTTAAAATTCAGACATTCGAAAATTCGGAAATTTTAAAAGTTCGGAGATTCGAAATTTGAAAATTTTTAAAATTCGGAAATTCGAATATTCTGAAATTTGAAAATCCACATTTTTTAATTTCCGAAAAAAGCAAAAAAACGAATGAAACTAATTTTTTGTCAGTCCACATGTCTACAGGACATCTTCAGTTTCTCCGTGGTCCAGGTTTGATGCTCATGCACCCAATGTAGGAGCTTTCAGCTGTGGACACGGGTCAGCATGGGGCACCCTGACCGGACTGTGGCTACCCAACCCCTATACTCAACAAACCGTGATGCTCTGTGTGTTCTGACACTTTTCTATCAGAACCAGCATTCACTTTTTCTGCAATTTGAGCTTCTGTTGGATCGGACTACACAGACCAGCCTTCGCTGTCCATGAAAATGTCCCTGGTTTACCGGGTTTTCCCTTCCATGGACCTCTTTTGGTCGGTCCTGACCATTGCAGACCAGGGACATCCTACAAGAGGCGCACTAATACAGGAGGTGTGTCGCTGGTGAAAACCGAGGGAAAAAGCTTAAAATATATAACATTTTTGGTTTTGGGTTTAATACTGCTTAAACCACTTCAGCCCCGGAGGATTTTACCACCTTCCTTACCAGAGCACTTTTTGCGATTTCGACACTGCGTCACTTTAACTGGCAATTGCACGGTTGTAAGACGTGGCTCCCAAACAAAATTGACGTCCTTTTTTTCCCATAAATAGAGCTTTATTTTGGTGGTATTTGATCACCTCTGCGGTTTTTATTTTTTGCGCTATAAACAAAAGAAGAGTGACAATTTTGAAAAAAAAAAAAAAACGCATTATTTTTTACTTTTTGCTTTAATAAATATCCCATTTTAAAAAAAAAAATAATAATTTTTCCTCAGTTTAGGCCGATGCATCTTTTTGGTAAAAAAAAATCGCAATAAGCATATATTGATTGGTTTGCGCAAAAGTTATAGGGTCTACAAAATAGGGGATAGATTTATGGCATTTCTTTTTTTTTTACTAGTAATGGCGGCGATCTGCGATTTTTTTTTTTTTTTTTTTTTTTTTTTTAGTTACTGCGACATTATGGCGGACACTTGCAGGGGTTAATTATGTTCCCTGGGAGTGATTTTAACTGTGGGGGGAGGGGACTCACAAGGGGAGGAGACCGATCGGTGTTCCTCTGTACTGGGAACACACCATTGGCTCCTCTCCTCTGACAGGACGTGAATCTGTGTGTTTACACACACAGATCCACGGTCCTGCTGTGTTACCGGGCAATCGCGGGTGCCCGGCGGACGTCTCGGCGGGTCCCGAACGACGCAGCGGGGCGGGCTCGCCCCCCCCTAGACGGCCGAGAATGAGAGGACGTCATATGACGCCCACCCAGGATGGGAGATCCCATCTGCGGGCGTCATATGTCTATACGTGGGTATTGAAGTGGTTAAAGATGAACTCTGGGTTCCAAAAAAAGTACTCTTGTAGTAGGGCCTTCCACACTGCAAGGGTTAAATGAAGGTTGAGTCTAGGGGGTAAGTACACTTCCTCCGACAGGCCTCCAGCCCTCTCCTCTTTTCTCCAGGGCTCCAGCTTGTGGGCGGACCCTCACTGTCCTCATAAAATGCACAACTATTGGTCCTGCGTTGTATGTGATGACAGCTCATGACCACGGCTGATGCACCAAAGGGAAGAGGCTTCAGGGGACCAATCGCACAATGTATTGAAAGCCTGCCGGAGGGGGGAATAAGGTATTACAGCTAATTCCTCTAGCCCTAGAAATAAAGTGGTTGCAAACCCTTCCATATACCCAGAGAAATGACTATCCTCAGGTGATACACAGGCATGAAACAAATACTCCGATATACACTCACCGGACACTTTATTAGGTACACCTTGCTAGTACTGGGTCATTCCTTGTGGTATATATTCAACAAGGTGTTGGAAACATTCCTCAGAGATTTTGGTCCATAGTGACATGATAGGATCACACAGTTGCTTCAGATTTGTCGGGTGCACATCCAGGATGCCGATCCCCCATTCCACCACATCCCAAAGGTGCTCTATTGGATTTGATCTGGAGACTGTGGAGGCCATTGGAGGACAGTGACCTCATTGTCCAGTGGTGAGATGATTTGAGATTTGTGACATGGTGCCATTATCCTGCTGGAAGGAGCCATCAGAAGACGGATACACTGTAGTCATAAAGAGATGGACATGGTCAGCAACAATACTCAGGAAGGCCGTGGTGTTTATACAATGCTCAGTTGATACGAAGGGGCCCAAAGTGTACCAAGAAAATATTCCCTACACCATTACACCACCACCACCACCACCACCACCAGCCTGAACCGGTGATACAAGGCAGGATGGATCCATGATTTCATGTTTCTGACACCTTTTTCCACGACATGAAAGGGTTCTACCCATGTCGCAAATGCAATGTGTGCAAAAATAACACATGTCGCAGGAAATGCGATTCTTTCAAATCCAATGTTACTGGTAAAACATACGAAATGAATTGCTTTGTTACTTGCCATACGAGATACATAGTGTACCTCATTACTTGCCCTTGTGGGAAGCAGTACATAGGACGCACTATAAGGACTTTTGCTATTAGAGTAAATGAACATCTCGCAGCTATAAGAGCAGGACGCACAAACCATAGCGTCCCGAAACACTATTTGTTTTGCCACAACAAGAACCCAGAGGGCTCAAAATTTCAAATCATTGATAAATTTACAGCACACTGGAGAGGAGAATCCAATGTTAGGGGTGTATCTAAGCTAGAGACGTTCTGGATACACCAAATCAAATGTTACACCCCACATGGGTTGAACGTAGAATGGGATATCAACTCCTTCATTAATCGCTCATAATTGTTTGGGTCTGACATTTGCCTAGCTATTTATTACGTTCCCCCTTATAGCATGGTATTGCACAATCTACTTACACGTACCTTTCTCTACTAACTATATGTGCTTTATGATTATCCCCATGAATGTTGCCCATTTTTGACTGACATATTGTCATGGGTGCGTGATATATATCTGAAATAGTGTATATTTTTCCATTGCTCTATATTTTTTCCATTGCTATATTCTTTTATTTCTGTTTGTTTCATATTTTGCTCCGTATAATTCTACCAGATTATTATAACATGTATGATGGTGACGTTACTATGTTACAGTATATGTTCCCATTTCTTTGTTTGACACTATGAGACTGAGCTTGTTATTATATATATTTCATTGTTTATATACGATGAGTAATACATAACTGTTCAGCCATTTCTGTCAGTCTAACTTAGGTTTGCGGATTAATACATTTAATTACCTATTTTTCAATATCATGGCTATATTTGGTTTTTTATATCCTAATTTTAGCTTTTGCCCTTAAACATAACCAGTTCCGCCCTTAACCTAATATTGACGCTAATACACCGTCATTTCCGGAATCTATTAGAGTTCCGGTCCATCCATAAACACGTCGCATCTGTCACATGACGTGTACACGTTCCCTACGTGCCTCAGGAGGGTGTCATGTGATTACGCCATATACGTCATCGGCTTTCACGCATGCGCAGTGAAATACACGCCGCACGTAGCGGCGACCAGTCTTTCACAGGCCGCGGCGTCTTTGCCAATTGGTTGCTTAGATGGGTGACCGAATGGCATGCATCAGTGGTCACGTGGTGATGTACGAGCCGCTGACGGCAGAGACGGGCTATTCCAACCAGCTGATTGGCTACACCAAGGCACGTTACGCTACGGCGTCCCATGTGCGCGTAGTTCGCGCCCAAACCTTTGTTCACTTTCCTAGGATCACTCTGGAGGTATGTACATGCCTGGCTGTTTTATTAATCTAACAGCCAGTAATATCCCTTCAATAATATACTGTCCAATACAGGAACCAATAGCTTTGAATCTAGCCAAATTACATCCTTGAATGGCAAAAATGACTCCCTTACTGGCCAGTTTTCAGCGAATCCAGTGGAGTTTCTTTGGGATGTGTCTAACCGGAAGTCAGACTGCCCTAAGTGTGCTCAGGTGTTATGTTTATTCATTACATAGGTGGTATATATAGCGCAGAGGTGGTCTACTAGCTTATGCCCCGGTTGAAGTCTTGTGAGACGAAACGCGTTGGGTGGATACGCTACATACACCATTACTGCGTTTAACCTTACTTCTTGTTTTTGGTCCTTGTTTTTATTTTGAAATTTTAAACTTGACTGACAAGAACTTTTAATTTTATTTTTATGGTGGGAGATATTATACTCCTCATAATAAATACAATCCATGACTGGATTTTTTTACCCTATCAGGAGGCCCTCTATGTCTCTTTTTTATCTTTTATGGTCCTGATCCATTGAGGCTTTTTGTTAAAAGCTACACGGTGCCGTTTTGCAAACCCTTCACCTCTGCGTGCCTGGCTGTCGTTATCTCCACTTGAGAGTTGGTGAGTATAGACTGTCACGCCGGCTCAGTCTTGTTCCAGCATCCTGACTTCGGCTTACCACCCAACATCTCCTGCCGGCATACCCAAGCTTGTTTGACCCCTCACCAACGGTCAGTGGGTCCATCTATAACGGTAAGCGTACCAAATCTTATACCTGCAACATACAGTTCTAGACGTCGTCCAATTATGAGGATGTTACGTTGTTGAACATTACCATTTATCTCATGAATGTTGAAACATCTCTGCATTTGAGCTCCACTGCCCTGAACTATCGCAGGATTACAGTCATTGTGATAATTCCAGCACTAGTTTAAAGTTCTTTCTGGGACTTCATTCAATTGTTTCACCGTTATGATTCAATATTTTTTTATATGCTACAATGATGTAAATCGGTGTATTTTGTGATTTTTTCAGTACAGGAGTTTATACTTGTATGAATATATTGTGTTTATAAACACTAGAGTTTTAGTTGGTGCGCACACTGTGCACTAGCTATACCGCACTGTATATTATTTAAGGTTTAAATATCACTAACAATTAGCATGATCAGTTAAAATCGTGATTTCACTATTCACTTTATTAGCATCTTTGACGTGAATTATCTGTGGTTCACTATCTAGATGCATGTTTTGATTTTCACTAAATTCTGACCGATGGCTTTATATTTAGGATTCCATTCCTACTTATAGCCACTGAGCAGATACACCAATTCTAGCGCCACACTTATACACTTTTTATGTTTCTGACCCTACCATCTGAATGTCGCAGCTGAAATTCTAAATAAGGGCATTAGCCAATGCATCCCATTTGGTAATAAATTTAAAAGAACAAAAAAAAAAAATGCCTGGATGGCTTAACTCCAATGTAAAAATACATATAAAAGCAAAAGGGAAGGCCTTTAAAAAATACAAAGTTGAGGGATCATCATCAGCATTCAGACTTTATAAAGAATGCAACAAGAAATGTAAGGGTGCAATAAGGACGGCTAAGATAGAACATGAAAGACACATAGCGGAGGAGAGCAAAAAAAAAGTATGTAAAAAAAGGGAGGACAGACCATATTGGCCCCCATATTGTGGAGATGGCGAAGGTATTGAATTTATTCTTCTCCTCAGTCTTCACGAGGGAATGGGGGGCTTCAGTAACCAAAACTGCAGTGTTTATCCTCATGACACATCACATGAAGCACCTCCATGGATGACAGAGGACAGAATTAAAATTAGACTTGGGAAACTTAAAGCGGGACTGTACTGAAAATTTTTTTTTTAAAAGCCAGCAGCTACAAATACTGCAGCTGCTGACTTTTAAAAAACGGACACTTACCTGTTCCAGGGTCCAGCGGTGTCGGCAGCAGAGGCCGATCGATCGCTCGGCTCTCTGCTGTAGCCGGCGCCATTCTCGGTAAGGGAATCAGGAAGTGGCTTCACTTCCCGATTCCCTACTGCGCATGTGCGAGTCGCGCGGCGCAATGAGAATCTTCAGCGCTGTCTGCCGGGACACGTGTGTGTCCCGGCAGACAGCTTGCTGGGACAGGAAGTGGGAGTTTATGCCGGAAGTGGGTGCAGATACCTGTCTTAGACAGGTATCTGCACCCCCCTCCCCCCTGAAAGGTGCCAAATGTGACACCGGAGGGGGGGAGGGTTCCGAAAAGCGGGAGTTCCACTTTAGGGTGGAATCCCGCTTTAACATTAATAAATCATCGGGACCAGATGTCTTGTACCCGAGGGCGCTTAGGGAACTCAGTCAAGTAATTGCCAGACCATTGTTCCTAATTTTTACTGACAGTCTACTGACTGGAATGGTGCCAGCTGATTGGAAAAAAGCCACCAAGTAGCACCAATATTTAAAAAGGGCCCAAAATCCCTGGGAATTACAGACCAATTAGCCTAACATCAATAGTATGTAAACTTTTGTATAAGGGACTATATACAAGATTTTAGTAATGAGAACGGTATTATTAGCAGTAATCATGGATTCATGAAGAATAGTTCTTGCCAAACCAATCTATTAACCTTCTATGAGGAGGTGAGTTGCCATCTAGATAAAGGAAGGCCCGTAGACGCGGTGTATCTGGATTTTGCAAAAGCATTTGACACAGTTCCCCATAAACGTTCACTGTACAAAATAAGGTCGGTTGGCATGGACCATAGGGTGAGTACATGGATTGAAAACTGGCTACAAGGACGAGTTCAGAGGGTGGTGATAAATGGGGAGTACTCGGAATGGTCAGGGGTGGGTAGTAGTGTGCTGGGACCAATCTGGTTTAATTTGTTCATAAACGACCTGGAGGATGTGGATGGGGTAAACAGTCCAATCTCTGTATTTGCGGAAAAAACTAAGCTAAGCAGGGCAATAACTTCTCCGCAGGATGTGGAAACCTTGCAAAAAGATCTGAACAAATGAATGGGTTGGGCAACTACATGGCAAATGAGGTTCAATGTAGGACAATGTAAAATAATGCATTTGGGTGACCAAAATATGAATGCAATCTATACACTGGGGGAGAACCTCTGGGGGATTCTAGGATGGAAAAGGACCTTGGGGTTCTAGTAGATGATAGGCTTAGCAATGCCAAGCTGCTGCTAACAAAGCAAACAGAATATTGGCATTAAAAAGGGCTTCAACTCCAGAGATAAAACGATAATTCTCCCACTCTACGAGACTCTGGTCCGGCCGCACCTGGAGTATGCTGTCCAGTTCTGCGCACCAGTCCTCAGGAAGGATGTACTGGAAATGGAGCGAGTACAAAGAAGGGCAACAAAGCTAATAAAGGGACTGGAGGACATTAGTTATTAGGAAAGGTTGCGAGCACTGAACTTATTCTCTCTGGAGAAGAGACGCTTGAGAGGGGATATGATTTCAATTTACAAATACCGTACTGGTGACCTCACAATAGGGATAAAACTTTTTTGCGGAAGGGAGTTTAATAAGACAAGCGGCCACTCATTAAAATGAGAAGAAAATAGATTTAACCTTAAACTATGTAGAGGGTTCTTTACTGTAAGAGAGGCAAGGATGTGGAATTCCTTCCACAGGTGGTGGTCTCAGCGGGGGGCATCGATAGTTTCAAAAAAATATTAGATAAGCACCTGAACGACCACAACATACAGGGATATACAATGTAATACTGACATATAATCACACACGTAGGTTGGACTTGTGTCTTTTTTCAACCTCGCCTACTATGTAGCTATGTATATATGAAATCCAGACTCATCAGACCAGGCAATGTTTTTCCAATCTTCTATTGTACAATTTTGGTGAGCCTGCGCGAATTGTAGCCTCAGTTTCCTGTTCTTAGCTGACAGGAGTGACACCCGGTGTGGTCTTCTGCTGCTGTAGCCCATCTGCTTCAAGGTTTGATGTGCTGTGCATTCAGAGATGGTATTCTGCATACCTTGGGTGTAACGAGGGGTTATTTGAGTTACTGTTGCCTTTCTATCATCTGGAACCAGTCTGCCCCATTCTCCTCTGACATTACAAGGCATTTTCCTCCACGCAACTGCCGCTCACTGGATATTTTCTCTTTTTCCCACCATTCTCTGTAAACCCCGAGAGATGTTTGTGTGTGAAAATCCCAGAAATACTCAGACCAGCCCGTCTGCCAACCAACAACCATGCCATGTTCAAAGTCACCTAAATCCCCTTTCTTCCCCATTCCGATGCTCGGTTTGAACTTCAACAAGTCTTCACCACATCTAAATTCCTAAATGCATTAGGTTGCTGCCATGTGATTGGCTGATTACATAATTGGTGGATAGTTTTAGAAAGGAGAGAACAAAAATCACAACCACTTTTCGGTGCTGATGAAGGGAGATACTGTATAAAATAGAACAAATAAAAAAACTAGAAGATAAAAAAAAAAAGTAACGAAAAAAAAAAGGAAGACAAAACAGGACTGAACAGAGGAGAGAAGAGACAACAGCTATTGACTAACAAAAGAAGAAGAAAATAACAGAGAGGGAAAAGGGGAAACAGAGAGGTGTAAAAAAAAAGGAGCATAAAAAAATAATAGGCAAGGATCACAGAGTTCCCAAACAGACAGAGTGAAGGAGAAGGAGGAGGGAACAGAGAGGAAACTCTAGCACAGAAAGCGAGGAAAGAGGGAAGAGAAACAATACCAAGATGTAACAGAAGGGACAAAGAGAGGAGAGAACAAAAGGACAAATCATTAAAATAAGACAGAACGGACACCAAGGAAGAGGGAAGGACAGAGGAGAACATAGTCTGAAGGAGGGGAATATCACTGAAGGAAGTACATAGCAGAGCAAACCAGTGCACTGGGGAAAAAAAGACAGAGGGAAGCACACAAGCAGGAGGGCGAACAGAAGGGACAAGCGGGAAGAGGAAAACAAACAAGGATTTAAAGCACTGGGGGGGGGAGGTGGAGGAAGAAAGATAGAGGAGAGGGAGGGAAGAAGAGGACAAAGAGAGGAGGAGTGACAGACACAGGAAAGGAAGATAACCACCCAAGGACAAGAGCATGGAGCAACACATGGGACAAGAAGGACAGGAGTGGACAAGGGAAGGGGACAAAGGAGGGGCAGAGATACACGTAGGGTGCAGTGGGAGACAGGGGGAGAAGGGCAAGAGACAGAGGAATGAGGAGCAGACTAAGAGCAAGGGAAGAAGAGCATACAAAAGGAGAGAGTACAAGGAGGAGGGGGAGAACAGGAAGCAAAAAAGAAGAAAACCAAATGTTCAGATACAACAGACAGAAGTAAAGACTGGGGGGAGAGGAACACAGGGGGGGTAGGGGGGCATTGGTGGATAAAGACAACAGTCAATCCAGTCCAACCTGTGTAGGTGTGGGTAGAGGGATATGCTTTGTTCATATTTTACGCCTGAGGTTTACAACCACTTTTCGGTGTCTAACCCTAACCCTATACAGCCCCTCCCCCTTGTCTGGGGATCTTTGATAGACAGATCACCTGACCCAGGATTGGACGGGTGATCTGTCTATCAAAGTGATTCGGACAAGGGTGAGGGGCTGTATATGACGGCGCGCGGCGAGGAACACACAGCTATTGAAACAAAAGCTGTTATGTTCCCCTGGCGCTCTAATTAACACAATCAAGCACAGGTAGGCTGCATTGGGAACACATGCTGCACTGGGGGGCACTGGGGACATAGGCTGCACTGAGGGGGGGGACACATGCTGCACGGGGAGGGACACAGGCTGCACTGGGGGCACACATGCTGCACTGGGGGGGGACACATGCTGCACTGGGGGGGGACACATGCTGCACGGGGGGGGACACATGCTGCACTGGGGGGGGGACACATGCTGCACTGGGGGGGGGGGGGGGGACACATGCTGCACTGGGGGGGGACACATGCTGCACTGGGGGGGGACACATGCTGCACTGGGGGGGGACACATGCTGCACTGGGGGGGGACACATGCGGCACTGGGGGACATTGGGGACACATGCTGCACTGGGGGGGGGGGTCACATGCTGCACTGGGGACATTGGGGTCATATGCTGCACTGGGGGGGTCACATGCTGCACTGGGGACACATTCTGCACTGGGGGGACACTGGGGTCACAGGCTGCACTGGGGGGGGGGGGGGACACAGGCTGGCTGCATTGGTGGAAAAAGTTGTTGTTAATATTTATTTTTATGACTTAATTCTGTATAAATCATTTAAGTATCATTTCATGAGATAATTTGAGGGCGTGTTTAGGGGCGGGACAGGGTAAGGGTTGGGCGGGGGAACTGGTGGCGAGTAACCCTTGAGGCCTGGCTAGTAGCTCAGGACTTGAAATTTTGAGCCCTGATATTACTGTATTTTCGGTTTCCTTGACCGTTTGCTGTAATGCCGCGTACACGCGGTCGGAGTTGCCGATGGAAACAGTCCGATGGGAGCTTTTCAACGGATTTTCCGACCGTGTGTACGCCATCGGTCTTTTTCTGTCGGAATTTCCAATGGACTTTGGATTGAGAACCTGTCGGATTTTCCGATCGTGTGTATGCAATTCCGACACGCAAAATTCCGACGCATGCTCGGAAACAATTCGACGCATGCTCGGAAGAATTGAACTTCCCTTTTATAGTGCTGTCGAACGTGTTTTATGCCGCTGTGTTACTGACCGTCGGAATTTGGTGTGACCGTGTGTAGGCAAGACAGTTTGAGCGAAATTCCGTCAGGATTCCAACGGGAAAACCATCAGAGCTTTTTCCGACGAGAATTCCGACCGTGTGTACGCGGCATAAGAGTTTAGCCAATTCCGGTACCCAGCACAGCTCAAACCTGTCGAAGTACTCCAGTCCATGGATTGTTTTTCATCTTATGGTCTCTGTACTATACTGTATATCACAAATAGAAAATTCACAACAAGTGTATTATTCAATAATTCGCACCACTGAGCTCTGCAGGCCATCAACGGATCTAATAGAAAACCAATTTCCTATATTTTATTAAAAATTGAAATCTCATTTGCAGCTACATATGTAAGGGTCACACACTACAGTAGTTCTGGAAATGTAGTCCTACTCAGTGTAGGGGGACATTTACTAGGAGGGTGCAAAAGCTGGTGCAGCTCTGCATAGAAACCAATCAGCTTCCAGATTTTATTGTCAACGCTTAATTGAACATTCGGAAGTTAGAAGCTGAATGTCTACCATGTACAGCTGCACCAGATTCTGAGTGCCCCAGTTTTAGTAAATTTCCCTGTATGAGAGAACCAGCAATGGTGCCTTTCTAGCCATACTTTGGTAGAAGTCTTTCAGTCCCAGTAAGTCTGTGTCTCTGGACCTATGCAGAGGGCTGGGATGTCATCCAAAAAGGCCAGTCTTCTAGCCCACGGTTTGAACTTCTCTCCTTCCATTGGTGGATTACAGTAGAGTCCTTCACACTTCAGAGGAGACTTCATAGCTCCATGTTGTGACTTCTCAGATTTTTATCGAAATCTCAGCAGGGTTGACACGCATGTTTCCATCATCGTCTGGAGATACCAACAACAAGGCAGTCACCTTCATGTCTGGCAGAGCTGAGGTAAAAATACAACCATTCTGCAAGAAAGTCTTCCAGGTATACCACAAAAAGTAGTCACAGAAACACCATAGATAGCACTATCATCCATGCTCCTTATGACTTGATAAAAAAGTCATCTAAGAACTTGTTTAGTTGCCGCCCATGCCACAATTTCCACACATTGAAAAGTGCCAGACTCACCATCCTTGATTTTCATGGGCTAGAATTACGTACAATCGAATGCACACAGAGATCAAGGTTGCTGGAGATCTTAATGGAATGGGTTCCTTCCTCCACAGATGGATGTGTTGAACATTGTTCTGAACATCAGATGCCCTGCATCTATTGACCTCCTAATTCTATCCCTCTTAAGTACACACGATTGGTCTTTTTGACAACAAACATGCAAATTAGCTGTTTTGTGGCAACATCTGACCATGTGTATGCTTCATCGGACAAACTTTTTCGTTTTTCATCTGACTTTTGGCGCCTGAAGGAAAAACTCAGCAGAAAAACTGATAATGTGTATGGGGCTTAACTGCTCTGACAGCAAAGAACCCTTTATGGCAGTGGTCTCCAAACTATGGTCTGGGGCCCAAATGCAGCCCTTTGCTTGCTTTTGTCAGGCCCTTGGGGCACTATTTCATCCACTGGCCCCAAAGAAAGGGGCACAATTCCTCCCACTGACACCACTGATGGGGTACAATTCCTTGCAACGACACCAATGTTTGGGCCCAATGACACCAACCATGGAGCACAATTTCTCTTGATGATCCCAACCATGGGGCACAATTTATCCCAATGACACCAGTGATTGGGCCCAATGGACTCCTAATGGTCACAGTCTGGCCCCCTTAAAGCCTGAAGGACATTAAACTGGCCCCTTGTTTAGAAAGTTCAGAGATCCCTGCTTTATGCAGTTTAAGGTTTAACCAGTTTCAATGAGTGGCCGTGTGTCTTTTTAAACTCACTGCAACTGAATGTTTTTTTTCCCCTATGCCAAAGTCACCATTGAGGTATTTGTATATCCCTATTATATCTCCTCTCAAGCATTTCTTCTTCCTCCTAAGGTCCCCCAGTCCCCTTATTAGCTCCTCCTGTGGGTCACAGGAGAGCACTTCATTACGCACTCCCGTGACCCAGATTCAGCCAACAGTGGGCTAAAGTCCACTGTTGGCTGATGTCACTCACCCGGTCAAGACTCTGGAGAGATCCCGACTATAATGTCGGGATCCACCCAGATGCCTGACCGGCAGCCCTGCGCTCCATTGAGCACTGGAGAGGCAGAGTACCAGCTTTGTGCTCACAGAAGAATTATATGATCAGCTGTCTTTGATCGCTCAACAGTGGCGGTGCTTCCATAAGGGCACACGGGCGCCACCCCCTCTCTCCTGCCACCCCCCTCTAGCACCAATAGATAGATTTATGCAATGCATGAATCTATCTATGGCCGCTGCTGCCACCCCCTATTAATGCGCCCTGACCCTTTTTGGGTGCAGGGTGCCTGAATTACAGCGGCGGGGTGGCTTTTAAGCACCTGATTAGAGTCATAGGCTCTAATAGGCGTCAAAAAAGGTGACCTGCGAGGGCCATGCTGGGCACTCACAGGTCACTCGGATGTGTTAGAAAAGCGAATGAATATTTGCTTTCCTAACACTAACACTAAACTCCGCCAATCAGGTGCTTGGATCTGTTACCCATCACCCGATTGGTTGAAACGACAGGCGCTGTGATTAGACGCCAGGCATCCAATCATAGCAGAGGACAGGAAGAGAGGACGGGAGAAGACATCGAGGTGCTGTCCCACCGAGACAGATAAGTTCAGATGGTGGGCCAGCGGGGGGGGGGGGGCACACTGGCAGCGTTTGATATGGCACAGTGGGAGCAATTAATGGGCACAGTAGCTGCATTTGATTGCACAGTGGCAGCAGTTGATGGGCACAGTGGCTGCATTTGATGGCACAGTGGCTGCGTTTGATGGCACAGTTGGGGCAATTGATGGGCACAGTGGCTGCATTTTATGGGGCACAGTGGCTGCATTTGATGGCACAGTGGCGTCAATTGATGGCACAGTGGCTGCATTAGATGGCACAGTGGCGGCAATCGATGGCACAGTGGCTGCGATTGATGGCATAGTGGCTGCGTTTGATGGCACAGTGGCTTCGATTGATGGCACAGTGGCTGCAAGTGATGTTTTTTTGTTTTTCAGTTTGTTTCCCCCCCCCCCAAAAAAATTTTGATCACCAGCCACCACCGTCGATCAAATCTCAGAAGCAGGGGAGACATCTCACACTTCCCTTAAAAGCTCTTCTATAGAGTGTGAGCAGGATGCCTTGGAGATGGCTCCCTGGATGAAATGGTTAAACATGCCATGGTGAAAGATCAGGAACCATCTGCAATGTTTACACGTGTAGAACAAGCTGCAGGTGACTATAATGTGTCAGTGTGACCTTCCTCGCTGCGATTAACCTTCACTTATAATGCAATAGTGAATCATCGCGCTGCGCTCTGCATTGCTGCGGGGCACATCACCACCTTAATGTTTATTTCTCTGAATTTTAATAGAAGGAGCGGCCATGACTCACACAGTGCCGAGATCAACAAGTCTTTGCCAGCTATGATCACCTGGCATGAAGGTGCGTATGGAGGAAAATAGCAGGAATACGCCACCTGCAACGCATTGCAAGCAATTAAAGACAACCTGTCGCAGACGAGAGCCATGCTTAAAAAAAAAAGTTCCTTAAATGCACATGTTGCAGCGGTGGCTGGTATTAGTGGATTGTGTGCATGGAGCACACATTAAAGGGTGTATTTCAAAAAATAAAAAATTATAAAAACATTAAAAAAAATTGTGTATTCGTCTAGAGAAATTGCATTTACATTACATTACATCTGTACAAACTAACCAGCTGTGAGAATGGGGCAAAATCAATATATTATTTTCTCTTCTGGTCCAATGTTCTTCAAATGTTATGATAAGTATTACAAAAACGGGGTAATTGATAATAAACAAAGAGTGAGTCCAAAAAATACTGCATTTTGGCCACTAGATGGAGATATGGATCATAGAAAATAAACTCGTAAGAAGAGATACAATGTAACAATTCTAGGGAACACTGGAGAAAAGTAGCAAATAAGGCGCCTTTCACACCAGCGGACCAATCAAGTCCGCCTGACAGTTTTTCAGGCTGACCTGATTGGAACAACTCCATTGTTCTCTATGGGGTGGCGGATGTCAGCGGACATGTGTCTGCCGACACCCGCCGGGTATTTGATCCGATAAAATCCGCTGAAAACAAACGTATAGGGCGATATGTTCACCTTCCATCCGGTGGATCGGATGACAATCGGATGGAAACCCGACATGCAGTCCGTTTCCGTCCAACCGCCCCATAGAGGAGAGTGGGCTGTGTCTGTGTGCATTCTCCATAGCGGAGCGGACGCGGACCCGTCATCTGCGGGGATCAGCTGAGAGATCCCATGCTGAGCAGGCGGATTCCACTTGGACGGATCCGCTCCATGTGAAAGGGGCCTAAGAAATGACAATCCTGTAATAGCAATGATTACAGTTGGGCCCCTTTCACATGGGCGGTCTGTTTGTCCATTTTTTATCCATCCGTTGACGGATAAAAAAAAACGGACATCAATGCATCTATAGAAAAGCTGATGTCAGTGGATGATGTCAATCCTTTATCTAAAAAAAAAACCCACAATGTAAATCCACCGTTAATCACAATATCCAGAGGGACAGATCCAAGTCATTCACGATAAAAGCCACTTGACCAGTGGCAGCTGGTGTTTTTTTTTGAGGGGGGGGGGGGGGTCATCCAGCCCCTCACTTACCCCATCTAGGTTTTGGGCGGGGAGTGCTCCTACAGGCAGCGGGCTGCGGCTTCCATTGCGTCTCCTCTTCCTCTGCGTCACGTCGGCTTCCGCTGTGTGTCTCCTCCCTTCTCCTTCTAGGCATCCAATAGGAACACCTGTCCTTTCAGCCAATCGGATGACTGTCAGAAACCATTAAATCGGACCAAGACAGAAGTACAATCAGACTTGTTTAATAATAAAAGTAAACAGAACAAACGTAGTCTAAACATAGCCAAAGTTCAGTAACCGGAGCGGATAGTCAGCCAAGCCAGAAGGCAGGGATCAACGTACAGGGGGTCTCCAATTTACAAGCCGACATCAATGCTCTGTCTAATTGGGTGACTATGCGGCAGATGAGGTTTAATGTTGATAAATGTAAAGTTATGCACTTGGGGGCTAAGAATATGCATCATACATACTAGGGGGAGTACAACTGGGGGAATCCGTAGTGGAGAAGGATCTGGGGTTTTGGTAGATCATAAGCGCAATAATAACATGCAATGCCAAGCTGCGGTTTCCAAAGCGAGCAAAGTCCTTTCTTGTATTAAGAGAGGTATGGACTCCAGAGAGAGAGATATAATTTTGCTCCTGTACAAAACATTAGTAAGACCTCATCTGGAATATACAGTTCAGTTTTGGGCACCAGTTCTCAAAAAGGATATCGGAGAACTGGAGAAAGTGCAGAGAAGGGCAACCAAACTGATAAGAGGCATGGAGGAGCTCAGCTATGAGGAAAGATTAGAGGAACTGAATTTATTCACTCTTGAGAAGAGGAGAATAAGGGGGGATATGATCAACATGTACAAATATATAAGGGGTCCATATAGTGAACTTGGTGTTGAGTTATTCACTTTACGGTCAACACAAAGGACAAGGGGGCACTCCTTACGTCTAGAGGAAAAGAGATTTCATCTCCAAATACGGAAAGGTTTCTTCACTTTCCTAAATGTACATAATATAACTGGGTACTAACATTTATAGGTAAAGTTGATCCAAGGAAAATCCTATTGCCTCTCGGGGGATCAGGAAGGGATTTTTTCCCCTGCTGTAGCAGATTGGAGCATGCTCTGCTGGGGTTTTTTTTTTTTGCCTTCCTCTGGATCAACTGTGGGTATAGAATGGGGTATATGGGATTGTATGATATTTTTTATTTTTATCTATTTTTTTTTTTTTTTTTTATGGTTGAACTGGATGGACTTTTGTCTTCTTTCAGCCTAGCTAACTATGTAACTAAGTGAAACAGCTATGCAACAAAGGGAAATTTGGGACTTTAAAATGAAGTAGGTGAAATGTGGAGGTAGGAATAAAAAGTTTTTAATTCATAGCGTAGTAATTGTAGAAAAAAGAGGTTTCATATACATGTACATATATCATTAGCACATTAGCACATATCAATAAAAAACATATCATAATAGATATATATAGTAGTAGGAATACTGGCATATGAAGGGACATGTCTTTTTCCCTTTCACTTTGGTTGCTATGTTTTTTTGCTACACTCTTCTGTTTCTCCTCGTTAACCTTTGGTACTCTTCCACTCACCTCACCATCCTTTTCAATTTAGTTCAGCAACATGCACATTAGCCATTCAGTCAATCTTCACTACTTCACATAGTTATACTGGGTTATTGAATGTCTATTAAATACTCTAAAACAATTACTATTGTCTCAATCACTTATATATTCAATATTTATTCCCAGATACCTTTGTTTGATGAGCTATATATCCTTACCATCTTCACATGGATATCACTCTTATATCCATGCATTTTTCTACACCACCCTATGCTGCAATCCTATATACACGCCACCTCAGCCCCCGTGGAGAGGCTTTGTACCTCCGGCTCACCGTGGGCCATCTACGGCATGCTTTTGCTACAAGTTATATCTGATGCCACTTTTATATTAGCTATGTATTGCTATACCTATATGTCATGTGATCATGGACACAGTTACCGGGCATGCCACTCTCGGCACTTGCAGGCCTCAATGTCCCTGTATATGCCAGTATTCCTACTACTATATATCTATTATGATATGTTTTTTATTGATATGTATTTATGTATTTACTATGTTTACATCTTGTGCTAATGATATATGTACATGTATATGAAACCTCTTTTTTCTACAATTACTACGCTATGAATTAAAAACTTTTTATTCCTACCTCCGCATTTCACCTGCTTCATTTTAAAGTTCCAAATTTCCCTTTGTTGCATACCTGAGACAGGGATGGAGACACCTAACCGTGCCTCATTTAAACAAACAGGATCTGAAGCCAGAAGGGATGTCAGCAAAGGAAGTCTTTAAACAGGCACACAGGAGATCGTCACTGTGATGTTGACCAAGGCGAAGGCGGAGATCCTCTGGACTGGACTGCTTAAGTAGGCAGGACTGATGAGCAGGATATCATCACCAGCTGAGTAAATGTGGAGAGAGAGATAGGAGCTGGCAATTAGCGACAGCTGAGCGGCCAGCTCAGAGAAGGAAGGGCTGAGCCCAGACCTGACAATGACGGGTCTCAGGACCTGCTTCCTGATTGACCAGGAGGAGGATCAGTGTATATTCATTCGCTATTGTTACACAATTGGGTGGGCTCGGAGCGCAGTGCTCTGCACCCCGAGCCCATCCTTTTTTGAAGCCTATTAGAGGCTCTGGCTCTAATCACGTGCTTAAACCCCCCCCCCCCAATACCCATGGACAGGTGGATCGGCCCCTAATAGAAGAGCCGCCACTGCTTAACGACCTCCGAAAGGAAAAAAAACTTGCTAACTGATGGACACATCAGATCTCATCACTGATTGGCACCAGGAGACCTCTCCTGGGCCCCACCGCTAAAAGGAAAAAAGGGGCGCATCTCCGTCTACGTTAATGTCATTGACCATATATGGCCATGGCTCATTGCAGTTTGTTGAGGACTAGTCAGCACTGAAACCTTAAATGATGGGTTTGGCATGAAAAATGGTGGTAATGGGCATGCACACACCCACAGAAGCATGGCCACCAATAAAACAATGAAGAAGGCCACGTGCCTCACAACCTCTCACAATGCCTCCTAGTCTAAGCAGTGCCCTCCAGTCTCCTACAGTACCCCAGCCTCTTGAAGAGAACCCAGAACCCCCAGCCACCCAGTCCCATTCCAGGGCCTTCCAACACTTCAATACATATTTTGAATTCTCATACTTTTATGATAGGACATGGATTGTTTTAGAAGAATTTAGTGGCCCTGGTCTCCATAAGGCTGAGAACCACCACCTTCGAGTTAACAAGCATTTAACCCTTGCAGTGAATGGAGCAGTAATAAATATGAAATTGTCAACTGTTCTCCCAGACATGCATGATAGTTTTGACCCTAAACTTTCTGGTGAGAAAAGGGCAGAGGAACCTTGAAAGAACAAGTCTTTGTATCTCCGCAGTGTTTCGGCATAAAAAGTTATAAAATGGTTCGTTCTGCTTGCATTATTTTAATGAGGAGAAGATGTGGGACTGAGCCGCAGCCATTCATCATCTCACGGAGAGATCTCAGCATTTATCTTGCTGGGCTCTGGCTGGCAGCACCCTTGGGACCTGCTCTCATTTGTCTCATCAAAGAAGAGTTCTCTGTAGGTAGAAGGAGAGTCGGGCTCTTTGGGAACATCTGACTGTCATCAGATTTGATTAATTTCCTTTTTCTGCACTTCAGGACGGGAATATTTTACTCAGGTAATGGCACTTCTCAGACTGAAGGCCCATAATAAGTAAATGCTATCAGACCTGATGTCAGGGAGATGTGCTATGTATAGACTCCAATCTTTCCAATAGCTTCTCATTTATTCCAGTTGTGTAGATGGAGCCATCAAATTCTACTGAGCTTTGCAGTGTACATATAGCATTCACTTCAATCCCTGCCTCAAAGGCACTAACGATCTAATGCCTCTTTAGCAAGTCACACATACATTAGGGCCACTTAGCCAGTTCACCCTAACCCAGGGGTCTCCAAACTTTCTAAACAAATAGCCAGTTCACTGTGCTTCAGACTTAAGGGGGGCTAGACTGTGGCCAGTAGAAAAGGCCCCAACATTATTGCCCCATCTCTGATGGAAGAAATGGCACCCCATCATTGGTGTCAGTGGGAGGAATTGCCGTCGTTGTTGTCTTTGGGAGGAATTGTGCTCTATCATTGATTTCATTGGGTCCCATTGTTGGGGTCGTTGCGAGGAATTGTGCCCCATCGTTGGTGTCTGTGGGAGGAATAGCGACCCATTCTTATTATCAGTGGGAGGAATTGCCATCGTTGCAGTCATTGGGAGGAATTGTGCACCATCGTTGGTGTCAGTGGGAGGAATAGCGTCCCATCATTATTATCAGTGGTAGGAATTGCCATCGTTGCAGTCATTGGGAGGAATTGTGCACCATCGTTGGTGTCAGTGGGAGGAATAGCGTCCCATCATTATTATCAGTGGTAGGAATTGCCATCGTTGGAGTCATTGGGAGGAATTGTGCCCCATCGATGGTGTCAGTTTGAGGAATAGCGACATATTATTGGTGTCATTGGGTCTCATCGTTGGTGTAATTGGAAGGAATTCTGCTCCTTCATTGCTTTTAGTGGGGGAATTTTGTCCCATTGTTGTTGTTGAAGGGGGAGGAATTGCCGTCGTTGTTGTCTTTGGGAGGAATTGTGCCCTATCATTGGTGTCATTGGGTCCCATTGTTGGGATCGTTGCGAGGAATTGTGCCCCATCGTTGGTGTCAGTGGGAAGAATAGCGACCCGTCATTATTATCAGTGGGAGGAATTGCCATCGCTGGAGTCATTGGGAGGAATTGTGCCCCATCGTTGGTGTCATTGGGTCCCATTGTTGGGGTCGTTGCAAGGAATTGTGCCCCATCGTTGGTGTCATTGGGCGGAATATCAACCCATCATTATCAGTGGGAGGAATTGCCATCATTGGAGTCTTTGGGAGGAATAGCGCCCCATCATTAGTGTCAGTGGGAGGAATAGGGACCCTTCATTATTATCAGTGGGAGGAACTGCCGTTTGTGAGGTCATTGGGAGGAATTGTGCTCTATCATTGGTGTCATTGGACCCCATCGTTGGTGTAATTGGAACTAATTCTGCTCCTTCATTGCTTTTAGTGGGGGATTTTTGTCCCATTGTTGTTGTTGAAATGGCATTCCATCATTGGTGTCAGTGGGAGGAATTGCCATCGTTGGTGTCTTTGGGAGGAATTGTGCCCCATCATTGGTGTCATTGGGTCCCATTGTTGGGGTTGTTACAAGGAATTGTGCCCCATCATTGGTGTCAGTGGGCGGAATAGCGACCCATCATTAGTATCAGTGGGAAGAATTGCCATCGTTGGATCTCATTGGGAGGAATTGTGCCCCATCGTTGGACTCAGTTTGAGGAATAGCACCCCATCATTGGTGTCAGTGGGAGGAATAGGGACCCTTCATTATTATCAGTGGGAGGAACTGCCATTGGTGGGGTCATTGGGAGGAATTGTGGCCTATCATTGGTGCCATTGGGTCCCATCGTTGATGTAATTGGAAGGAATTCTGCTCCTTCATTGCTTTCAGTGGAGGATTTTTGTCCCATTGTTGGTATCAGTGAATGAAAATAGTGCCCCAAAGGCTGGATCTGCCCCCCCCCCCCTCCCGATGCAGTTTGGAGACCACTGTTGTAACCCACCAGCACAGTAGTCTCCATCTTTCAAATGCATCCTTCTGAGAGCAAAGGAACCAGTCAAGATTGGTTATCTTGGTTTTTGAAGGTGCAAGATTCAAGACTGTAATTTTCAACTTTACTTCACCACTTAGCGAGTCACTGACCTAAAACAAGCAAGCAGCCAGTGAAGCATGGATCAGTGTCTGGTTAGTGAAGGGAATAGAACAGCAAGATGGCATTTTCTGAAGCAGGTCAGCAATTGTAGCCTTCCTGTTTCTCTCAGGACATGTTTGCTTTGGGACCCAAGTATGGTTTTAGGGTTTGCCTCTCCCACTTAAACCCCCATCCCTGAACTTTTACTTACCTTTTTCCCAAGTCTCATTGGTCTGTTCTTGTAAGAATCACCGTCAGTGTTGCCAACCGTCAGTATTTTGCCTGGCAGGCAGTAAAAAAACAGGCAATTTTCTCCTGCCAGTAAAAAGAAAAGGTTACCAGTAAAAAATATGGCTGTCACACTCGGCCCGGAGCCAGTCGAGACCATACAAGTGCCTGCTACCATGTGTTCGGGGCGGCTCTGGTGGAGGCGATGCCTGAGCATGTCCTGTGATGTCATGGTGCAAGGGAGCCAAGCAGAGCGGCCAGAGCCTTGTGTGTGGGTCTGGGAGCAAGGCAGGCCAGGAGCGGGACCATCAGTGCTGTTTGGACTGGAGGGACCAACCTGGCTTGGAGAGAGACTGTCACTGTGACTCAGGAGGGGACGCGTCTGTAATCCGTACTGCTGCACACTGCTGTCAGTATCACCGTGAGTGTCAATTTCATGTGTGTGCCGCCCAATCTAATTTCTTGCTATCCTGAGTCCTGCCCCTGAGCTACTTACTTACTATGTCGAAAATAAAATAAGAAATATGTTTTTTGCCTTATTATCTACCTTAAATCACATTGCTAATTACATATTGTACTTGTTTGTAGCCTAAATAGTGAAATGTGTACTTAAAACTGTAATTTTGTAACTTTTGGAAATGCCAGTGAAAACTTTTCATTAAATTTTGGGTGTCTTGTCAGTAAATTTCAATCTGTTAGGTTGGCAACACTGATCACAGGTCCTCTTTGCCCTCTTCTTCCTCCAACAGTTGGTGGATCTTCAATGCTGCAGAAAATAGCACCTTCTAGGCTCACAGAAAATGGTTTGAATGATGTTGGGAGTCATTGAACCCTGAAGAGGACTGATATTGTGATTGCCAAGCCTGGCACCAACAGGTCATTTCACACATCTTCCCTGGTCTAATGCTTGCCATCATGGAAGCTCAGCATCGCATGCGGGCATTACCCAGGGCAGTCTGCATGCAAATGTAACCTCCGCCAGGTTAGTGTAACGGAACGTCCCACACTCCGCTTGAGTGCTTCTGTCATATACCGCTTCCTCCAGTCTGAATATAGATATTAGATTTTATAGCCACAAATTACAACCAAGAACTGGGCAGGACTCGTTTGCCTGCAAAGCTGGAACTGTTTATTTGAACAAGAATACAGGCTTTTATACACTTGAGAAGGAGGTTCCCCCTCCTGATCATATTACCTTAACAATACAATCTGTAACCAGAAATATAAATTAACATGAGCTAATTAACTAGTCATTTAACCAACCTAGGTGACTCAGAGGTCTGACTTTTTAGGACAGACTTGCCGTCTTCTAGCTCAGAAGACACTATACACTTTATCATAAGTATAAACACAGAACTCCTTCAAACAATAGCAGACCTACTTACAATAAACACATTATAAAAGGCCCCAGATAGGTGGTTTGCTGATGACATCAGCATCTGCTATGAGTCCCACACTGGCAGAGACCATCATGGCCTTTTTAATAATGTCCTTTTGCATTACATAACAGAACATCTTACCAAATGCTTGTAGCTCCATCCTATGCCAGGGCCCATAGTCGGTAGGCAAGAGGCTAGCATTCAGTCCCCTCCAAAAGCCTCTGTCCCGGGTGAGTCTATCACACATAGCTCCTCCCAAGAGCCAGCCCACTGCTTAGATTAGAGATAGGGACCCTTGAGAGAAGTACTGAGGCACGGTGCTGTAATGTTTTCAGGAAGCCATGTACAGCACCCTGTTGGCCCCTCCCACAAGACATGATCTGCCTGTGTTGCATAGAGATGGACAGAGACCCAGGGATGATATCATCGGGTCTAAAATAAGCTATGTAGTGAAAGCAGAAATCTTTTAATAAACCATTTCAATAGCATGTTGGAACCAGGGGAGGCAAAGTATAAAGGGATTAACCTTCAGCTTTGAGAGTTACTTATGCTTGGAAAAACATCAAATATTCCAGGAAAAGGTCTTCCTTCTTTACCCATTTAAGGGAAAAGTCTGTAAGTGGCTGAAACTTGCTGCCTGCTAGGTAACTGTGCACCGCCGAATGCTAATCATAGATTGTTAAAGGTACGGAATGTGGAAAATGTTTGGGGGGGAAAAAAGGTACGCCGAAAATTACAGCTGCGTCATGGCTGGCGGTTGCTATGGACGTGTATTTTAGCTTCTCATTAGGATTAAACCAGCTCTGCAAATAGCAGAAGATAATCTTTTTTTATTTTGGCTTTTACTATTCCGGTGAAGGAGGCAGAACAAAGGCCAGTGCTGCTGAACTCCTCCGCCGGTCTGCATTGTGGTGCACCCCAACACACTAAGGCGACGTGCCCTCAGCACACAGTACTGCTTTGTTCTGTCATGTTGTGTTAAAGTGAGAGTAAACTCCCTTGTATGATTTTTACCTATAGGTATGCCTATACTAAGATAAAGTTCAATAAAGCAGCACTATGAAAAATAAAAATGTAATAAAATAGTGTTGTGAATATAGTCCAGAACAGACACACACAATGAATGTGTGTGAGCTCCACACACAAAGCGACCTATGTGTTAGCAAAAATTTATTCAATCCATAGTGCACACTGGTAATATTCTTGTGAACATCTCTCAAAGATAATGCACCTCCACCACATAGAGTGCGTGCTTACCAAAAGGCAAGCTCCTATGAGCCTGCGGCTAAATACCCAACCAGGGCCTCTGTCCGGAAGAGTGTTGAATATCCATGGGTATTGATTGGGAAGAATCTTGAACTAAGCACCAGATGACCAGAGAGACTCAAACATCAAACCGCCAGGGGAATAGGTCAAGCATTACCCAAAAAAATTAAAGAGACTCACCATAGTCTAAAAACGTACCAAATAGGTTTATTAGGGTTAAAAGATTGCACTTACAGAAATGCTGATAATAATGGTCAAGAAAAGAGCTGGCCGGCTTGCAAACACCTGTCCACTGTGTTACAGCGCGATGACGTCAACACGTCAAACCTCCCGACGTGCGTTTTGTCACAGTCCGACGTCGTCTTGGGGAACCTATGCTAAGACTTACCTATAAGGACTGTAAATATCTCCTAAATTTTATTTTTATTATTTTTTTAATTAATTTTTTTGGGAGTTTTAGGTTGGTTTGGTCTTGTTTGGGTTTTTTTTTTTTTTGTTTGGATGAGGTGGGGATGTTGGGTTCTAAATATTGTATAGAAGGGCTTATTAGATAAACAATATAATTGAGAAAAATGATTTAAAGCGGGATTCCACCCTAAAGTGGAACTTCCGCTTTTCGGAACCCTCCCCCCCCCTCTGGTGTCACATTTGGCACCTTTCAGGGGGGATGGGGGTGCAGATACCTGTCTAAGACAGGTATCTGCACCCACTTCCGGGCATAAACTCCCACGGGAGTTTACGCCACTTCCTGTCCTGGCGCGCTGTCTGCCGGGACACACACGCGATTCTCATTGCACTGCGCGACTCGCGCATGTGCAGTAGGGAACCGGGAAGTGAAACCACTTCCTCATTCCCTCACTGAGAATAGCGCCGGTGTTCTATCACGAAGTGTCCAGCTGTCACTAGGTGTCCGAAGTATACTGTGCATGCGCAGCGCATGCGCAGTACGGAGCATGAAGATTTTCGGAAATTGTCGGAAGATGAACGGCGCCTGCGCCGTGAGTCGAGGTGAAGCCCCCACCATCCAAGCGGACATAGGGTTAGTCAAACTTAGAGGGCCCCTCGCGGGCTCGCTTCGCTCGCCACGCTTCGGGCACGGCCTCGCTGCGCTCGGCTCTTTTATTTTCTAACTCTATGTCCACTTGGATGGTGGGGCTTGAAAGTGGACTCACGGCGCAGGCGCCGTTCATCCTTGGCAATTTTCGGAATCAGGGTGTCCTGTGTACTGCGCATGCGCAGTACACAGCGGACACTTCGTGATGGGGGACGGCTAATGATACAACACCGGCAGCAGCAGAGAGCCGATCGATTGATAGCCCTCTGCTGCCCACATCGCTGGAACCTGTGACAGGTAAGTGTCCATTTATTAAAAGTCAGCAGCTGCAGTATTTGTAGCTGCTGGCTTTTAATTATTTTTTTTTCCAGGTACCGTCCCGCTTTAAGGTAGAAGAGCAAAGATACAAGTGTATATATACAGTCTACTCTTTAATTTTTTTCTTTGTTTTTATATATATTTTTGTACAGTATTATATGGTTTGTCCTAAATGTAAAAAAAATTGAATTATAAAAAAATAAAAAAACGTGCGCCGTTCAGGAGATATTTCCTTTAGATGCAGCCGTTAACATCACCAGCGTATGCGCACTGAAGGAATGGCATACTCATGCCGCTCCTTCAGAGCCATGTCATAAACAGCGACTCCCTCGCACACGCGCGTGAGTGACATCATCGCCGGCTTGGCCATTCATATCGCCGAACCCCACAAACCCAGAAGGAAGACCGGGTGAAGATGGAAGCGCCTTCAGCAGTGAGAGTGCGATGCATACTAGCACATTATGCTATTATTTTGCAGGGGAAATTTTTTTGGCTGTTAACTATTGCTTTAACCACAGCCCCGGAAGGTTTTACCCCCCCCCCCCCCCTTCATGACCAGGCCATTTTTTGCGATACGGCACTGCGTCGCTCTAACTGACAATTGTGCGATGCTGTACCCAAGTAAAATTTATGTCTTTTTTTCCCCACAAATAGAGCTTTCTTTTGGTGGTATTTGATCACCTCTGCAGTTTTTATTTATTTGCGCTATAAACAAAAAAAGAGCAACAATTTTGAAAAAAGAAAAACAATATTTTTTACTTTGCTATAAAACATCCAATAAAACGATGTAAAAAAAATCGAATTTCTTCATCAATTTATACCAATATGTATTCTGCTACATGTTCTTGGTTAAAAAAAATCCCAATAAGTGTATATTGATTGGTTTGCGCAAAAGTTATCACGTCTACAAACTATGGGACAGTTTATGGACTTTTTTATATTTTTACTGTTTTTACTAGTAATGGCAGCGATCAGCGACTTATAGCAGGACTGCGACATTGTGGCGGACAAATCAGACAATAACTGACACCTTTTGGGGACCGGTGACACTAATACAGTGATCAGTGCTAAAAAAAAAAGCACTCACTGCACTAATGACACTGGCAGGGAATGGGTTAACATCAGGGGGCAATCAAAGGATTAATTGTGTGCTCCTAGGGCAGTGATGGTGAACCTTGGCACCCCAGCTGTTTTGGAACTACAAAGGGTTAATGCTCCGCAGCCTCGTCGACAGCTCCGGCCTTTTTGCAGGCCAGCATTGCCTGATCCTTGCAGGCCTTGAGGCGGCATCCGTGCCCTCCCCCCCCCCCCCAGGCACAGGGACCGGGTACGCGACCCCCCGGCCCCTCTCAATCACCCTACCTTCCTCAGCGCCGCCATCACAGCCGCTCCTCCCGCCGCTTCTCCCGGCCCGCCAGTCGCGCCGGGTAGGCGGGCAGGAAACACCGCGGCTCCGGCCTAGTCCGGCCGGCGCCGGATCACCGCTCCGTCCCCCTAAGCTGCCCCGCAGCCAGCACCCACACCGGGTACCCACGTCCATCGGACCCCCCCCCCCCCCCCCCCCCCTCATCCACGACCGCCTCCTCTCCCACTGGGCAGCCAAGACCAGGCTAACCCGTGGCTCCGGCCTAGTCGGCGGCCATCTTGGTCCACCCAGGCTCACCGCTCCGTCGCCCGAAGCCCCCCCGCAGCCAGCACCCACCCCGGGTACCCACGTCCATTGGACCCCCCCCCCCCCTCATCCACGACCGCCTCCTCTCCCACTGGGCAGCCAAGGCCAGGCTAACCCGTGGCTCCGGCCTAGTCGGCGGCCATCTTGGTCCACCCAGGCCACCCAGATTCAGCCAGGATATCACCAGGACCCCCAGGACCACCCAGCAGGTGTCAACAGGAACTGCTCCAATTCAGGTCAGTCACCTGGGTGGGCATCATCCACAGCCGCTGTCACCTCTGCTCTAGCTGGCTAGACGAGGAAGAGGGCGGCTGCGGCTGAGACACAGCCCACGCCATCCCACCTCTCACCTACCCTTATTGCCTTTCTGGAAGCCGGTGGGCCCTTCCCTCTCAGAACACCACTACCGTAGCAACCAGACTTCACCGCAGAGGCACCAGGTCCCATGATGCTCATGCACTCTGCAGTGTAGTGGAGCATCATGGGAAATGTAGTTCCAACACAGCTGGGGTGCCAAGGTTGGCCTTGGAACCCCTAGTGCCGAGGCCAAAATTGGCCCTAGTACAGTGATAGCGAACCTTCGCACCCCAGCTGTTTTGGAACTACATTTCCCATGATGCTCCACTACACTGCAGAGTGCATGAGCATCATGAGAAATGTAGTTCCAAAACATCTGGGGTGCCAAGGTTTGCCATCGCTGTCCTAGGGAGTGCTTACTCACTGTGGGGGAGGGGGGAATGCTGACACTGGAGGAAAACGGAGATCTGTGTTTCCGCTTAGCATCTCCATTTTCCTCCTTCACAGAACGGCGGTCTGCCTTGTTTACATAGGCAGGCCGCCGTTCTGTCTCTCCTCTAAGCCTAGGTTCACGTTGGAGTGATTTGTCATGCGATTTGATCTCAAATCGCATGACAAGTTGCAGCCTATTGCAGGCAATGGCACTGTTCCAATCGGTGCGACACTGACTTTGCTGACTTTGAAATCACTTGAAGTAGCGCAATTTTCAAAGTAGCATCAATGTGAACCAGGGATGAATGATCTGGGTGGCCTGGCGGCCATCGCTGCCGCTGGACCCACTGATTGGCTTCCGCTGTGTCCAATCACAGTGGGAGTGCGGCTTCGGCAGAATCATGTCAATTCCCCAGAATCTACATCACGATGACATACAGGCTGCCTAGGGCGCCCGGCCACTGGTGTTCCTACTCTCTTCTCTCTGCAGCAAGCAATTAAGTCTCATCATCAGCAGGCAGCCGCCGCTCCATTCGCACATAGAGTCAGAGGCGCAGCGGCGGCGGAGGACTGTATCTGTGTCCCAACTCCCAAATGGATAGAAGCAAGCAAACATTAATTGATGGGCACTGGTGAGGCTGCATTTGGATGGGCGCTGGTGAGGCTGTATTTGATGATCGCTGGTGAGACTGCATTTGATGGGCGGTGGTGAGGCTGTATTTGATGGGCGCTGGTGAGGCTGCATTTGATGGGTGCTGGTGAGGCTGCATTCGCTGGTGAGGCTGCATTTGATGGACGCTGGTGAGGCTGCATTTGATGGGCGCTGGTGAGGCTGCATTGATGGGAGCTGGTGAGGCTGCATTTAATTTGCGCTTCATTAAAAAAGTGGGTGTTACATGGACAAAAGGGGTAGGGTCAGGGGTGGAGCCAGGGGGAGGCAAAATTTGTTTTTTGCCTAGTGTTTCAAAAATCCTTGCACCGGCCCTGGCCTTAGTGCAACGCATGTTAACAAATGGCATAATACACATTATTGCACATGTATTAACGCATTGCAAAGAAGTATATGGGCCCTAAAGCAAAGTTGTATAGAGGCTATCATTGGAAGCTCATCTTCTGAAAAAACTTGCTGTCTGTCATGCTGATCCTGTAGCTTCAGTACTCTCAAAGTCACAGACCTAGAATGAGTGATCACTCCACCTTTCATTATCCGCGTGTTAGTTCTGGGTAAGGGGGATCAGGAATACTGAAGTTAAAGGCCCAGAATGACAGCCAGATAGCTAGCATTTTCAGGAGGTGTATTGCCCTCATTACAGGCTCTCTTTAAAAAACTAGCACAGAACTCAGCGAGTGTTGAGATTTTATTATTTTATTGCTATAAAATTCCTTTTGGTAAAATATTTATCCTTATAACTGGTCATGTGACTTCCTGGAAATTGAGGTCTCATTATGCCGACTCCGAGTAGGAAGATGAGTGATTCTTCTGTGTTCATATCTCAAGTGTAATGTCAGTTTATTAAATGTTTGCCTTTGAGAAGGTTCTTTGCATTAAAATCCCAAGGTCAGGACAGTAATACAGAACATTTCCTTGATGTCTCATTAGATGTTCTATATTAGAATCTTCCGCAGTGCCGGGCCTGCCGATAATTCCATCATGAGAATGTTTTAGAAGAAGTCGTCACTAAAGAGTTTTTAACTAGTTCAGCTCTCATCGAACCAGAGCAATGTTTTTTTTGTTTGTTTTTTTGAAGATCTCGCAAAAAATAGGAAACTTGGAAAAAGGGGCTAATGGGACTTTGAGGGTACTCAATATAAAAAATGATAGGCTATATTAAAAATTCATCATTTATTAATCCACAACGTTAAAAACATTTCATAATAAAATCATACACATTCGTAACATGGTCTTGTTCTTATTTCCATAGCGGTATAACACTACCAACATGTTTTGCCCTATGGGGCTTCTTCAGGAGAAGTGATAACTGCTAATACTCTGAAAGCCTATGATTTTTTTTTTTTTTTTTTTAAGATCTCGCAAAAAATAGGAAACTTGGAAAAAAAGGGACAAATGGGACTTTGAGGGTGCTCAATACAAAAAATGATAGGCTATATTAAAAATTCATCATTTATTAATCCACAATGTTAAAAATATTTCAGAATAAAATCATACACGTTCTAAACTTGGTCTTGTCGTTCTTATTTCCATTAATCCACAATGTTAAAAACATTTCAGAATAAAATCATACACGTTCTTAACATGGTCTTGTTCTTATTTCCATAGCGGTATAACAGTATTAGCTACCACCACGTTTCCCCCTGTGGGGCTTCTTCAGGAGAAGTGATAACTGCTAATAATCTGAAAGCCTATTATTTTGCATAAATCATTTGAAGAAATAGACAAGTCTCAAAATGATGTCAAACGTGATGGCTTACGTGTGACCACAGGAGGTACAGGGGGACCAGACTAGAATAGATAATATGTAATAGTAAGGAGAACAACACTGGGGGTGCCTAGTCATCAGAAGAGGTACTGTAATAGCCAGCTTTGTATAAACACAGAGCTGTGTATACTTTGGATAAAGGCCGCCCACATGGAATACTGTTACTGTATATTAAAAGTATACATTTAATTGTATAATTGATCCTGTCTAATTCTGGTACAAAGCATTGCAAAGCTATTTAAAAACAAAAACGTTTATTTATTTTTTTATCCAATGTTGCACTTCTTTTTACTGTAAAACACATTAAAAAAAAGCAAAACAAGAGTTAAATATTAATTTATATATTATAAAATGAAAAAAATAAAAAAAAAACAGCTGGAAAATAATAGCTAAGGGAGGAGGAGATAATTTGTGCTGATTAAAGTAAACGAAACAAATAAAGAATAGTGCAGCGCTCAATGCTATGTGTATATATGGAAAATGAAATGAAATGGATAATATAACAAATAGTGAATGAACAAAAGTGGCGATTAAGCCAATAGGTTGGTGCAATAATTAAAAATGTCAAAACATAAAGTCCACCAACGAAATAGTGATAAATGAATAGTAAAAAAAATCTGTGCTATAGTCAATAACACTGCAAAATCATGAATGCATCATCATTCGATGAAATAAAATAGTCCACCATGGAAAAAAGTCAGTAGAGTAGAAGAAAACACACCCATGTGAGGGCACAGTAGAGTTAAAAACTTCTCCCTGAGTTGTGCAGTCCACCACCTTATATTGGTGATACCTCAACAATGTCCAGCTGCATCGGATATGGAAATCACCCCATCACTGATTGGATGGAGAGGTTCCAATTGAAGCAAATACGCTCCCAATAATGGCAGACATCAATAGGAAAGGCCGCTCCCAGGCATATATGTAGGGAATAAACAGCCACGCATAGTGTAAAACTGCATAAAATATTTTAATGTATAAAACAGGTGTACACTTACAAACATCCACTTGAATAGCGCTGTATAATCCAATATCGGATCAGAGAAGATTGCAATGACTCCATGAGCATCAACCAACGCGTTTCGTCCTATTGGACATCATCTGGGGTGGGGATAGGTGGCACTGATATGCAGCACTGATGTGGACTAATATGCAGCACTGATGGGCACTGATAGGTGGCACTGATGGGCACTGATAGGCGGTAATGATGGGGACTGATAGGTGGCAATGATGGGCACTGATAGGTGACACTGATATGCAGCACTGATGGGGGGCAATGATGGGCACTGAAAGGCAGCACTGATGGGCACTGGTGGCTAATGGGCCTGCACAGATAATCATTGCACTGATTATCAGTGCAGCCCCTCCCCCCGTCAGGAGAGCTGCTGTCAGCGGGAGTAGAAGAATGCCAATAACCAGCACTTCCTAGTTCTACTGTAATACGCTGTGATTGGACACAGCTGATCACATGGCAAAGAGCCACGTCATAGGTTGTTTACCGTGCTCAGATATGCGGTATGTCTGAGCAACACGCCGCACCACCGATCGCGCACACAAGTGGCATGTTCCGAAAGACGTCATATGAACAGTCAGAACAGTTGTCAGAAACCATGAAATCAGGCCGAGACAGAAGTACAGTTAAATTACACTTGTTTAATAAAAAAAGTAAAAAGAACAAACATAGTCAAAACATAGCCAAAGTTCAGTAACCGGAATGGATAGTCAGCCAAGCCAGAAGTCAGAGATCAATGTAGTGGAAGCAAGCAGGATCTGGAGCCAGAAGGGATGTCAGCAAAGCCAGTCTTTAAACAGGAACGCAGAAGATAGTCTCTGTGATGTTGACCAAGGCGAAGGCAGAGATCCTCTGGGCTGAACGGCTTAAGTAGGCAGGACTGACGAGCAGGATATCATCAACAGCTGTAACTGTTATAACTGTGGAGAGAGATGGGAGCTGGAAATTAGCGACAGCTGAGTGGCCAGCTCAGAGAAGGAAGGGCTGAGCCCAGCCTTGACAACAGTAAAGCCACCGCCTGGCCGTTATTTTGCTATAGGCCAGGTGGTATGTGGATAAATAAAAGGCATGGTCATATCTTCAATATCAATTCCAAAATGTCATGATGTCTGCCAGGGGATGCAAACTTTTGAGCACAACTGTATAATCTTAATTTTACAAATACATATTTAGCACAAGATGTTGGCATGACGTCTACAAAGCATGCTGGGAATTCTGTTAAGAAAACCTATCGCTGCCAACATCTCTCCCCATACGCATGAGTTCCCTATCCCCGCGACTAAGCTCTGGGGGGGTTGAATGAAACGCGTTGGGGCGAGTTCCCTATCCCCACAACTAAGCTTCGGGAGACGGAGTGAAACGCGTTGGCCTGGTCGGAGTCCATGCTGAGGTTGCCACTCCATTCATCGTAGCAGGACACCATAGGTGTGCGACTTCCAGGGGCCTTGAACCTTTGTAGGAGCCGGGACGGGCTCCATCCCCTGTCAGCACTCTAGCAGCAGCCGCGGATGCATTGTCCACATACCCCCCCCCCTCCCTATCGGGCCATGAGCGGCTCACACACTCCCCCCCCCCCGGTCACTTAGTAGCCTAAGCCAGATATCTAATCTCTTTCAAGAAAGATAGAGAGAGTGTGTGTCCCTGCTCTATGACTGCAGCCTGTATAATCTGATCTCCCTCCTATTGGAATGAGCTGCCTGCTGTGGTTTGGAGCTTGGGGCCAGCAGAATAAAAGTGCTAGGAGATGTTCGTATGAAATATTTCATTCTTTTCTGAGCACACATTATGGAGAGATTATGTTCAGGTTGAGAGAACATACCGTATATACTCGAGTATAAGCCGACCCGAATATAAGCCGAGGCACCTAATTTTACCACAAAAAAATGGGAAAACGTATTGACTCGAGTATAAGCCTAGGGTGAGAAATGCACAGCTACTGTAAGTCAAAAATTTGCCCATTGCAGCCTCATTGTGCCCATTTGCAGCCATAGGTCCCCGAACTTCAAACTTGGTAAGGGTTCCTAGATGCCCCTAGCTGCAGCCAAAATTTGGGGTCTCTGGACCCAAAGGGTCCCGAAATTACATTGCTGCAGATGGACACAGTTGACCGACTTTGGGGCCCCGTATCTCAGGGCCACTTGGTGCTAGGAACCCCAAATTTGGAGCACAAACCCAGTGGAACTAGCACTATAACATATCCAAAGTGGCCACAAGATATGGGGCCCCAAAGTCGGTTCGGAAAATGTCAAGCACTTTTCTGCAGCAGAGAATGACATTTTCTAAACCGAATTTGGGGCCCTGTATCTTGGGGCCACTTGGAGCTAGGAACCCCAAATTTGGAGCACAAACCCAGTGGAACTATAACTTTTCCAAAGATTGGGTTCCTATCACCAAGTGGCCCGAGATACGGGGCCCCAAATTCAGTTCGGAAAATGTCAAGCACTTTTCTGCAGCAGAGAATGACATTTTCTGAACCGAATTTGGGGCCCCGTATCTTGGGGCCACTTGGAGCTAGGAACCCCAAATACGAGATGCGGGGCCCCAAAGTCAGTTCAGAAAATGTCATTCTCTGCTGCAGAAAAATGCTTGAATTGAGTATAAGCCGAGGGGAGCCTTTTCAGCACAAAAAATGTGATGAAAAACTCGGCTTATACTCGAGTATATACGGTACCGTATATACTCGAGTATAAGCCGAGATTTTCAGCCCTTTTTTTAGGGCTGAAAGTCCCCTTCTCGGCTTATACTCGAGTCAGTGCAGTCTGCCTACATGAACAGCTTGTCATGTAGACAGACGGCACTGTTCAAAAGCCGCGCTGCCTCCTCCCGCCCGTCCGTGATAGGCGGACACTAATTTTCTCATCAGTACAGTGTTCCGCCTATCACGGATGGCCTGTCATTCTCATCTCATGGACGAGGATGAGAGGATATCCGTGATAGGCGGAACACTGCACACTGACTGCTGGGAAAAACGAGTGTTCCTCCTATCACGGATGAGGAGGAGGAGGAGGCGCGGCTTTCAAACCTGCAATGGCGCCTGGCGCCTCAGCGTGTACGCTGATCGCCAGGACAACCGGACAGCGGACAGCGGCCCCCGAGGGACACCGCACACCGGACAGCGGCCCCCGAGGGACACCACACACCGGACGGCGGCCCCCGAGGGACACCACACACCGGACAGCGGCCCCCGAGGGACACCGCACACCGGACGGCGGCCCCCGAGGGACACCACACACCGGCCCCCGAGGGACACCACACACCGGACAGCGGCCCCCGAGGGACACCACACACCGGACAGCGGCCCCCGAGGGACACCACACACCGGACAGCGGCCCCCGAGGGACACCGGACAGCGGCCCCCGAGGGACACCGGACAGCGGCCCCCGAGGGACACGGGACAGCGGGACACCGGATCGATCGGCACAGGTAGGCTGCACTGGGGACACGGGGGTTGTACAGGACACAGGGGACATGTAGATGGGCATTTGCTGACACTCTTTTCCACTTACAGTAGCTGCTCCATTTCCCCCCTCGGCTAATACACGGGTTATTAGCTTTTCCCAGTTTTTTTGTGGTAAATCAGGGGCCTCGGCTTATATTCGGGACGGCCTATACTCGAGTATATACGGTATGTTTAGAATGAGAGAACATATTAAAAAAAATGTAAATAAATAATAAAAAAAAAAAATAGGATATGCCGAAAAAACAATATGTTTCTTTAATACTCACACCTTTTATATTCTCAATAAGAATAGTTACATTTTTATTTTTTTGGCTGGATTTGCAATTAAAGCGTATATGTTTGTTCACACGCCGTCTCCTTCCTCTCTTAGGAGGACTGAAAGGACAGAATGGAAGAGATCACTTCCCAGAATTTCCCATTTCCAGACTCGTCATCCTGTAACCGAGATATCAATCACTGAGAGGTACGCTGTATTGTTAGGAAATATTGTCTAGGTAAGCAGTCTGGGGTTGGAGGAGATAACCTCAAGATCTCCGAGAGAGTTGTTCTCAGGATCACGTAGAGTGCTGGGTCAGGGATTTTATTAAAGCTGAACTCTGGCAGCACCACTGCGATATTTCCAATCAAAGGGTTCAATGCTCATAAAAGTGCCTGTAAACCCTGATATATACCCAGTGAAGTGACTGGCCTCAGGTGATACACAGAGATGAAACAAATCTTCCTACATAAGTTGTACCTATTTATCTGCAGTCTTCGCTTCAAAGTGAAGAATTTAGAAAGTGTGTCTGAGCTTCTGGAAAAAAGGGGGCAGACAGCTTAACCACTTCGCCCCCTGAAGGATTTGCCCCCTTCCTGACCAGAGCATTTTTTGCGATTCGGCACTGCGTCTCTTTAACTGACAATTGCGCGGTCGTGCGATGTTGTGCCCAAACAAAAGTGACATCCTTTTTTTCCTACAAATAGAGCTTTCTTTTTTTGCGGTATTTGATAACCTTTGCGGTTTTTTTTTTGCGCTATAAACAAAAAAACTGACAATTTTGAAAAAAAAAAACGATATTTTTAGCTTTTTGCTATAATAAATATCCCCAAAAAATATATAAAAAAAGCTATTTTTTTGCATAGTTTAGGCTGATATGTATTTTTCTACATATTTTTGTTAAAAATCACAATAAGCGTATATTGATTGGTTTGAGCAAAATGTATAGCATCTACAAAATAGGGGAGAGTTTTATGGCATTTTTATTATTAATTCATTTTTTTATTAGTAATGGCGGCCATCTGCGATTTTTATCAGGACTGCAACATTATGGCAGACAGATCGGACACTTTTGACACTATTTTGGGACCATTCACATTTATACAGCGATCAGTGCTAAAAAAAATGCATCGATTACTGTGTAAATGACACTGGCAGTGAAAGGGTTAACCACTAGGGGGTGATGAAGGGGTTAAGTGTGACCTAGGGAGTGATTTTAACTGTGGGGGGGATGGGCTTCAACACACATGACAGCGATCACTGCTCCCGATAACAGAGAGCAGTGATCTCTGTCCTGTCACTAGGCAGAACGGTGGAAATGCTTTGTTTACAAAAGCATCTCCCCATGCTATCTCTCCGTGATACGATCGCGGGCACCCGGCAGAAATCGAGTCCGAGGAGACCTGTGGTCACAGAGAAAGCGGCGGGCGCACTCGCACTCACAGTGCCACTACTTAAAGGGGACGTACCTGTACGCCCTTTTGCCCACCAGTGCCATTCTGCCAACTTATATCGGAGTGCGCTGGTCGGGAAGCGGTTAAACTACACTGTGTAGAGCTCAGCTCTGAGAGCTCTGAGAGCTGATTGGAAGGAAGGGACACAACCCCTTCAAAAAGCACACAGCAACAGAGCTGAGGCTGTCAATCCCAAGCTGTGTGTCGGAGGTCCCTCCCGTGTCACCATTCTCTCTTGGTATCAGGAAAACTTGTCAGAAGTGAATCATGCTGATAACAGAGGAAGGAAGCAGCAGACAGAAATTACACTTAGTGCTCTGGATTGAGATAAGTACACACTATAGAGGGATATGCTTTGTTCATATTTCATGTCTGAGGTTTACAACCACTTTAAGTCTAGGCATGGAGGAATAAGCTGTAATTCTTACCTGATTCCTCGTTCTGGCAGGCTTCCAGGGTTCACCTCTTATCTCCGATGCTCTGGATTGTGGGGGGTCCTCATCATCCTTAGAGTGCTTTTGGTCCTGGCTCTCGACGTGGAGGAGGCCTGTTGGAGTAAGTCTGCATCCTGATCCGTGCATCAGACCTGCACACATGTGCACCCCAAAATACATGTGGAAATCCATGCATGTCCGTTCAGCCAGCCACCATCCTGCACAGGTGTGCACCCCGAGTGGGTAAAGATGACCCCTTTGTATGGGTGTATGGATCGGTATGCCCGTGTCAAAGAGGCCTTGCTCTGGCAGTGTGGGGAGACCCAGCGCAAGAGTATTTTTAATTTTTTTTGGTATACAAAATAATGGACCCTAACAAACTAAATATAAGGACTATAGCGGTACCCAATGTTTTGAAAAAGTATCAAAAAAGTATTTATTATATGATAAAAACTGCACATGTATACATATAAAAACACATACAAAACACACAAAAGCTGCACATAAAACACAACCAAAACCATCTAGTACTCCTTGAATACAGATTCTTGGTGGCTCCCCTATGGAGGAGCACAGTGAGTTGCTGTAATTTCGACGCAGTTTGCGTTTCGCAGGAAGTAACCCGCTTCTTCTGGAAAAGTTTCAGCTAAAGGACACTAAAAACGGAATGGTACATATGTCAGCTACATCTTCTTATGTGAACAATAAATGTACTGGGTGACCAGCTGTTATTACATAGCTCACGATTAATAGCCAAAAACACCAAAATAGAAACACATTGAATGGTCCTCCTACAAATGGTCATTGTCACCCATATAATGCCACAGGACGGTCCTCCTCGTTTGAAACTGGGGAGTAGGGGTGTAGCTTGTAACTATAAGGACTCCACATTATCACCTTACCCCACAATCCCTTAATGCTCACCAAATTAACCCATTATGCTTCAATACGTGCAATATGATTACACACACTGTCATTACAGATGTTCAAATTACAATTTTTTATTTTTTTACTAGTAATGGTGAATGAATGAATGATTTGTATAGTGCTGCAAATGCGAACTGAATCGCCTCAAGGCGCTTGTCTGCTCTTGTTGTCCTGCGATATTAGAAGTGGTGGGTCTTGAGTTTTTTCCTGAAGGCCTGATGGTTTTCTTCCATGCGGATGTTGTTTGGTAGCGCATTCCATAGCCGGGGTCCCTGTACTGCGAATCTTCGTTCTCCCTTCGATTTGTAGCGGGCTTTGGGGATGAGAAGGCGATTTTGGTCTGTCGATCGAAGTCTGCGATTCGGTATGTATTTTTCTATTTTCTCACAAAGGTATTGTGGAGCATTTCCTTGTGTACATTTGTGGGTGAGGCAGAGGGTCTTGAATGTGATCCTATCTTTTACCGTGAGCCAATGGAGGGTCCTCAGGGATGGGGAGATGGATTCCCAAGGTTTCTTTCCGGTGACTAGTCTTGCTGCTGCGTTTTGGACGACTTGTAGGCGTGCAATCTGGTAATCCGGTAATCCTATGTAGAGGGAGTTTGCGTAGTCGAGTCGCGAATTGATGATGGTTCCTACTACTACTGCTTTCTCCTTTTCTGGGATGAATGGGATGAGTCTGCGCAGCATGGGGAGGAGATGATGGGATCCGCTGATTACTGATCCTATTTGTGCCTCCATGGTCATCTCTGAATCAAAGATGACTCCGAGGCTTTTGGCTTTGGTGCTTGGGATGATGGTCTGGCCAAGGATGGTTGGTGGGATCCATGAGGTCTTTGTTTTTTTACTTCGGTTAGCGTCGAGGAGCAGTAGTTCTGTTTTCGAGCCATTATGTTTGAGGGAGCTAGTTGTCATCCAGTCATCTATCAATGTGAGACATTTTCCTAGTTCCCGGTATTGGTCTTTTTGTCCGGTGATACGGAAGTACAGTTGAGTGTCGTCCGCGTATGAGTGGAAGCATAGATCTGATTTGCTGATAATTTTGAAGAGTGGCCGGATGTAAATGTTAAAGAGTACTGGTGACAATGGTGATCCTTGAGGGACTCCATAAGAAATTACCCGGGTTTCCAAAGTGAAGGCTCCTAGCTTCACTGTCTGCGACCAGTTTCCTAAGAAGGAAGCGAACCATGGCAGATCTCCATCTGTGACTCCTGCCACTTCCTTGAGGCGGCTGAGAAGAATGTTGTTGTCCACTGTGTCGAACGCCGCACTAAGATCCAGCAGTACAATGGTGGTGATCTGCGATTTTTAGCGGGACTGCAACATTGCGGCAGGCAGATCGGACACTTTTTTTTTTTTAAATCAAAACGACGTTTATTGAGCATATAAAACCGAATGAAATAAAACATGGTAAACATCAGGTGCAACAGGCACCATAATATAATACAAGGTAAACATACAATGCTTGTCTGGTACATGAGTCTTAGTGCAGTTATCATAGCATGAACACATGGCACTTTGTACAATGTTTGTAACCTTACTTGTAGCTCACTCAGTAGGGGTAACAAAATTCTCGTACTCTGGACCACAGGATAACATTATGAGAAAATATGCATATTAGTCTGTACACGTATGAGCGCTTTCGGTCCACCTGTCCCATATCTTCTGGTATTTACTCGGGCACCCACGATGTAAGTATAGAGTTTTTTTTATAGGGTAGCGTAATGTTTACGGCCCTTTTCCATTGCTGGATAGTGGGCACTACTGGTCTGAGCCAAAGCTGGGCTATTTGCATCCTGGCTATAAATAGTATTTCTTGTAAGAACGTTGTAAGGTACTTCTCCTCCTCAGGCAGAGGGAGAAGACCCAACAGACATTGGCGCGGGCAGAGTGTTAGGGGGGAACCCATGTGGTCGTGTAAGAATTTGATGATCTGCGCCCAGTATTGCTGGATAGGTGGGCATACCCATATAAGGTGGTAAAATGTGCAGTCCATGTCTCCGCATCTGGGGCATGCGGGGTCCGTGTCAGGTTTGTACTTGGCTTGACGAGCAGGCGTGATATACGACCTATGGAGTATGTAAAGGTGAGTAAGTCTGTCCGAAAGCTTTGGGGACACTTTCTTTGGTGTCTCCAGTATCTCCCCCCATTGTTCGTCGTCGATGTCCCCAATGTCCCCCTCCCATTTGGTTTTCAGTTGATAAGCGTGGGCTGTTGCTCCGGGGGTAAGGAGATGTGTGTATAGGAAAGAGATCAACTTTTTGGGATCGTCTCCCATTAACAGGCCTGTTATGGTTAGGGATTCCAGAACAGGTGGAGAGTTACCCAGCTGTGTCTGCAAGGCATGGCGAACCTGAAGGTAGCGGAAGAAGGCATGGTTGGGGAGGTCAAATTCCTCCTTGAGGTCTTGAAACGTCTTCAAGACGCGGTTGGTAAAGAGTTGGGACAAATATAAAACTCTTTTGGCGATCCATATTTTATGGGCAGGGATGCTCAGCAGCTCGGGCAGCACAGGGTTTTCCCAGAGGGGTGTGTGGGTGTGTAGGGGTGGGGATCCCAGCACAGTAAGTGCCTTATGCCATATTCTGCTATGGTGTGCCAACATACCCCGCCTGCCCCCCAAACATGAGAGGCTTCGGTGTTTGCAGAAGATCAGTTGAAAAGGATGGGCCACAATGTCTGTAACCGTTAAACACACCAAGGCCGAGTACCGCAGCCTATCATGCTTATCTAGGTAATAAAAATGGGACAATTGGGAAGCAAGATAGTAGAGCACTAGGTCTGGCAAAGCAGTGCCACCCAGGTTGACAGGGCATTTCAGAGTCCGCCAGGCCAACTTGTGCCTGGAGGACCCCCAAATGAAAGTGTTCAGAATTGACTCCATGTTTTTAAGAAGGCGGATAGGGATGGGGAGTGGGGCGTGCCAAAAGAGGTAAAGAAGTTTTGGAAGCAGAATCATCTTCACCAAGCTGATTCGGCCCATAACTCCAAGTGGGGGCCTGGACCAAATTTGGGTTTTGCATTTTAGTAGGCCAATTAGGGGTTCTATATTTAGTCTGGTATAGTCTGTAAGGGATCTGGAGCAGTAAACACCCAGATACTTAATCTGGTTCGTACGTATTAGAGGTAGGGACATTTGTTCTTTCGTGGGTACTGTTACATCCATAGGGAGGATTTGGGACTTGGTCCAATTAATATGCAGGCCAGAGAAGGCACCGAATTCGTGGATCAGGTTGAGGGCTGCTTCCAGTGAGGGACCAGCATCCTCCAGATACAGCAACATGTCATCAGCGTAGAGGCTGAGAACCTCGGTTACTGGGCCTTTTCGCAATCCACGAATGTCCGGGTGTGCCCTAATAGCGATAGCAAGGGGTTCTACCGCCAAAGCGTATAACATGGGTGAGATTGGGCATCCCTGTCGGGTTCCTCGGGATAAGGGGAAGGGGCTGGAGATTTGATCGTTCACACGAATACGTGCAGTTGGTGCTTGGTATAGGAGTTGAAGCCATTTTATGAACCGAGGGCCAAATTTGAATCTAGTCAGACATTCCCACAGATATCCCCATTCCACCGAATCGAACGCCTTAGCGGCGTTGAGGCTGACTACCACACGTGTGCCGATGTCATCATGGGTAGCCTGGAGGTTCATAAATAATCTCCTAAGGTTAAAGGCTGTATTTTTATTAGGCATAAAACCCGTTTGGTCAGGGTGGATGAGGCTGGAAATAACTGTGTTTAAACGGAGGGCGAGTATTTTGGCTAGAATTTTAACATCCAATTGTAATAGCGATATGGGACGATAGGACTCAGGGTATAGGGGGTCTTTACCGGGCTTGGGTATTAGAACAATTAGAGCTTCCTTCATTGTATGCGGGAGGGTGCTAGTTTCAAATATGTGGGAGTATAATGCAGATAGCTTGGGGACAAGGGTTTCTTGGAATTGGGTATAAAACTCTAGGGGGAGGCCATCAGAGCCTGGAGCGTTAGATGGTGATAAGCTTGCAATGGCTTCAACTATACATTCCTCCGTGATGGGAGCATCAAGGAGTTCTATCTGAGTGTCCGTTAGGGTAGGGAAATCGACTTTTTGCAATAGATTCTGCAGTTCACATACTGGGCGGTCATTTTTGGAGGTGTACAGGTTGGCATAGAAGCGACGGAATTCCTGAGCGACCTCAGTCGGGTCGGTTAAAACTGAACCATCGTTCGCTGCCAATTGAACCACCACTGGAGGGCTGTGGTCGAGGTGGGCCATATAGGCTAAAAGTTTCCCTGCTCTCTCACCGTGCTCATATGTCCGTTGTTTGCTAAAGAAAATTCCCTTCTAAGCCTTTTCAATATGCAGATTATCCGTGAGCCTGGAGTGCAGGCGCAGGGCGGCCGAGTTTGAGGGCGTCGGGTTAGCCAGGAAAACTTTTTCCAGCGTATCCAACGTCTCCTCCGCCTGTTGCAGGACAGCTTTCGAGGAGGCTTTGTGTCTGTTTATGCGGCTAATAAGGATTGTGCGGGCGTGTATCTTAAAGGATTCCCAAATTATCCCAACCGGGGCTGATCCCAGGTTAGAATGAAAAAAGTGAACCCAGTCCCGCTCCACGGCCTCCAAATCAGTGAGGACCGTGAACCAGAAGGGATTCAACTTCCACATTCGAATCGGAGGGGTAGAGGGCAAACGGAGTTTGACCCAATAGGGCGAGTGGTCCGAGAGGACCCTGGAGCCAAACCCAGCCTCCAACAACTGTGGTGTGAGAGTGAGGGATATAAGAATCATATCTATTTGTGACATGGCGTCTTAGGAGGGGGTAAAGCAGGAGTATGCCGTCTTGTGTGGATTTCTCAGCCTCCATGTGTCGGTCATAGCAAATTCCGATAGGAATCTGCCAAATCTAGTCAGAGTGGGTATGGTTGGCGGTGCGGGGTCCTTATGAAGTCTGTCAAGTTGGGAGTCTATTACGGCATTGAAATCCCCTAACCATATAGCTGGCACTGTGGGATGTTGAGTCATAAAATCTAACCCCTCTTTTAGGGCCGCAAATTGAAAGGGCGGAGGGACATAGAAGGCCATCAGGAGGAGCTCAAGGCCCCCTACAGTTGCATGCAGAAACAGAAACCGTCCCTGGTGATCCACCCTCAGTACATGCAATTGAAACTGAACAGTTTTAGCGATTAGGATGGCGACTCCTCTGGAGTTATTGGTGTATGGAGCCTGGTATAACCAGCCTATCCATGGCTTCTTGAGGGACATCTGCAATTGGCCCGTCAGGTGGGTTTCCACCAACACAGAGACGTCCGCATGCATTTGTTTAAGATGGGCAAGGACAGCTAGGTGCTTGGGCTTGGCCCTCACACCTCGCACATTCCATGTAACTAATTTAAGTGACGCCATCCCAAGCCGTAAGGTTGCGTGTTGCTGGCGGATCAGTCAGGTATTCACCCAGCATAGTTAATTGAGATATCGGTCTAGGACCACAGACGCCCTCCGTCCACCAGCCCAGAGTGGGGCCGCCTGCAGGACGTCCGCAGCTCCCCCCTCCGGGGGGTGGACAGAAAGGGCCGGAAAACATAGCATATAAAATCAGGTACATTCTAGTGTCACACATGAGGTAGCCAATGAGGACAAGCATAGCACAATAAAATTTAATAAAACCGTAAAACAAAGAAAAACATAACATCCACCAAATAATAAACGGGTGGAGAAAAACTGGTGATAGTACCGTGGTATTGCCACGATCCATGTAACAGTGCCCACTCTGGCCCAGCGTGGCGCAAAAAACTTGAGGCAGTCCACCAGGTCGGTAGTGACTGAGGCTGGCCAGGGAAACCAATCTTGTGAAAGCAATGAGACGCACAAACCTTCTGGTGCGGTGGCAACAGGCTTCAAGGCCCAAAAGGACTGTGCAGTCTCAGGTGTCAACGGGGACGAACAAGAATTTGCTGGATAGCATGGTGGAGCCAGAGGGGCTAGCATCCAGGGATGACAGGGGGGTAAGGTAGTCTGAGGGCATGACTGCACAAAGTTCCCATGCAGACGGGGGGACAAGTAGAGCTGATATATACGAGGACCGGCCGGTCCAGAGTGGCGATCCCTGCCCGGGGAGTGGCGGTGGGAGCAGGAGGAGGGGAAGAGGGCCGTCAGGAAGGGACATCTGTTGAAATAATTGGGGCTATGTATCAAAGGGGTATCGGCCAAGGCCTACTCACGGCATAGTGCAAGGTCGCTGGCAGCGTCTGCAGTAAGGTTTCAGTTTCTGGTCCGGATCAGCAAGTTGGGCAAGTAGATCTAGGACGGTGCCTGAGCACCGGCAGCCCGCCTCTCCAACCATTGCAGTACCGCAGCCGGGTCTTCAAAAAAGTGGGCCTTGCCATCGCGTGTGACTCGTAGCTTCGCGGGGAACAGCATGGCATAGGGAAGGTGTTGGTTCCGAAGTTGGCGTTTGGCCTCAGAAAATTGAGCCCTTTTCTTTTGGACTTCAGCGGAGAAATCCGGAAAGACCGCGATGTGTTGATCTCCAAATGGAATGTTGCCCTTTTCTCTGGTGAGGCGCAGGATCATGTCTCGGTCTCGGTAGTTGAGCAGTTTCGCTATGAAGGTGCGTGGCGGTGCTCCAGGTGGCGGCGGTCTTGAAGCTAGGCGATGCGCGCGTTCCACAACGAAGGTGGAGGAGAAGGCCTCTCTGCCAAAGGTGGTAGTCAGCAGGCGCTCGAGGAATGAGGGGGGGTCGGAGCCCTCCGACTTCTCCGGCAGTCCAATGAAGCGGAGGTTGCATCTGCGCAACCTGTTCTCCATGTCGTCCTGCTTGCTAAGGACGACATTCAGTTGATGCTGCAGGCTTTCGGTTGTAATCTGTAGTGGGTGAATGTCGTCCTCCGCCTGTCCAAGCCTGCGTTCAGCTTCGCCAACCCTCTCCCTCAGCTTGTGCAGATCTTGCCGGATGAGGGAAATATCAACCTTGACCTCCTCAATTCTGGAGGTGAGGGTAGTTTGGCAGAGGGAGACGGCCTCGAGGATGCGAGTAGTATCCCCAGATGGCGGGGTTTCCTCCTCAGGATTTGGTTCGGCGCCATCTTCCTCCACGGGGTCCGGCTCGTTGGCGCGGTATTTATTGAGCCTAGCAATCGCTCCTTGAGCTTTTTTCGGCGGAGACATGGGTGTTGAAGGTGTCCCCGGGGGGGTCGATGATTATTTCCGAAGAAAAGTGTAAAATAAGTCCCACAGGATGAGTATTAGGATATTGTGCAGCCGGAGCTCTCACCCTGTGCGTCCTACTCCATGCGTCTCCAGGCCACGCCCCCAGATCGGACACTTTTGACACGTTTTTGGGACCATTGACATTTATACAGCGATCAGTGCTATAAAAATGCACTGATTACTGTATACAGGGGGTCCCGAGTTACGAACTCGTTAGGGACTACCCGCCTGTTCTTATGTCGGAATTGTTCGTAAATCGGCCGTGCATGCGCAGACCGACAATTACGGACAATTACGGACATTTCCGGACATTTCCGATGTTCCGTCTAATGCCGTTCTGCGCACGCGCGGCAAATTACGGACATTTCCGAAGTTTTCCGGCATTTTCCGAGGCTCCGAATGGACAATGCGCAGAACGGCTGGAACACGGCGGAAAATGGCAGAGGGTCCCCGCAGCGCCGGTTCGTAAGTAGGGGATGTTCGTAGGTCGTCGTTCGTAAGTCGGGAACGCCCTGTAAATATCACTGGTATGAAGGGCTTAACACTAGGGGGCGATCAAGGGTTAAATGTGTTCCCTCTGTGTGTTTCTTACTCTATGGGGATGTGACTGCCTAGAGGAGACATATCGCTGTTCCTAGCGAGTATCTCCACTCCAGTCAGAACGGGGATGTGTGTATATATATATATATATATATATATATATATATATATATATATATACATATACATACGAATTGAAGTGTAGAGGAGAACCGCACCCAGCTTTCGATTCAGTGGCAGCAAACAGGTCCTCCCACCGACCTTGTATATAAAAATAAAGTTCCAAAGAGTTGCTGCACTTAAAAATTGTTGCTTTATTCCATCAAATCTTTAGGAAGAAAAAATTCCTAAAGATTTTATAGAAAAAAGCAACAATTTTTAAGTGCAGCAACTCTTTGGAACTTTATTTATATATATATATATATATATATATATATATATATATATAACACCAGCGGGAGATTAGCTCTCCCATGAATATAGCATAGGCTGTTTATCTCAGTGTGGCCACAAGTGTAATTAACTGAAACATCCACTAGAAGGTGACCTAGGTCATGAATATTGTGTACCTTTGTGTATATAACGTTATTCATTGTTCAGCCATTGTTGTGTTTGGGAGGAGTCTGTTTGCGGAGTTGGCGCTGTTATCACAGCTCAGCGGATTCACTCCGTGCTTTGTACAATAACTTTTCCTATTTGATTCAAGTAAAACATTTCAGAACCTTATACAATCAAGTTGCTTTATTCTTGTTTTATAGTATTAACAGGATGTCTGAACCCAGAGTGTCAGGTGGGTTGGAAGGTTCACTTGGTCATGGCCGTGCAGATGAGCAGGTAATTCTTAGCAGTCCTCAAGGGGGCAGTGCTACATAGGCGTGCAAATATGCATGTACAATGTTAATTTGAAGAGATCAGATTTGCATTCTGGAAGCTAAAATTTTATGCATGTATTTTACGCAAAATACACGCAAATACGCACAAAACAAAAACAAAAAATTTCTGCCAGGAATACTGATGTTTAAACATCAGTACTGTGTGCATGTATCCTGAGACTCTAATAAAACCACTGAAATCAAGACAGTCTTTTATGTGTATATCTTAAAAAACAAGAGGATCCCTTCAGCAGAATACGGATCCAGCAAGGGGTGCATTGATGTATGACTCTGCAGAGGAAACTGTTTGATGGGAAGTTAAGAGAAATATATCCTGTCAGTTTGAAAAGTGAGAAAACACAGCGGCCGTCCTGTGAACAATCTGAAATTCTGCTTCGCAATATCTTCTCCAGCTGCCAACAACAACAGCCAGGGAAGAGTCCTGGACGGGCTCACTGCGGCAGCGCCCCAAAAGTGTGGAAAAGACATTTCATGTGGATGTAGATGGCGTTTGTTAAAAAAAAAGATATAAAAATACATCCTGCCAGGTCAGGCGATCGTTACTTGAATTAAAACGCTAATCGCCGCGCAATCTGTAAATTAACAAGTCGTTCCGCCAAGTCCTATTCATCAGTGCAGAACGCTGACAGCCAACATCAACATCCCTTATGAACCGATGCTGCTAAACTCACCACAGAGGAACATCAATCCGTCAACAGGTTGTGGCGGCCAAATATATCTCAAACGGCGTTTGGTGACAAACGAATAACCAGGTTCTCTCTGCTGATATAACGAAGCGCTATTATTAATACTTCCGGACAGATTTAGAGACCCCCAGGGACAAGGACCACTATCACAAAAAAAATGTTGTATTATAAAAACTGTATGCAGAGAAAGGGCGCTTCTCTTTTCAAAAGTGAAGTTTTAGTTCCTGGCGGAGTCAGCCCTCTGTCTTCTGCAACAAAGAGAACTCCCTGCCAGGAATCCCAGCTCTGTTCTTGTCCACTTCAGAGTTTTGTGTGTTTCTGCTCACCTTTGTGTAGCGGCCATAACCCAGAGGGGCGGCCTTGACTTTCTGGCCTTACCAGTTGCCTCCTCGTGGCTTATCGTTCGTTGTCTAGGGGTTCCCAGGGTTAGTACCCAGTGACTTCAGATGCCGACACATAAAAGTCCTTTTCAAGGTTTTTATTTTGCAGTGGTAACATCCAACATAACAGTCTCAGGTGGGAATAGAGGGCACAGGTGATAAACTCAGGCACTTTGAACTGCTGACATCCATTGAATGTCTCTAATCAACCCAGAGAGTAGCCACTCGCAGCTGGGTGCTTCACTGCTGGATAAACCTCTAGCCAGAGGTCTAGCAGCCAACAATGTGATCCGGAAACTTTGCAAAGTCTCTGCCACAGACTAGATTGAAACTGAAGATAAGTAGGAACCTTTCTCACAGTACTTCGATCTCTCAGCCTTCTTGGCAGCACTGTGTGAAGTGTGGATTCTTTAGTGTCCATACAACTCAGCTCCCAGGCTCTTACTGAGCAGCCAGCTTGTTGGCCCTCCTCCGAAAAGTCCTCCCCTGGTCACTTGTACGAGTTGCCGCGTCCCTCCAATACCGAGAGCACACCGGGACGCCTTTGAATCCTCCTTCAGTTACTGGGCCTCGGACTAACCAGTTCCGAGACTCGGGAACGGACGGATCCCTGCCCCAGGCCACGAGGGCCTCTGGGGCTGGTCAGATTGACCATGCTTGCGGGACGGCAAACACTCCTAGGCCCGGGACCCCTCGCGGGGCTGCCCCGGACCAGAACAAGGATTCAAAGCAGCGGCCGAACCCTGAACACGTGACTTCAGCACCTTAAATACCCCTTCCCAGACTACACAGCAGGGCCAGACGCGCCCACTGGAAGGATTGGTACCTAAGACGTCCAACCAGGCCTGGTTCTCAGCCTGTCATGGGTGCCTCACTGATCCTATGACCAGGCGGAACCCTAGTACAGCCCAGCCAGACTGATGCCAAAGTAAACCCTGTACAATTAACCCTCAGAACTCCATAACAAAATTTGCACTGATAGCGCACACTTAGTAAAGTGTGACCGCTACATTTGTTTTCTAGATCAGTGGCCCTTGGCCTGCTTCTATGTGGCCCTTTGGGCATTATTCTCCCCTCTGTCAGCAACAGTAGGGCATAGTTCCTGCCACTGACACAGACATCGAGGCACTATTGATCTTTTATTGAAAAGAATCAAGCAACCAATTTTATACAAAAGTAAAAAACAAAACCATAGTACAAAACTTCATCAGAAATCAAAGGAATACGCATCCATGTTCAGAATATATACAATATATACATAATTTACTAGCAAAACATTTAAAAAAAAATATTTACATAAAGCAGCAGAGAGGGCCTAAGAGGCACAACCCATCACCTATGTACGCAGCCATTTATCAAAAATTAATCAAAAAATATTAATCTAGGGTGATAAGAGGCAGACAGCCACACCTGGGAAAAAGGTTCCTGGCAGTCAGGGAGGCTTGAAACCCCCTCCACGCCTTCAACCAAGCCCCCTGACTCCGCTTGTATCTCTCAAGCACATGAATCTTCCCCACCTCATTCAAAATGTCATACACCACCACCTCAACAGGAAGGATTTTATGCCGAGTGCAGACCCGACACCGTGCGTTCCAGGTGAAATAACGGACTACTAGGCTAACTAAAAAAAGTGTATCCAAACAAAAAACCCCACCAGTATTGAATGCTCTGTACACCCACTCAGCAGAACCCAGCCTGGTGAGGAAAGGAACACCGAGGGCCCGCCCCACCTGTTTGTACACCTCTATGTTAAAAGGGAAATTAAGCAGAAAATGGTCCATAGTCTTCTCCTCACCTGCACACTCCTCTCGAGGACAGCTACGATCCATCTCACTGCAGAATTTCAAATTGCCCCGAACATAGAGGCTCCCATGGAAGCACAACCAGGCCAGATCCCTAAATTTAAGGGGGACTCTATCCAAATTAATCAATCTTAACCCTGCCCTCAAAACTGGGCCTGGGCAATACCTTAAGGCCAGTGGGTCATAAAAGACTTTGCTCAAGATTAGACTTATAAGGACTTTCCTCGGAACCGATCTGAGATCTTCATTCGACAGTCGCCACTGCCGTAGTAACTTCAGGCACGGAGCGACATAAGCTGACCACGCTGACCCCTGAGATTCTTCACTTGGCCACCTTCTTCCCAAAGTCGTAGAAAAGGCCTAAACCAAAATCTAAAAATGCCTACCCATCCAGGAGGTTCCACTGCAAGCATATTACCAATGTTAAACTTGAGAAAAAGCAGTGAAAAGAAAATAACTGGGTTGACCATACCAAAGCCACCCTCCCTCCTGGAGAGATAGGTGACATTCCTCTTGATGGGGTTCAGTCTGTTCCCCCACAGCATCTGGAAGAACACACTACTGACCCTAGCATAGAGAGACACTGGCAAGATGCAGACAAAGCTGACATACAAGAAGATCAGAATCAGGTAAGTCTTAAACCCTTTCCCTCAGAGATAACTTTCATCTCTTTCAGCTGACCACCTTAGTATTGGCAATTTCCAGTCTGCCTTCCCAGTTCTTAAGGCCATAATCGGTGTGTCCGAATTCAATGCCTAGTATCTTAATTTTTTCCTGGGGCACTGGAAAGGTGATCAGGAGATCAAACCCCTCACCTTCCTTTCCCATCCAGAAAACTTCACTCTTTTCCTGATTGATCTTGGAGCCTGATGCTTCAGAGTAATGTGATGCCAGAGATACCACTCAATGCTTCCGAGCAAGCATCAAATTGTTTCCGCGCATGCGTAGGAATTTTGCGCATCAGAACATTCGGAATTTCCGATAGAAACCTTTTCCGTCGGAAAAATTGAGAACATGCTCAATTCTTTGCTGTCGGAAATTCGGCCAGCAAAATACCGATGGAGCCTACACACGGTCGCATTTTCCGATGAAAAGCTCTCATCGGTCTTTATCTGGCTGGAATTCCGATCCTGTGTACGCGGCATTAGTCAAAACCTCACCATCATTTTTTAACCAGACCTCTAGATCCCGAGCGGGGACGCTCTCATTAGTGAGAATGATTGTGATCTTTATCACTGTTGACCTCTGTGAAACTGCAACTGGGGCCAAACCTTCCCATTCAGGTCTTGACCTGCACCGAGCCTCATATCGCTCCCAGAACAGGTCAAGACCCTCTGGCCTGGTGAAGCTAATAATATATTCCTGTGTCACAGCTACATGTATTAGGGCATAGAGGTCGTTCGCCCCAAAACCCATCTCCAAAATCATATCCACCACCGCACGCCGTGCTGGAGGGATTGCACCACCTTCCCATTTGAGAATTACCACATTTCTTCTCGGACCCCCCAGCAGAAGCCAGAGACTCAAGACCAGATCTTAGGGTGCTCAAAGTGGTAGCTTGTAGGGGGAAAACCTGCTTGGAAGTGGAGTTACCAGGAGCACAGCGTACCACCTGAGCAAATGTGGGCTTATCAGGGCCAAGGCCCCACACTGATATTAATTGCTTGGACTGAGCTGGGGCGATTGTCCATCACATTTTCACAATTGCTATCAGTCACACACACATTCAATTTCCCATCAGGAATAGTCACAGTTGCTGCAGTACTAGCTGTCTTCTGAAGCTGCACTGTAGAGTCTTCAGCAGCTGTGGGGCAAACAGTTTTAGACTCAGCTTAAGGAGGGTTAACAGGCTGGGCTGAGACCTGTAGTTCCTTTGCAGGAATGTCATTTTTGAAATGCAACTCTTGCTGCGCTGCAGCATCAGCATTGCTACACATAGCATTAGCAACTTGACTGTCACTGGGCACACTTTCAACAGTGCTCATGCTGTTAGATGGCACACAAACTGTTTTATCCCCTGCTTGGGGCTTGACATTATCAGGCACATCATCAGTTATATTCTCACCACCAAACGCCAGCTTATCCCCCCTGTCCAGACTCCATTGCCTAGATGGCCCTCAGCATGCCTCCTGAGTCCTGGGAAGGCATGAGGCTGCTTACCTCTCCCTGAGGGGGCAGGGGGTTAGAACTGGGGGTCTCCTCCTCCACCTCCACTTTTGCCATTCTTCCAAACCTTTGCTCATTGGCAAACTTCTCCTAGAAAGGCCCATCTCTTCCTTCTACCATGGACACAATGGTCTCCTGGTGCTCTACCCGGACTTTAGCCAGTTGGATTTCTGTATCCATGGATCCACGTTTCCTGCTGTGCAAGCCTTCACGCTGTCTTCTCAAACGCTTCAGCTCCACTCTTGAGCTTGCAACTCACACCCCCCCCCCCCCACTCTCTGCCAAGCACGCCCATACACAGCGGCCCAGCTACAGCAAGGCGGCCGCGGGAGCCGGGAATCGGGAAGACGGGTGGGGTGCGGCGTGTGACCCATAAGCGGCTGGTGACTGGCGGAGGTGGAGCCTTATGCTCCGCCTACCCTCCTTCGCACTGCTTTCCTTGAATCTTCTCCTCGGCACCGGAGGGTGTGTCCATGACAGCCTGGGCACACAGGAAGTAACTGATTCTGGCCAAGTGACTGTCACTCAACCTGGGAAAAGGAGCTCCATCTAGTGGCAGAGAGGACTTTCTGCAGGAGACAGCACCACATTGAATGTAAGTATGTCAGCAAAAGTTGCCTACTTTATTTCTAATACTGCTGCGCAATGGATTAAAAAAAAACAAAAAAAAAAAACTTGGATTTCTGTATGTGAAGGTGAAGCCTCCAGGCCTTGTTTGTCCTTCCTGTGCCCAGCTGGGAACTGAGATTCCTTGTACAATGTAACACATTGAAGGTTCTGCACAATAGCAGAGTGTTGACCCTCCAGTAATACAGTAACACAAATGTCAGCACATTCCCATGCAGCTATTGTCGTTCTGTTTCCCCTTTTCCATTGAGTGCACCTTCCTCGCAGAATTTCCACCTCCTGACTTCATATCTCCTCGCTGCGCTAAAGAAAACACAAGACAATGCGTTCTTCTACCTGCTCCCACCAGCGCGCGCTCGCGCGCCCGCAATGAAAACAAGATATGCCCCGCGCTTTTTTTTTTTTTTTTTTTGCTGCTGCAGAGTTTTAAGTTTTGTTTCTTTTTATTTAAAACAATCTTTTGCTTGGCAGGCCGAGCGTATTGACCTAAAATGAGGAAAATAAATAGAACAGCGTTTTTTTTTTTTTTTAACTCATCTGCGAAATAGATGGGATGGCTGGGAAAAGGTCACATGTCTTTCACAGCACAGCGCCTCTTGCCAAGAGCACTGATACAGCTCAGAGTGAAGGAGTGCGGAGTGAAAACAAACTGTACTGGACGAACAGATTTGGAGGAATGCAGTCAGATTTAGGATTTCTGTTTGGACTTCTCTGTTATGAGAAGTTAGCAATTCAGTAAATATGGTCATGTTTGTGAAAATGCTGGCTGCCTGGCTGCCTTGCTGCATATTTGTTTTAGGTCAGTGACCCAGGGCTGGTGCAAGGATTTTTGACACCCTAGGCGAAACCTAATTTTTCCGCCCCCCCCCCCCCTGCCTCCACTCCTGACTCCACCCCCTTTTCCCTGTCCATGTAAACCCCACCTTTTTAATGAAGCGCCCATCAAATGCAGCCTCACCAGCACCCATCAAATTTAGTCTCACCAGCACCAATCAAATGCAGCCTCACCAGCACCCATCAAATGCAGCCTCACCAGAACCCATCAATGCATTCTAACTAGCACCCATCAATGCAGCCTCACCAGCACCCATCAATGCATTCTAACTAGCACCCATCAATGCAGCCTCACCAGCACCCATCAATGCATTCTAACTAGCACCCATCAATACAGCCTCACCAGCACCCATCAATGCAGCCTTACCAGAGCCCATCAATGCAGCCTTACCAGCGCCCATCTAATGCAGCCTCACCAGCACCCATCAATGCATTCTCACTAGCGCCCATCAATGCAGCCATTACCAGCGCCCATCAAATGCAGCCTTACCAGTGCCCATCAATGCATTCTCACCAGCACCCATCAATGCAGCCTCACCAGCGCCCATCAATGCAGCCTCACCAGCGCCCATCAATGCAGCCTACCAGAGCCCATCAATGAATGTTTGCTTGCTTCCATTCATTCGGGAGTCAGGACACAGACACAGTCCTCCGTCGCCGATGCGCCTCTGACACTATGTGCGAACGGAGCAGCGGCTGCCTGCTGATGCCGAGACTTAGTTGCTTGCTGCAGAGAGAAGAGAGTAGGAACACCAGTGGCCGGGCACCCTAGGCAGCAGGGCGCCCTAGGTGGCTGCCTAGTTTGCCTAGTGGTAGCACCGACCCTGTCAGTGACCCAGAGAGTATTGAAGTCACAGACAGCCAGGGGTGCTCAGAAGAAGTTCAAGAATGGCTGTCTACATATTTAAAAGAGAAGTCCAGCCTGAGCTTGTTTGGCTGGCCTTCTCCATTTTCAGAAGAGAGCGTGCTGAAGTCTTCTGGGGGAAGAAACGACACACTACAAGTGAAATATCTCATAAACGGCGCATGTTTAGGAGATATTTCCACTACTTATAGGTAAGCCTTATTATAGGCTTACCTATAGTTAAAAGTCACTAGGGAGGGTTTACAACCATTTTAAAGTTCCTGTCCTGGAGACGCACCAGGAAGCGAGAACAAATCTCTCCAAACTGAGGACACAGGTATCCTCAGTTGACAGATTTTTTCCCTTATTCCTGTTCCAGGAACAACTGAACATTTTGGATTCCCGTTCAATTTCTGTACCAATGACAACTGTCACCAGAACATTTAAAGAGAGGGTAAATCAATACAACCTGGTAGAGAGTCTAACTGTTCCGTGTTCTATCCAAAAACTAAAAAAAAAGTAAGTTTTTAACTTTGGATACACTCTGGGCATTAAATGGGCCCCAGGATGATACAAAAATACTGCTCTGGTTGCAATCAGTAGCTGCCTCCAGTACCTCTTCTTGCCACAAGATGTCCTCTGTCTCCCCAGGTTTAACCACTTCCAGAAGGTTTTACCCCCTTCATTAACCAGGTCATTTTTTTGCTATTCGGCACTGCGCTACTTTAACTGGTACTTGTGTGGTCATGCAACACCGTATCCCAAATGAAGCTTATATAATTTTTTCCACACAAATAGAGCTTTATTTTGGTGGTATTTGATCACCACTGTTTTTTTTTTATTATTATTTTCTTTATGAACATATTCTGTATATTATATTATTTTATATATATTTTTTTATTATTTATAAAAAAAAACTCCCTTGATATTTTCTACTTTCTGCTATAAAACATATTTAATAAATAAAAATAAATAAAAAATCTAATTTCTCCATGAATTTAGGCCAAATTGTATTCTGCCTTATGTCTTTGGTAAAAAAAAAAAAATTAAAAAAATCCCAATAAGTGTATAATAATTGGTTTGTGTGAAAGTTATAGCGTCTACAAACTATGGTATACTGTATATAGTGGGATTTACGCAGCTATAGACGCTTTACTATAATGGGGGTGCTGCTTTTACTAAGAGATCTGTGTACAGAGCCCTGTGTGTTTGTAAACACAGAGCTCTGTGCTGTGATTGGACACTGCCGATCAGCAGGTCTCAGCCATAAACCATTGGCTGACTCCTGACAAATCGCAAAATCGCGCTGTGTCCAACCACAGTGCGGGTCAGCAGGGGGCCGCGCATTCCCTGGAAGCAAGCCGGCAACATATATTTATGTTGCTGAGCCTGCAGCTGGCGCTCGGTCACAGTAAATCCGCTGTGACTGAGCAGCAAGTAGTTAAAGTGGTTGTAACCCTGGCAATTCCTTCCTCGGAGGATATGAACATATTCCAAAGCATCCATGCCTGAGAGTGTTATTCTTGTTTATTTTGTGCTGTCAGGACTAAGTCCTCCAATCTTCTGATCTATAAAATGCACTTTTTATCTATCAAAAAGTGTTTCCCAGCGCTAAACCTTTCATCCAATTTCTAAATTGCTGCATTTGTAAATTTTATAAGCCAATATAAAGGAATAGTAGTGGTTAAAAATAGCACTTGTGGGTTTAATTAACCTTTTGTTTTTGGTTAATTCTCCTTTAAGGGGGTGTGGCAGGGGGCGTGTCCTATGCCTACATACATTTGCTAGTAGGTGTCCCTCATTCCCGTCTCAAAATGTTGGGAGGTGTGCAAGCTGAAGTTAGAAGCTGATTGGTTACCATGCACATGAAGCACTAACCCCCGAAGGAGCTGCTGGTTTTATTCGGGCTTACCGTTACCTCACCTGCTTGCTTCTCCGTCTCAGGGGTCCCGTTGGAAAATAGCCCAAAGAATGTTAAATCCGACACTTAGTCCTTTTTCACTTATTTATTTGGGATAAGCACAAAGTCTCTCAATAGAGTTAGAGGGTTAAGGGGAGTTCAGGCACCTGGTAATTGCGGGTTAGAGGTATTGGTCAAATCCAGAGGACAAACAGCTCCACAGACTGGATCCAGCAACCTCCGGATAGGCCCCTCTCACTTGACCTAGCAGCCGGTGAGATGCTCAACAAAGTCTCTACCACAGACTTGTCAATTAAACTAAAGTATTCTTGAGAGATCTTGAGAGATTTAAAGAACTGCCATACAGTACCAGTCTCTTTCAGCCAACCCAGTGATACTGTATGGGTGTTGATCCGGGTTGCGTCCTCTAACTGAGTTTCCAGGCTCCTCCAGAGATACCAGCCTTGCGCTCGGTCCTCTCCTAGAAAAGTCCTCCCCTGGATCCTCCAGTTTTCTTGGCCTCTCTCCGCAGGCGAGACAGCACAGGACCACCCCTGGATAAAGACTTTTTCAGGCCTACCCTCTTAGTTGCAAAGCCTTGGGCCAGAGGGCCCCGAGGCGCAGGATCATGCGATACACACCCCAGGCCAGGAGGGCCATGAGGTCGGGATAGCGGACCCGGGAAAAAAGAAGAAGCCCATGGCATCGGTACCTTAAATACCCTCTCCCAGCAATCACAGCAGGGAAAACACTCCCACTGGGCTATTTCCGAGCAAGAGGTGGTATTCAATACATCCAGCTTGCTGCATTTCCACACTTACCGGCGGTGACAGCGACACCTACGGTCAAGTGGAAACCAGTGCAACCCAGCTGGACTGGCACAGAAACCAGAACTTTTTAGAATAATTAGCCTGAGCCCAACTGCAGCTTCAGACAACTACATTTTAAAAACAATAGCGTCTGCTCATTAGGAGCAGGGCGCTACATACAGTTGCTCCAGATTTTGCACTTTCCAGTTTTAATAAATCAACCCCCCCCCCCAGTGTCACTCCAACCAAAGACTAGGAAAGACAAAAAAAAAAAAAAAAAAAGGACTAGGAAAGACTAAAATAAAAAAAAAAAAAAAGGAACTAGGAAAGGCCGAGGGCTGATATCATCATGGCAGCGTCTTCCTACACACCATCCAGGATCGCCCAGTGCTGGGAAAAGGCTAAAGATAAAGAAGACATTTCTTGTGGAGCGTGGGTGGCCCAGAGATAGCTGAACTCAGAGAAAATTAAAAATAAAAACCCTTGCAGTGGGGCTCCCCCTTCAGTGTAAGGATTAAAGACTCATTTTTGCCTAGGGTACTATTTAAAATCACTTTTGCATAACTTATCCCTTGCTCCACCAGGCTGCCTCCATAACATGTGACCCCTCCCCTCTTAGTTGGTCACACTCTGACATCATCACAATGTACAATGATGGACCAGCAGTCCTGCATTGTAAGGATGCCGAGGGCATTGGTGAGAAGAGGAGATTACTGGCTGCTGGAGAGGCAAGGGATGAGGTTGTTAAAGTGATTTTAACCACTTTCAGACCGGACCATTTTGCTGGCTTAAGACCAGACCACTTTTTGCTATTCGGCACTGCGTCACTTTAACTGACAATTGCGCGGTCGTGCGACGTGGCTCCCAAACAAAATTGACGTCCTTTTTTTTCCCACAAATAGAGCTTTCTTTTTTTGGTGGTATTTGATCGCCCCTGCGGTTTTTATTTTTTGCGCTATAAACAAAAAAAAGCACCAATTTTGTGCAAAAGTTATAGCTTTTACAAAATAGGGGATAATTTTATAGCATTTTTATTAATAATTTTTTTTTTTACTAGTAATGGCGGCGATCAGCGATTTTTATTGTGACTGCGACATTATGGCGGACACAACGGCCATTTTTGGGACCATTGTCATTTATACAGCGATCAGTGCTATACAAATGCACTGATTCCTGTGTAAATGGCACTGGCAGTGAATGGGTTAACCAGGGGGTGGCAGTGTAGGGGTTACGTGTGTCCTAGGGGCGTGTTACTAACTGTAGGGGGGCACGCACGCGATGGCACAGCGGCAATCTTAAAGGGGACGTACCTGTACGCCCTTTTGCCTGCCCGTGCCATTCTGCCGCCGTACATCGTCGTGCGACGGTTGGAAAGTGGTTAAAGAGGAAGTCCGGCAAAATTTTTTTTTTTTAAAAGTCAGCAGCTACAAATACTGCAGCTGCTGACTTTTAAAATATGGACACTAACCTGTCCAGCATGCCTGCGATGTCGGCACCCAAAGCCCGATCTGTAGTTCGGCTCTCGGGTGCTCCCGCCGCCATCTTCGGTATGGGAATGAGGAAGTGAAGCCTTGCGGCTTCACTTCCCGGTTCTCTACTGCGCATGCGCGAGTCGCGCTGTGCAATAAGGACGGTCCCTGCTGTCTCTGGGATCCGCGTTCTTCCCCGTGTGCGGGGCACCGCAGGAAGTGGCGTAACAGCCGCAAAATCTGCGGCTATCTATGCCCGGAAGTGGGTGCAGATACCTGTATTATACAGGTATCTGCACCCCCCTCCCCCCTGAAAGGTGCCAATTGTGGCACCGGTGGGTTCCGATTAGCGGAAGTTCCACTTTGGGGTGGAGCTCCGCTTTAATGATACCCTCGGAAAAAAAGGAGAATTTAGCGATGGTTCACACCTTAGCGATTTGAAGTGCTTTTCTTAAACACAACTGTTCTCCTCTACTCTCCTCCTCTTCTCCCACTCAGAAGCTTGGATACATGTGCAGAAATGCTTGCAATACACAAAAAAAATCGCATATATGCATGCTGCAAAAAAAAAAAACTAAAATACGCTGTAGACGTGCTTCTATAAGTGCTTACTAGGCGCAAAGCTAGGTTCACTCTATGGGGCTGATTTACTAAATCTGAAGAGCACAAAATCTGGTGCAGCTGTGCATAGTAGCCAACCACCTTCTAACTTCAGCTTGTTCAGTTAACCTGGAAGTTTCTATGCAGAGCTGCACCGGATTTTGCCCTCTCCAGTTGCAGTAAATCAACCCCCCCCCCCCCATGTTGTGCGCATGACATTCCTGTGCAATTCAAATGCGATTCAGTGCAGTGCGATTTAAGCCAATTCATTTTTAACGGGCTTGAATCGCACCAAAGTAGTGCACTCACTACTTTTTGGAAACTCATTGCAACCGGGTCGCATGGTACTTTTGTACCATGCAATCCAGTGCAGGCTAAGTGCAGGCTAACCCTGGGAACTGCATTTCCTGCGCCGTGTGCAAAACACGCTGTCTGTGATCTGCAGTCGTCAGTGTAAGTCCTGGTTCACACTATAAACTGCATAGCAATCGCACAGGAACTGCACCACATTCCTGTTTAATTTGCATGCGATTTAGTGCGGTGTAATTTGAGCCCATTCATCGAAAACGCACTGCAACCGGATCGTATGGCACTTTTGTACCATGCGATCCGGTGCAGGAAAACACATGTTTGAGATCTGCATTTGTGGTGTTAACATTGTAATGACACCTGCTGCAGATCGCATGTGCAGTATGTTCTGAACGTGGTGCAGGTGCACGGATCATAGGTTTCCTGCACTGCGTTCTAATGCAGTGGCAGCTGGTGTTTTTTTGTTTGGGGGGGGCAAACAACCACCCCCCACGGTACCTTAAACCCCCCCTCTGCTGTCTGCCAGTCCACCAGCACTTACCCCATCTAGGCAGTGGGCACATAGGGCAGCATCAGGGATCGGGCATCAGCAGGCACATCCGGCAGCAGCAGAGGATCAGGCATCGGCAGGCTTATCGGGCAGCAGCGCGGATCAGGCATCGGCGGGCACATTGGGCAGCGGCATGGGATCAGGCATCAGCGGGCACATCAGGCAGCAGTGGGGGATCGGGCATCAGCGGGCACATCGGGCAGCAGCAGGGGATCAGGCATCGGCAGGCACATCAGGCAGCGGTGGGGGATCGGGCATCAGCTGGCACATCGGGCAGCAGCGGGGGATCAGGCATCGGCAGGCACATCGGGCAGCAGCGGGGATCAGGCATCGGCGGGAACATCAGGCAGGGGATCAGGCATCGCCGGGCACATCGGGCAGTGGTGGGGGATCAGGCATTGGCGGGCACATCGGCAGCAGCGGGGATCAGGCATCGGGGGCACATCAGGCAGCAGAAGGGGGATCAGGCATCGGCGGGCACACCGGCCAGTGGTGGGGATCAGGCATTGGCAGGCACATCGGGCAGCAGCGGGGATCAGTCATCGGCGGGCACATCCGGCAGCGGCAGGGGATCAGGCATCGGCGGGCACATCGGGCAGCGGTGGGGGATCGGGAATCGGGGGGCACATCGTGCAGCGGTGGGGGATCAGGCATCAGCGGGCACATTGGGCAGCGGTGGGGGATCGGGCATCGACAAGCACATCCGGCAGGGATTGGGGCATCAGCGGACATCAGGCTGTGGCGGGCATCGGCTCCTGTATCTTCTCCTCTTTGCTTCCGCCGTGTATCTCCTCCCCTCCTCCTAGGCGTCCAATAGGATTGCCTGTCCTTTCAGTCAGTCGGGTGACAGGTATCAGAGCCGCTTCCCGATTGGCCGGGTGGAGGATCAGTGTTGCCACAGTGAATATTCATTCGCTGTTGCAACACAACTGGGTGGGCTCCAGACGCAATGCTCTGCGCCCCGAGCCAATCCTATTTTGAAGCCTATTAGAGCCTCTGGCTCTAATCATGTGCTTCAAAAAACATCCCCCGTCCACCTCTGCCATGGGAATTCATGCGTCCTGAAAGGGGCCGGGTGCATAAATGGAGAGGGCGGTGGCGGTGAACAGAGGAGGCGGCGCCCGTGCGCCCACAATGGACAGGCATCCCCTGTTCTAATGTGAACCGGAGATAAATGTAGGCTAACTCTGGGAACTGGATTCCATTTGCATTTCCCACACTGTGTTCAAAATGCGTTGTGTCTGCAATCTTCAACTTTGCCTGCTCTGGATCTCATGGTACTAAAGTATCTGGTTGCAGTGCGTTTTTAAAAGTAGTACATGTGTGATTCAATGCGACTTCAGCCCATTGAAATGAAAGGTGCTGAAAACGCACGGCACTCAAATTGCACAGGAATCGCACAGAAACGTCAGCGCAATTCCTGGTGTTATCCGGCCTTAAGGGTCGTTTTTTTTTAATATCCCTGGAGCCATAAAAAACATCCGAGCAGAGGTCCCCTTTAACACCCCTGAAATAAGGCGCCCTCAGGTAAAGCGCGGTGCTTGAGGCGCGGCGCAGGAAAACCATAAAGGAACATTTCCATAAAATTGTCACTTCGGGGGATTGAAAAGAAACCTTCCCTGTGTTTATTTTAGAGTCCCTTGTGTTTGCATTTGGAGTTAAGTGAAAGGAAACTTTTAGTGTTTCCTTATCATCCTACTGGGGATCTTGAAAGAGCGAAGTAGGCCAAGTTCGGAAGTGAAGGAAGCTGTGAACAAGCAAACATCTTTCTAGCAGACAAATAAAAATGTGATGAAAAGGCAATAAACGGGGGGGACAGAAATGGATATCAGAAACAGGCGTGTTATGTTATACTGCGAGGACAGGCTTCACTATCGCGTCACTTGTAGGCCGGAGTGTCACAAAGGACTGAATCATACAAGAGAAAATCCTAAATATGAATGAGTAGAACGCAAATCACAAAGACACTACTATAAAAAGGAGCCATGAATGTCAGTATCATTTTATCTCTCACATTTTATTCAAATCAATGGGTTATCTTAATGCAGTGGTCTCCAAACTGCGGCCCTTTGCTTGCTTTTATCCGGCCCTTGGCACAATTTCATCTACTAATACCAACAATGGGGCAATTCTCCCCACTCACACCAATGAAGAGGGCACATTTCCTCCCGATGACACCAACGATGGGGCAAAATCTCTCCCAATGACACCAAGATGGGGCAAAATCTCTCCCAATGACACCGACAATAGGGCCCAATAACATCAGTGATGGGGAACAATTCCTCTCAAAGACACCAACAATAGGGTCCAATAACATCAGTGATGGGGAACAATTCCTCTCAAAGACACCAACAATAGGGTCCAATAACATCAGTGATGGGGAACAATTCCTCTCAAAGACACCAACAATAGGGTCCAATAACATCAGTGATGGGGAACAATTCCTCTCAAAGACACCAACAATAGGGCCCAATAACATCAGCGATGGGGCACAATTCCTCTCAATGACACCAACAATAGGGCCCAATAACATCAGCGATGGGAAACAATTCCTCTCAATGACACCAACAATAAGGCCCAATAACATCAGTGATGGGGAACAGTTCCTCTCAATGACACCAACAATAGGGCCCAATAACATCAGTGATGGGGCACAATTCCTCTCAATGACACCAACAATAGGGCCCAATAACATCAGTGATAGGGCACATAGCTACCAACTGTCCCTGATTTGGAGGGACTGTCCCTGATTTGGAACAATGTCTCTCTGTTCCTCATTCCTCCTCATTTGTCCCTCATTTTGGTCTGATCTCTATAGATGTATATAAAATGCACTTTTTAATCTATCAAAAGGTGTTTTCCAGCACTAAACCTTTCATCTGATTCCTGAATTGCTGCATTTGTAAATTTCAAAAGCCAATATAAAGGAATATTAGTGGTAAAAAAACGCACTCTTTTGTACAATTCTCCTTTAAGGGGGCGTGGCAAGGGGCGTGTCCTATCCCTCCATACTTTTGATGATAGGTGTCCCTCATTCCCATCTCAAAAAGTTGAGAGGTATGATGACACCAACAATAGGGCCTAATAACATCAGTGATGGTGCACAATTCCTCTCAATGACACAAACAATAAGGCCCAATAATATCAGTGGTGGGAAACAATTCCTCTAAATGACACCAACAATAGGGCCCAATCACATCAGTGATGGGGCACAATTCCTCTCAATTCCTCCTGGCTCCTCCTCTTTAGCCAGTGCCCCCAGAGGAAGTGAGCGTGGTGGCTTCCTTGGTTTGAGGGTGTGAGAGGACAGCCTCAGCACCTGCCCTCACCCTCGTTCCTCCCCCTTATTTCTATTTACTACAACCCTCGTCTTTTATATAGATTGTATTTGTGTGCCCTAAAATTAAAAATTTGTGTATTTTTTTTTTTAATGCAATTTTGTGTACGATAAACCATTTTTCATAAGGGTCTCTGTTTCATGTTTTAGGGGTTTTAGGTAATCTTCAGGTCTAATTTTTCTTTTTTTAAACGTGCGCAAAAAAATGCAAAGATGGCAGCAAACAGTATAAGCTCTATTAAAAAGCAGCTCCCCGCTGAATATTTTAACATTTTATTTATTTATTTTTTTGTCATTAGTACCATCCCCTGACAATTGCGCGGTCGTGTGACGTGGCTCTCAAACTAAATTGGCGTCCCTTTTTTCCCACAAATAGAGCTTTCTTTTGGTGGTATTTGATCGCCCCTGCGGTTTTTGTTTTTTGCGCTATAAACAAAAATAGAGCGACAATTTTGAAAAAAATTTAATATTTTTTACTTTTTGCTATAATAAATATCCCCCAAAAATATATAAAAAATTGTTTTTTTTCCTCAGTTTAGGCCGATACGTATTCTTCTACATATTTTTGGTTAAAATTGCAATAAGCGTTTATTGATTGGTTTGCGCAAAAGTTATAGCGTCTACAAAATAGGGGATAGTTTTATGGCATTTTTATTAATAATTATTTTTTACTAGTAATGGCGGCGATCAACGATTTTTATTGTGACTGCGACATTATGGCGGACACGTTTGACAATTTTGACACATTTTTCGGACCAGTGGCATTAATACAGCGATCAGTGCGATTAAAAATGCATTGATTACTGTAAAAATGTCGCCGGCAGTGAAGGGGTTAACCACTAGGGGGGGGGGAGGGGTTAAGTGTGACTTGTGTGTTTTTTTTACTGTAGGGGGCGTGGCTTGGCTTGTGACATCACTGATCGTTTTTCCCTATGACAGGGAACATATATATTTTTTATAATTTTTCCAACTTTATTATTTTTTTTAATTATTTTTTTTTACAATATTATTTGTAGCAAGGTCCCAGGCCTCCTTTAGTCTAATGAGAACTTCCAGAGCCAAGGACAGTTGACATCCCTCTGTATGTGGTGGGTTGAGGTCCAGGTACTCTGCAGAGTAGCTGAGCATTGCCACGACTACCGTTCACCCTTCCCACCTGGTGCCACCCAGCGAAGGAAGACATTCTAGAGGGCAGAGAGGTTAACCTATGGCCTCACTCTTGATCTCGGTCCATGACTTGGCCGAGTAAACAAGCCTACCTCTTTTGGTTTTGAAATGCGAAGGATCCGAGGGCTCACAAAAGCTCACGGCCCGAGTTACGCCGCTTTCGGCATTATTAATTTATTGTTCTACCGCCGCCACTTTGCCAACATAGCCTCTGTCCATCCGTAAGCTAGCACGGCCTTACCAGCACGAGCCAGGCTCAGCAGGCTAGTAATGGCGGCGATCAAGTTTTGGATCGATTTTTGTGACTGCGACATTATCGTAGCAGCCGCTCACACCTATGGGGGGGGGGGGGGGTCACCATTGGCGGACACTCCAGGCCCGTCGAGACAATTTTCAGCGTTATTGACAGCACGATACGCCAGTACGTGGCCAGCCAAGGATCCAGTTGACATCCCTCTGTATGTGGTGGGTTGTGAGGCATGGTGGGTGCACAGGTTTTTTTTTGTTGAGGGTAGTTAAGTCACTGGGGGCCAGGCACTTCCAGAGCCAAGGACAGTTGACATCCCTCTGTATGTGGTGGGTTGTGAGGCATGGTGGGTGCTGATCTTGCATTGCCCTTCTCATATCTAATGGCACCAAGTACCCGGCCACCTAGCGGTAGAAGAGAAAAGTGCAACAAGGCCAAGATCAGAGAGACTTCAAAGCGAGAGAGAAAGAGACATCAGAGAGAGAGAGAGATCAGAAACAGATATCAGTGACAGTCGCACTAGTAAGCACGGGGAGAGGTTTATTTACACTTACCATATGCTCATAATCTGATCTTGCATTGCCCTTCTCATATCTAATGGCACCAAGTACCCGGCCACCTAGCGGTAGAAGAGAAAAGTGCAACAAGGCCAAGATCAGAGAGACTTCAAAGCGAGAGAGAGAGAGAGATCAGAAACAGATATCAGTGACACGGTCACGGAGCTCAGGATCGGGTCGCGAGCGCGCCGACGCCGGCGCGTTCGCAACCCATGACTGGGCTCTTAATGAGCAACGTACCTGTACGTTGTTGTGCCCAGCCGTGCCATTCTGCCGACGTAAATGTGCAGGAGGCGGTCCTTAAGTGGTTAAACGATCGCTGTGCAAATACAGTGTGACATAAAAAATTGCAACAATCGCAATTTTATTCTCTAGGGTCTCTGGTTTTATATAAAATGTTTGGGGTTCTGAGTAATTTTCTAGCAAAAAAAAATACAGATTTAAACTTGTAAACAAACAGTTCTAGAAGAAGGCCTGGTCAGCTACTGGAGAAAAACAACAAAATAGAAAAAAGGATTTTGCTTTTTGTTGAATAGGCCCCCTTCCCCCGGTCCATTCTCCCCGCAGTCATTGTTTTTCTGAAGTACGAGAAGAAAACATTAAAGCAGGAACAATATAAACACTCATGAGAAAATGGCAAGCCTCGACTTGTATGTGTGATCCCTGCGAGATTAGCCGGCACAATGCAATGCTGTTATGCTTCAATGGCATTTATTACACAATATGTTTATGACCTGCAGAACACAGACAGCGAGACGGTTCTCTCCAACCTCTAATTGGACTATGAGAAAAATATCATTTGTGTAATGGACATTCCGCTATTTTTTCCCTTCCAGTGCGAAAAAAACTAAATAACAAAACATGGACTGTTTTAATGGCTTATTATTTTGTTTTATCCAGTTCAGTCATTTTCTTAAAGCAGACGCCCCAGTCACTTAAAAAGAGGAAGGCCTGATGGGTTTTACTTCCTCTTTTTTCCCCCCTGCAAAGTAAAAGCATAATGGGCTAGTCTGAAATCACATACTAGCCCATTATGTTGCACTAACCTGCAAACGAAGCCCGCAATGTCCCCGCTGATGGCTACATTAGGGTGACCACATTTCCAAACCATTCAGGGACACCCCCCCCCCCCCAAAAAAAATATATGATTTTCGATTCCTTTTTTGTGACCCCATAGATTTCACGGGTTTATTCTGGGACCTGTAGTTCTTCACTGGTTGGGGGGAGGTCACATCTTCAACTCTGTGGGGTTCATGGTGGGACCTGTAGTCCTCCACTTTTGGGGGGGGGGGGGGGTCACGTCTCTCAAAAGTGAAGGACTACAAGTCCCAGCATGACCCCCTGATATCTAAAGATATGACCCCCCCATTTGAAGGACTAACACTCCCAGCATGAACCCCTGAGATCTAAGCGTGTGATCCCACAGGTTTATGCTGGGACCTGTAGTTTTTCACTATTTTGGGGGCGGGGGGGGGGGGGGGGGGGGGGGGGTGTCACATCTTTAGCTCTGAGGGGTTCATGTTGGGACCTGTAGTCCTTCATTTTGGGGTGGTCACATCCCCAAAAGTAAAGGACTACCAGTCCCAGCATGAACCCCTCAGATCTAAGGGTGTGACCCCATAGATTTTACGGGTTCATGCTGGGACCCGTGAAGGGTGAGGTGGTTTAGTGTGCTGTGCTACACTCACACACACTAACTCCTGCAGATGGCTGTCTTACATGACAACAGGGCAGAAGGGCAGATACAGGGTGAGGTGATTTAGCGTGCTGTGCTAGACTCACACAGCACACACACACACTAATGCCGCGTACACATGGTCGGAATTTCTAAAAGGAAACAGTCCGATGGGAGCTTTTCAACGGATTTTCTGACTGTGTGTATGCCCATCGGTCTTTTTCTGTCGGAATTTCCGACGGACTTTGAATTGAGAACCTGTTCTCAATTTTTCCGACGGAAAACCTTTCGATCGGATTTTCCGGTCGTGTGTATGTAATTCTGACACGCAAAATTTAGACGCATGCTTGGAAGCATTAAACTTCCCTTTTATAGTGCTGTCGAACGTGTTTTATGCCGCTGTGTTACTGACCGTCGGAATTTGGTGTGACCGTGTGTAGGCAAGACAGTTTGAGCGAAATTCCGTCGGAATGCCGACGGGAAAACCATCAGAGCTTTTTCCGACGAGAATTCCGACCGTGTGTACGCGGCATTAGTGTGTGTGTGTGCTCCCTGCAGGCCATTACCATGTCTGGAAGACCAACAAGGAGAGGCAGACAGTCACGAGCCAAGAAAACAGGGCAAGCAGGCTCTGTGTCTAGAGACAACAGTGCTGGTCATGGACGCGGTGCATCGTCATCAGCACGTGGCCATGGGACACGCTTGTCCTTATTTTCGGCAGCTGGACAGGTTGAGCCACATCATGCCGAAGGCTTGGTAGAGTGGATGACCAAGCCCTCCTCATCCTCTCTCACCCAGGCTCAGGGTACTGGCAAAGCAGCTGCCAACGCATACTCAATGTCATCAGGCACCCCTTCCCTAGACCCACCGTGTCCTCCTGAGGAGTCCCCCGAACTGTTTGAGCACAGTGTTGGGTACATGCTCCAGGAGGATGCCCATCGTTTTGAAGGCTCCGATGATGATACCCAGCTAGAGGAAGGCAGTAGCGTGAGTGCAGAGAGAGGGGATGCTCAAGGACAGCAATCTGGCAGTCATGTTCCACCAGCTGCAGCTTACTGCCAGGTTTGCTCCAGTGGTGAAGAGGGAGGGGATGATGAGGTCACTGACTCCACGTGGGTGCCTGAACGGAGAGAGGAGGAGGAGGAGGCGGCACATCTCCAACGAGGCAGGATGCCCTCCGGGGGCCAGCTTGAGGCCAGCACACCAACTGAATCACACCGCAGAGCTCCGCCTGTGCAGGGCGCTGCCTCTGCACGTTATTACAAAAGTTCTTTGGTGTGGGCCTTTTTTGAGACGAGTGCATCAGATCGCACCCCTGCTATTTGCAACATATGTCTCAAGCGTATCTCGTGTGGCCAAAACATCAGCCGCTTGGGCACCACAAGCATGACCAGACATATGTTCACCTGCCATGCAGCTCGTTGGCAAGCGCACCTTAAAGACCCACACCAAAGAACAAAGCGGACCTCTCCTTGCTCCTCATCAGCTGGGATCTCCAACCCCACTATACCTTCAGTCCTCTCTGAAAGCTGCACTGAGAGGAATGAAGGTGTAGAATTAGGTGTGTCACAGCCAAGTACTTGCGGGCACTCTGCTAGCATTACACCGACGTCCGATTGTACCAGGCAAATTTCCCTGCCCCAGCTGCTGGACCGTCAAAAGAAGTTCACTCCCAGCCATCCACATGCCCAGCGGTTGAATGCTAGCTTGGCTAAATTGCTAGCACTTCAACTGCTGCCTTTTCAGTTGGTAGACTCAGCCCCCTTCCGTGAGTTTGTTGAATGTGCGGTTCCTCAGTGGCAGGTTCCCAAACGCCACTTTTTCTCACGGAAGGCGATTCCGGCTCTCTACCGGCATGTGGAAGACAATGTCTTGGCCTCGCTGGACAGGGCGGTCAGGGGTAAGGTGCATATTACCGCTGACTCATGGTCCCACAGGCTTGGACAGGGACGTTACCTATCTTTCACGGCCCATTGGGTCACTTTTTTGGCAGCTGGGAAGGATGCAGGACAAGGTGCAGTAGTGTTGGAGGTTGTTCCGCCACCACGCCTCCAAAATTCTACTACTGGTTGTGACACACCTCTCTCCTCCACCCCCTCCTCTTCTTCTTCCTCCATGGCCTCTTCAAGTGCTCTGTCCTCGGAACCAGCGGTGCTCCGTAGGCATCCAAGGGGCTACGCAAGTACGCAGGCAAAAAGATGCCATGCCGTGCTTGCGCTGGTGTGTTTGGGGGACAGGAACCACACTGGGGCAGAGGTTCTGTCAGCTCTGCAGGGGCAGGCCGAGAGGTTGACGCCACGCCAGCTTAAGCCAGGAATGGTGGTTTGTGACAATGGCACCAACCTCCTCTCCACCCTGCAACAGGGACAACTGACCCATGTGCCCTGTATGGCTCACGTCCTTAACCTGGTGGTGCAGCGATTCTTGGGCAGGTACCCAGGCTTACAGGATGTCCTGAGGCAGGCCAGGAAAGTCTGTGTGCATTTCCGCCGATCATATAATGCCAGTGCTCGGCTGGCCTAGCTGCAAAAGGAGTTGAACCTGCCCAAGAACTGCCTTATATGTGACATGCCCACCAGGTGGAACTCAACGTTGGCCATGCTGCAGCGACTGCACACGCAGTAGAGGGCCATCAATGAGTACCTGTGCGACTACGGCACAAGGACAGGGTCAGGGGAGCTCAGATTTTTTTCACCACGCAAGTGGAGCATGATCAGGGATGCATGCACTGTCCTGTCACCATTTGAGGAGGCCACAAGGATGGTGAGCAGTGACAGTGCATGCATTAGTGACACTGTACCTCTTGTCCACCTGTTGGAGCATACACTGCGTGGAATAATGGACAGGGCACTTGAGGCAGAACAGAGGCAGGAAGAGGAGGACTTCCTTGCCTCTCAAGGCCCCCTTTATCCAGACAGTGTTCCTTCTCTCCCACCCCATCACACAGGAAGAGGATGAGATGAGGAGGAGGAGGATTGTGTCAGCATGGAAGTGGAGCCTGGCACTCAGCATCAGCAGTCTTTTAGGGATGATTTACAGTCCCAAGAAACCGGTGGACTTGTACGTGGCTGGGAGGAGGTGGCTGTGGATCATGTCATCCTCAGTGACCCAGAAGACTCCGGACCGAATGCCTCAGCTAACCTACGCTGCATGGCCTCCCTGATCCTGCAAAGCCTGTGGAAGGATCCTCGTATTCTTCGGATCAAGGAGAGGGACCATTACTGGCTGGCCACTCTCCTTGATCCACGGTACAAGGGTAAGGTTGCGGACCTTATCTTGCCGTCGCAGAGGGAGCAGAGGATGAGACATCTCAGGGAGGCCTTGCAGAAAGGTCTGTGCAAAGCGTTCCCAGAGACTGGGAGGTTACAAACACCTGGTCCTGGACGACGAGTTGCTGAGGCTTCGCTCAGTAGAAGAAGGAGCGGCGGGGAAGGTGGACGTCTGACCGATGCGTTCAGACAATTTTTTAGTCCGCAGCCCCAAGGTATGATCGGTTCCAGCAACCATCGCCAGCGTCTGATATACATGGTGCAGGAATACCTAGGGGCAAGGTCAGACATGGACACCTTTCCCACCGAAAATCCTCTGGCTTACTGGGTCTTGAGGATGGATCACTGGCCAGAGCTTGCACAGTATGCAATTGAGCTACTGGCCTGTCCTGCATCTAGCATTCTTTCTGAACGCACATTCAGTGCTGCTGGAGGCTTTGCCACCGATCACAGGGTGCGCCTGTCCACCGACTCGGTTGATCGACTGACCTTCATAAAGATGAATCAGTCTTGGATCACCACCAACTACCAGTCACCTGAAGCTGATATAACAGAATAATTTATTTTGAAATGTCACATCCCTTCAAGACTGCCTATGCTGATGCTGAGTGACTGTCCTGTTATGTTGATTGACTGACTATCCTCTTCCTCCTCAATGATCCTGATGATAGCTTGGAAGAACATTTTTCTTTCTGGGTGCCACCACCAGTGGCTAAGGCCCAATTTTTCAGCCCCTGTTTAACAGGGGCTTGTAATTACAATTTTTTGTGCAATGCTTTGCAACAGGTCTCATTGCTGTGCTCCAAGTACCGTATCTGTGAGGGGTTGCAGTGTTGTGGCACCAGCACCAGTGCCTAAGGCACAATTTTTCAGCCCCTGTTAAACAGGGGTGTGTAATTACAATTTTTTATGCAATGCTTTGCAACAGGTCTCATTGCTGTGCTCCAAGTACAGTATCTGTGAGGGGTTGCAGTGTTGTGGCACAAGCACCAGTGCCTAAGGCACAATTTTTCAGCCCCTGTTTAACAGGGGCGTGTAATTACAAATCTTGATCTAATAATTCACAGCAGGGCCCATTCCTGCGCCCACTAAGAGTAACTGTGAGGGCTTACAGTGTTGTGGCAACACCGTCCACCACCACTACCAAAGGCCCAATTTTTTTGCCCCTGTTCAACAGGTGCATGCAATTACAATTCTTGATCTAATAATTCACAGCAGGGCCCATTCCTGTGCCCACCAAGTGTAACTGTGAGGGCTTACAGTGTTGTAGCACCAGCACCACCACCACCAAAGGCCCAATTTTTCCTAACACTGTTCAACAATGGCATGTAATTACAATTCCTGATATAATAGTTCACAGCAGGGCGTTCCAGCGCCCACCAAGAGTAGCTGTGAGGGCTTACAGTGTTGTGGCAACACCAACATCTAATGGGGCAAATTTCTGCAGAGTATATACGGCAGGCCCCTACTTTCAAACATCCAACTTAGAAACGACTCCTACTTGCAAACGGAAGGAGAAAACAGGAAGTGAGAGGAAATCTACCCCTAGGAAGGAAAATTCTATCCTGTTAGATTTAATTTGGGAAAAAGGTATCTCCTCTCTACTGATGCTTTATCACCAATCCTTGTTTCAATAAAAAACCCACTTTTCCAAAAACATTTGTCATTGAGACGGAAAGTGAGGTGAAATGTTTGGAACAGGTGCACAGACAGCAAAACAAATATTACAGGGGCAAATTTACCTGTTCAAAATTACAAACAGATTCTACTTAAGAACAAACCTACAGTCCCTGTCTTGTTTGCACAGCCTGTATACTGCTGTTCAGAGTATATAGGGTTGTAGCTATAGGGTTTTATTTTGGGTGCGGGGTTCCCCTTAATATCCATACAAGACCCAAAGGGGCTGGTAATGGGCTGGGGTGGGGTGGGGGGGGGGGGGGTGATGGGTTAGCCATGCCATTTTTCTAAAAGATTTTCATCCATATTGCCAGGACAAGACATGACATTAAAGCCGCAAGCAGTTTTAAATGGCTTATTTTTTTCCTTTACAATTGTCATTTTTTGCAGGGACAGTTCTAAACACGGGAAACACATGCCACTTAACAGGCATACATTAGACACCCCCCAGGTTCCATATTTAAAGGAATATTTCACTTTTTTTTTTTCACTTTATGCACCATTAAAATGACTGCTCCAGAAAAAACATCCCTTTTTAAAACTTCTTTTTGCATTGATACATGTCCCCTGGGGCAGGACCCGGGTCCCCAAACCTGTTTAATGACAATAACATGCATGGCCGTTATAATTAGCACTTTAGATTTCAAACGTTCACGTCCATTGTAACTAATAGGGTTCTAACGTTCGCGCAAACTTTCGGTCCGTTCGCAGGTTCTGGTGCGAACCGAACCCGGGGGTGTTCGGCTCATCCCTACAATTCATAAACATCAATAATGGATATTGCACATAAGTGACAAAGAAGTCAAAATAAAGTGACATAGTGCAGTAAGGTGCAAAAAAAGTCTTTAGTGCAATCTTGAGTGCTTCATGCCTTATCCCAGGGATCCCCCAGGGATCCCCCTGTATATTCCACCACGTGCTGTAATGGTTACACACCGCACTCACCAGATGTCGGTGACTCCCTTGCCTTACAGCAAGGAGATTCAACAAAGGTTTTTAGGTCTCTAAGGGAACCTGTCCCACGGGTTTCTGATATCTCCTATGGCTCTCAGGGGTCCTTGCTTCTCCCCTTTACGGTCCAGTATGGTCTCCCCAGCGTTGTTAGGCAGGTAGAAAATAAATCATAGTAAAAAATTCCTTAGGTATGTTTATTTTAAAATATCAGTTAGAAAGCGTCACGAATACAATGGTAATTATAAAGAAAAAAAAATAAAAGATCGGCCCTATTGAGTGGGCAAAAAGGTGGATGCCGCCTGAGCTCTGGCGTGCGTTCCACTTGCTGGCCAGAAGTGACGCGAGGGAACACCATCTTGATGTGTTTCGTCATCAATTATCAACGTCTTCAGAAGCAGCATGAAAGTTGACCACCACTGCTCAACAACTTGGACCAAGATATACTTATTTTCTACCTTCCACGCTGGGGAGACCATACTGGTCCGTACAGGGGAGAAGCAAGGATCCGTGAGAGCCATAGGAGATATCAGGAACCGTGGGACAGGTCCTCTTATGCCGCGTACACACGAGTGGATTTCTCGTCGGACTGAACTCCGAAGGACTTTTCGATGGAGTTCCAACGGAGTTCTGCCAAAACAGAATTGCCTACACACGATCACACCAAAGTCTGATCGCTTAGAACGCAATGCGGTACGACGGGACTAGAAAAAGGAAGTTCAGTAGCCAATAGCTGCCCTTGTGTCGTTTTTGGTCCATCGGAACAGCATACAGACAAGCGGTTTTCTTTTTTTTAACATAAAGTTTATTTATTTATTTTTTTCAAAAAACAAACAGAAAAAAAAACAGAACAACAACTTAGACAACAACTTGCACAAGTATTTCAGACATGTACACCAGGGCAATTTTTACGGAGAATTCAGATTTACATACTTCAATTTACAGATTACATACAGAGAGGAAGCTATACCATCTAATGCAACCTAGAGGATAACTGCCACTGTGGATTCCCTCAAGAGGAGGGGGGGGGGGGGGACAGGCCAGGCTCATCTAAATAATCCTGTCTATTCATAAATCTTGCTGGGGAGCATAAAGCTTCCCTGTAGACAGTATAAGCCGTCTGCCAAGTTTGAGTGTGCGAAGACCATTTCGTCATTAGTCTAAGGTCAGTTCCCTAGCCGCTACCCATGGGGCCCAGATCTTGTCAAACTTAGTCGGGCAGTTCCTACCCATGTACGTAAGTTTATAGAGAGGTAGGGCGTCATTAACCAGGGTCATCCAGAACTGCTTGGTGGGAGGCAGGGTTTGGTTCCATAGCAGAAGGATGGCTTTCCTAGCATAGAATGAGGTGTAGAAAACAAAAAGTTTTTTTCTCTGAGGGGCTTCAATGAGATCGCAGACCCCCAGTAGGAGAGTAGTTGGACTGTATGGGACCCTGATCTTTCCTATAGAGTTAATATCGTTTAGGACCTCTTGCCAGAAGGCTGCTATCGGTGGACATGACCATACAACATGAAAGAAGCCTGCGTCGTCTTGTCCACATCTGGGGCATACTGCTGAGCGGCCAGGATATATTCGTGCGAGGCGAGCTGGAGTGTATTGGGTGCGGTGTAAGAATTTCAGTTGTGTGAACCTGTCTCTAGCTGAGATCATCAGTGGTAGGTACTGCTGAATGCCCTCCTCCCAGTCGTCATCTGCTAGCTCCGGGATGTCAGTCCGCCATGCATTGTATAGCTGTGTCACCTTCGAGGTGTCTAGCACCGCCAGCATGTTATAGAGGGCAGAGAGCGTGCCCTTTTGTTCACCGGTTCTTAGGGTCATTTCTAAATCTGTCATTCGTAGCTTAGACCCTCGGGGAAATTGAGAGTGGTATGCGTGACGTAGCTGGAGGAACCTGAAGAACATGTGGTTCGGTAGGTCTCTGTCCCTCTTCAGCATGTCAAAGGAGGTCAGGTGGTCCGCCACCACTACGTCCCTCAATTGTGTAATGCCATATCTGACCCAGATAACCGGGTCCGGGATGGAGTGAAAGTGGGGCAGATTCGGGTTCCCCCACAATGGAGTATGAGGGGACCACGTATCCGGTTCTCGCACCAACGCGTGAACTGTGTTCCACACCTTAAGAGTCGTTCTCATTGGTGCAGATACCCCTTTGTTGGATTTGGGGCCCCTGAAGATCAGACTCCTGAGCTCGTCGTGGGATCCCAGGAGTGCGGCCTCTAATGCGGACGCAGGGTTGCTCGGGACCTCAGCCAGCCACCACCTGACAGTGACCAGCACTGCTGCCCAATAGTATTTTGTCAAGTTAGGCAGAGCCAGTCCCCCGAGCGTGAGCGGGAGTTGAAGGGTTGTTTTCGCTATACGAGGGGTTGTGCCTTTCCATATAAAGTTAGTGAGGATGCTGTCCACCTGTCGGAAGAATGTAAGAGGTATGGGCACCGGGCTTTGTCTGAAGAGATAGTTAAATTTGGGGAGTATCGTCATCTTAATCAAGTTAACTCGTCCAATCGGTGACAATGGAAGGGACTTCCATATCGCGCACCTCTGAGACATGTGGGACATTGCCGGGGATAGGTTTAGTTCGATGAAGTGGCCCAGGTCCCGATGTATCTCCACCCCAAGGTATTTAAATTGGGAGACCCTCCTGAGCTGTGCGTCCGATGGGCTAGGCGCGCTGCCAGAGTGTATGGGAAATAAAATGGACTTATCCCAGTTGATACACAGCCCGGAGTACCCCCCAAAGGTATTGATCACCAACAGCGCCCTCTGGAGGGAGACATCATCATCCCTGAGATATAGAAGGGTGTCGTCAGCGTACAACGACACCTTTTCGTGTAATGCACCCACTTGGATTCCCTGTATGGTCTGGTTGGACCGTATGAGGGCCGCTAATGGTTCTATTGCCAGTGCAAACAGTCCCGGTGATAGGGGGCACCCCTGTCTCGTACCCCTGCCCAGTTTAAAGGGCGGGGAGAGAACAGTTCCCGTGCGGACTCTGGCTGTCGGGTCCTTGTACACGGCTTCGACCCAGGAGATGAAATTGGGTCCGAATCCGAACTTGCGGAGGACCTCCCACAGATAGGGCCACTCGACCGTGCCCTTACCCGGCATAAAGCCCGTTTGGTCTCCGTGGATTAACGTATGTATTATCTCATTTAGTCGTCTGGCAAGAATCTTGGTGAGGACTTTGGCGTCTGAGTTGAGAAGGGATATGGGCCGATAGGACGAGCACAGCTGAGGGTCCTTGCCCGGCTTTGGAATAACTACTATTATGGCTTGGGCCATTGATGGGGGAGTGCTCTTTCATGTAGGGTTTTTGTGAACATGGCATGGAGTTTGGGTACTAGTTCTTCAGCGTATTGCTTATAAAATTCTGGTGGCAGCCCGTCTAAGCCCGGAGTCTTGCCCGTCTGCATTGAGCCAAGCGCTACCTGCACCTCCTCAATGGTGATTGGGGCATCCAGGAGTTCCCTCTCAGGAAGTGTGAGGGTCGGAAGGGACACTGTGTCCAGGTACGCCCTCAGTTCTCCCTCTGTGGACCGGACCCTCGGGGAGTACAGTCTGTTATAGTAATCTACAAAACATGCGTTAATCTCCACCGGGTCTAGCGTCAGAGTTCCATCGCCTCGCATTATTCGTGGAATAGCGGAGACTGTGGACTGCTCCTTGGAGATCCAGGCCAGCATTCTCCCAGTTTTGTCCCCCTGTTCGAATATCCTCTGCGTCTGGGTCAATAGTCTCTTGTTGGCCTTTGCTGTTCTAAGCAACGTGACCTCCCTATATGCCACTCTCATGTCTTGTGCCGTTACGGGGTTGGCCGTTTGTGCAAAACGTATCTCTAACGCTTGGGCCTTCTCCTCTGCTTCTTCTAAACATATCTGGTCATTTCTGCGTTCCCTATTTATAGAGGTGATATAGCAGCCCCTAATATAGGCTTTAAAAGCCTCCCAATCTGTGGCCGGGGAAGTGGAGCCTCCATTTATCAACCAGTATTGTGCTATCTGCTTGGCCATCTCAATTTCTAGGGTTGGGTGATTTATCCAGTATTTAGATAGTCGCCAGATTCTGTCTGCCTGGGGCGTCGCGGTTTGTATTGTGCATAGCAATGGAGAGTGGTCGGAGATACCACGGGGAAGCATCGCAATATCCCGGATTTTGGTCAGTACGCTAGGGCTACCGTAGACAAGGTCAATACGAGACAGGGTATTATGCGATGAAGAGTGGCATGAGTAGAGACGTTCCAGGGGATGCTTCCACCGCCATATGTCCACCAGACCATAGCTCTGTGCCCATCTCGATAATGGTGAGTCCACCGCAGGGTCAGGGGAGAGCCTGTCTAGAGAGGGGTTCGGGGTCATGTTGAAGTCCCCTAGAAGGAGTACATTGTCTGTCGGGAGTGTTGTGAGGATAGTGGCAATAGATCTTAGGGTCGTGAGGGTTGCAGGGGGGGGTATATAGAGCCCGACTATCACCAAGTCTATTGTGTCAACGACAGCGTGTATAACCACGTACCGCCCTTCCGGGTCCAGCTTGACTGTCAGTAGTTCGAACGCCAGTGACTTATGAACTAGGATACTGACTCCTCGGGCATGGCTGGAGTAGGTGGCATGATAATGGTGGTTAACCCATGGGCGTTTAAGACCCATGATCCTCCCACCCACCAGGTGCGTCTCCTGGAGTACGCATATGTGGGGATTATATTTTTTAATGTAGGCGAAAACAAGGGAGCGCTTGATCTTATCATTCAGTCCCCTGACGTTCCAAGAGAGTACCTTCAGGGGAGCCATAGCACGGTCAGATCTGGAAGATTGGCAGGATAGTATTTATTACAGCCCCCCATGGAGTCCTCAAGTCCCCGTACCTGTGGTCCAGTCCTAATCGACTGGGATATTGGGAAATTGGGTATGGTGGCATAGGTCCTCGTCTTAGTGGTGTGTTTGCCTGTATGCGTCTGTCCCCTAATAGTGCAGTAGTTAGTCTGAAAAAGCAAGAAATCAACAACCAAAAAACACAAAAAAAACATTAAACATAGCACCCAGCCCATCCCTCCCCACGCCGTGATCAACATATCACAGGACGTTTGTGTACCCAGAACCCAGAACTTTTTAACCTAGGAAGTAATCCTATGGGGGCGGTGTGTACAGATAGCACACCAAGGACACTGTCACATCTGCGGGGATAGGACACTCCGCGTACAGATGCGATAGAGGCAGCATCTAGAAAAACCACATGTCATGTAAAACCTACATTACTCAGGGTGGATGCCACCCAACACTTAGAGATATCTAAGGGCGCTTACTTAGTTGCATATAAACCTATTTACACATCACGTTAGCACAGTATCATAGGGCTGAGAAAGTACAGTATAAAATAAGGATTGAAAAAGAGGGGGGGGGGTAAAACATAAAAGTTAGCCCAGTCCTTTGAGCTGGTTACTCCAAAAAGAGATATGGTAGAAGACTCCATGTAAAATCAATCTCCTCCCTGCCCCCGACGATCGGGGGGAGAAGGGGGGGAAGAAATTGGGGGAGACCGCCACTGTGCAAGCAAAAACCCTCTCCCCCGCCACAACCCGCCACCCTCCCCGGCCCACCACATCAGGTTGGCTCTTCGTAGCTGGGGGCCATAGCAGAGTCATCCCCGGGGGGGCAGCGTGGGATTGTTAGCCACAGTTAGTAGATCTGGAGACAACACAGGAGCAGTCAAGGGGGGGAGAGAGGGAGAAGGGGCCTCCAGTGCTCGCCCGCCCCGCAGTAAGGAGCGTTGTGCAGTCTCGGGGGGGGACATCCGGGGGTTGCCTGGTGTCAGCAATAGAGGTCCATCCGTCCCCTGGGCATGAAGTATAGCTGCTGCTTTCCCCAATTATGGTGTCTCCCGATCGTCAACAGTTGTAAAAAGAGGGTTGCCCCCCCCCCCCCCCCGGGTCTCGTGTCAGTTACCTGCGCGTCCCGAGCCTTTTTTTCCTTTGCTTCACAGCGGGTGAACAATCCTCTTCGCAGCCGCAAAGAGGTGTAGCATAGCAGGCAGACACTTTCTTCAATGATGGCGGTGAGTGTGGAGATCGTAGCGGAGGGGGGTCATCACGGATGGGTAGGTTAGCGGTCTCTAGGGAGGGTCTCCACCCATCTCGAAGCCTCTTCAGGGGAAGTGAAGAATCTTGAAGTTTCACCATCGAGGACCTTCAGGCGCGCGGGGAAAAGCATGTTGTATTTTATCCCCCTCGTGTGGAGCAGCGCCTTCACTTGATCAAATGTTCGTCTTTGCCGCTGGGTTTCCATAGAGTAGTCCGGAAATATCATGAGCTTTACATTCTCATGGCGAAGGTCCCCCACCTTTCTTGCCTCTCTAAGGACCAAGTCCCGGTCCCGGAAATTGAGCAGCCGAAAGATAAAAGTCCGCGGAGGGGCTCCGGGTGGGCCTCTAACCGAGGGCATGCGATGGGCCCTCTCTACCACGAAGTGTGGAGAGAAGGGTGCCTGGGGAAAAAGCGCGCGAAGGAGCTGCTCCGTGTACTGTACCGGGTCTCGGCCTTCAATTCCCTCAGGGAGTCCCACCACACGGAGGTTGTTCCTCCTATTGCGGTTCTCCTGATCTTCTGCACGGGTTTCCACCGCTTTCATCCTGATCTGGAGGGTGCGGATAGAGGAGTCATGCTCCCGGAGGGTGTCCTCGGCGTCCCCGACTCTTCGCTCCGCTTCTGTCAGCCGGTCACGGACCTTGTCCATGTCTCTCCTGACCAGGCCCATCTCCATCTGTACTTGCTCAATTTTTGCCGTCAGGGAGGTCTGGCAGCCCGCAATCGCTTGCATGAGGGCGTTGAACTGGTCCGTCCCGAGCGTGGACGGGTCTGCTTGGTCGGTCTGGGACGCCATGTCCGTTGCGCACAGCACGCGAGGGCCCCAGGTTGTAGCAGGGGTTTTCTGTGCCGGAGGACGCTTGCGGTGGGATCCGGAGCTGCCCCTTCTCATGCCCAGAGGAATCCGGTGCTGCTTGTCAGTGTTAGCTGTAGTTAGATGTGTCGTAGGACGGATAAAATAGCCTCTAGTTGCGGAGCTCCTGACTCACACGTCCTACTCGGTCGCCATCTTGACCACGCCCCCACAAGCGGTTTTCTCGATAGGAACTGGTCCCGGTGGAAAGATTTGAAACATGTTCTATTTCTAGGTCTGTCAGAATTTTAGAAAGAAAAAGTCAGATGAAGCCCACACACGATCGGAATGTCTGACAGAATGATTCCGTTGGACCTTTTCTGCCGGAAAGTCCGGTCGTGTGTACAGGGCATTAGAGACATAAAAACCTTTGTTGACTCTCGTTGTTGTAAGGAAAGGGAGTCACTGACATCTGGTGAGTATAGCCATATAGCCATTACAGCACGTAGTGGAATATACAGGGGGATACCTGGGATTAAGCACTAAGCACTCAAGATTGTACTAAAGACTTTTTTTTTTGCACCTTAATGCACTATGTCACTTTATTTTTAATTCTTTGTCACTTATGTGCAATATCCATTATTGATGTTTACAGTTTATTACTTGGAGCATGTATTAATATATTCATATGGTATAGCAAGCGCTGCCTGAGATTACTATTGCTTAACCCTTTGCTGGACTAATAGACATCAGCTGCACATATAAGTACCATCGCTTGTGCATCCAGGTGCGGGTGTTTTTTCTCCTTTTTTGGTAATCTAACATTGACACCCACAGCAGATCGCATGGACACCGTGAGATTGCTGAGCAGTGCGATGCGGGGGAAACACCACAAATCTTGTGCGTTTCCTGCATTGCATCAGCGTGAACCAGGGCTTAAAGGCAACAGCCACATTTAAACATCCAGTGTACATGAGGCCTTAAAAGCCACTTTAAAAACAGCCACGTTATTGCCACGTGAAAAACATCCAACATGCATGAGGCCTTAAAAGTCAGCAGCTACAAATAATGTCAGTGGCTACAAATACTACAGTGCTGTCTTCACCACATCCAATGCTTCTAACCACTGCCGCTTCCTGGCACCGACATCTTGGAATTGGGAGGTGGCTGTGACTTACTGATATCTCACAGCTGTCTCCCCGCTGCGCATACAGACTGGTCCTGACGCCTTCTGGGACGTGACATTATCCCAGGAGGCTGCAGGTGGCAGCACTCACACTATTTCCCAAAGACAACCTCTGGATGTGATGCTAAGCACATGCACTCAACTTCTTTGGTCGACCATGGCGAGGCCTGTTCTGAGTGGAACCTGTGCTGTTAAACCGCTGTATGGTCTTTACCACCGTGCTGCAGCTCAGTTTCAGGATGCGTCTTATGGTGCGAATATTGACTCGTTGATGCCGCCGTGTTAGAATAGTCAGAACGGGGGGCATGGCTGGGTCGGACGGCCGCCAACTAGATGACGCACGCTGATGCTGTTGCAATCTGGGAGTTGTAGTCCGCTCCGCACTCGCTCAAGCTCTACCGGTGAGTGGAGAAGCAGCGCAGCCAGGGAACTACAACTCCCAGTATCTTGGAGGCAGGGTGTGCCAGGGAGTCAGGACTTGGGACCAACAAGACTGGCTCGGGCTGCAACTTTGCTTGACCCCAGGACAGGAGCATCACCCCCCCCCCCCCCCACTGGAGGAGGCCATGCGAGGACCTGCTGAGCTGGCACTAGCAGCTGCTATCACTAAGGTGAGAGACCCTGACACCCCCAGGGCCAGCTGACCCCCACCATCCCATACACCCCCCAATACACCCAATTTACTCTGCCCCAGTGTCCACCCAGTAACCTCAAAATAACCTTTAACACTGTGGGTCCTGCTGGGAGCTGGCCATAGTCTGTGGGTCTTGCTAAACTGTGTGTCCTACTGGCCACTGGCATGTAGGTTCTGCTGGGAGCTGGCCATGGCCAGCTCCCAGCAGGACCTACAGGCCAGCAGGTCCCACAGGTCTGCCGCCAGCTCCCAGCAGGACCCGCAGCCATTTGGTTCAGAATATTTTTTTCCTCCTCTAAAACCTATGTGCGTCTTATGGTCAGGTGCATCTTATGGAGTGAAAAATACGGTACTTTGCCAGCTTTTTGTTGCCCTGTCCCAACTTTTTTGAGATGTGGGTTAAGGCCTGGTCCACACCTATGGAGGTTGCAGTTTGCATATTCCAGGTGCATTTTTCATTTTTCAATACACATTTTTGGTCCATTAAAGTCTATGGAACCAAAAACCAGAAAAAAGTCCCTGGGCTCTTGCATAAAATGCACACAACAGCAAAACTGAAAACACACAAAAGAAATGCATAGGTGTGAAAAAGGCTTTAGGAAGTTGCAAATCATTGCGTTCTGTTTTTCTGTAGATTTTACACAGCGGCCCAATTTTTTGGGGATTGAGATTATAGTAAAGAACAAAACAAACAAAAAAAACATTATTTAAACTTTAGCTGTATATTTCTTCTCATTACAATGATCCATCCCCCCAAAAACTTCCAAAATGATTTCTCCAACCTCTGAATTTTGCAGGGAGACCACGTATGTTTACAATATTTTTATTTGTACCTGTAGTAGAGCCAAGAAACAATAATGCACATTTGGCTTTTTTATTTTACCTAAACACACTGACACTAAATAAAAAAAAATGTTTTTTGTTTTTTTTAAATCTACCCAAAAGGATACTGACTCTTATCTTTGACCCAGACCTTTATCCTGACATTTGACGCTGACATGTGAAGCTTGTTTATGCCTGGGTCACTTTTTGAACAGTGATCTGCTGTGGATCGTTTTTCAGAAAGCGGTGCAGGCATGGATATCAGGCATTCAGGTGACAATACTGTCAATTATACTACTTCCTAGGGTTTTTTTTGTCAGCCAATCGGGCTTTGTGGATGGGACTCCCACCAGCCTTAGTATTTGGCTCATGGTTGCAGCAAGACCCCATTGATTTAAATGGGTTGTGTTTAGCCGTTCCTCCAGGTTGGGGCTGAGCAAAGTAGTTAGAACATTTTGTGCTCTCCAATGCTGACTTTGACAGCTACCTGCATCATAGAACTGCATTTTACTGTGAGGGCCAGTGTGAACCTAGCCAAGAAGGGCTCTTGGCTGAAGAACTGTCAATCTCTGACCTGCCACTGCTCTCACCTACAGAGCTGGCAATCTCTGGCCTGTCACTGCTCTCACCTGCAGAGCTTGCACTCTCTGTCCTGTCACTTCTTTCACCTGCAAAGCTGGCATTCTCTGACCTGTCACTGTTCTCACCTGCAGAGCTTAAACTCTCTGACCTGTCACTGCTCTCACCCGCAGAGCTTAAACTCTCTGACCTGTCGCTGCTCTCACCCGCAGAGCCTAAACTCTCTGACCTGTCACTGCTCTCACCTGCAGAGCTTAAACTCTCTGACCTGTCACTGCTTTCACCTGCAGAGCTTAAACTCTCTGACCTGTCACTGCTCTCACCCGCAGAGCCTAAACTCTCTGACCTGTCACTGCTCTCACCTGCAGAGCTTAAACTCTCTGACCTGTCACTGCTCTCACCTGCAGAGCTTAAACTCTCTGACCTGTCACTGCTCTCACCTGCAGAGCTTGCACTCTCTGTCCTGTCACTTCTTTCACCTGCAAAGCTGGCATTCTCTGACCTGTCACTGTTCTCACCTGCAGAGCTTAAACTCTCTGACCTGTCACTGCTTTCACCCACAGAGCTTAAACTCTCTGACCTGTCGCTGCTCTCACCCGCAGAGCCTAAACTCTCTGACCTGTCACTGCTCTCACCTGCAGAGCTTAAACTCTCTGACCTGTCACTGCTCTCACCTGCAGAGCTTAAACTCTCTGACCTGTCACTGCTCTCACCCGCAGAGCCTAAACTCTCTGACCTGTCACTGCTCTCACCTGCAGAGCTTAAACTCTCTGACCTGTCACTGCTCTCACCTGCAGAGCTTAAACTCTCTGACCTGTCACTGCTCTCACCTGCAGAGCTTAAACTCTCTGACCTGTCACTGCTCTCACCTGCAGAGTTTAAACTCTCTAACTTGTCACTGCTCTCACTTGCACTGCTTAAACTTTCTGACCTGTCACTGCTCTCACCTGCAGAGCTGGCACTCTCTGACCTGTCACTGCTCTCACCTGCAGGGCTGGGACGTTTTGGCCGTGCATTGTGGTGTGCTGCATTGGAAAAAGTTGAGCTTGTCTTGTTTTTTGGTTCCTGGCGGCCATTCCAGGACATTACAGCACTGCAACTGGCAGTCTAGGTGTGATCGGGCCCTGAATGACAACCAAGTAGATTCCAGCTGAGACAAAACGCGTCAGTTGAGATGGATCAGGGTCAGGGAAGGGAAATGAGCAGATTCACTAGGTATGGTGACATGCCATGTACATGTGTTCTGGGGGTCATTTCCAACAGGACCCCAATTTACATCAATGTAGTGAAAACACCACAAGGTAGGTATGACTCGGTATGTAAGCATGTGCTCACTGAGGGCCTACAGGACAGGAGGGAGCAGAGACAATGTATCACAATGTACAGCCATTGGTGTCCTGTATAGGGGGCCATTCCCTGGGCCCCCCCTCTAATCTGAGAGGAATCAAATATTCATTGTATACCCCGGATCTTCTCACCTCCTGAAATTACTGTGGGCCCCAGAGAGAGGTGTGCTGTTCTCCCCCTTAGTGTGGCCCTCTCATGTCCCCTTAAGAATGATTCCATCATGCCCCCCCTCAGTGCGGTCCTGTCATGTCCCCCCTCCTCAATGCGGTCCTGTCATGTCCCCCCCTCTTCACTGCGGTCCTGTCATGTACCCCCCCTCTTCAGTGTGGTCCTGTTATGTACCTTCCCTCCTCAGTGCGCTCCTGTCATTTCCTCCCCCCTCCTCCGTGCGGTCCTGTCATGTCTCCCCCCCAGTGTGGTCCTGTTATGTGCCCCCCTCCTCAGTGCGGTCCTGTCATGTCCCCCCCAGTGTGGTCCGGTCATGTCCCCCCCTCCTCAGTGCGGTCCTGTCATGTCCCTCCCCCTCAGTAAAGTCCTGTGGTGTGTCCCCTCCTCCTTGATGTGTCATGTCCCCCCTCCTCAGTGCGGTCTTATCATGTCCCCCCCTCTTCAGTGCGGTCTTATCATGTCCCCCCTCCTCAGTGAGGTCCTGTCATGTCCCCCCTCCTCAGTGAGGTCCTGTCATGTCCCCCCTCCTCAGTGAGGTCCTGTCATGCCCCTCCCTCCTCAGTGTATGGCCCTGTCATGTCCCCCCTCCTCCTCCTCAGTGTGGTCCTGTTGTGTCCCTCCCCCTCAGTACAGTCCTGTGGTGTCCCCCCTCCTCCTCGGTGTGGTCCTGTCATGTCCCTCCCTCCTCAGTGCGGTCCTGTCATGTCCACCCCTCCTCAGTGCTTCTTTTTTTTTGGGGGGGAAAATTCTTTTTATTCACAGTTTTTTAAACAGCAATAAACAACAATAACAGAAACCCACATAAATTCCCCCCTCCCCCCTCCCCGTTGTGCAATGTCCCAAGTATAACAGGAATGTAAACACAATCACGTGCCCTCTGGGCTACTCAAATAATTTTACAGTACATGCTCAGGTAAAACAATAATCACAATCACCTAGTAGCTATACCGCCTGTCTCATCATTTCAAGCAGTGCATGTTTCTTTCGTGTAATATTTAACCCATTACTCATGCCCCCCCCCCCTCCTTCTTAGTGCAGTCCTGTCATGCCCCCCTCCCTCCTCAGTGCGGCCCTGTCATGTCCCCACCTCCTCCTCCTCAGTGTGGTCCTGTTGTGCCCCCCCCCCCCCAGTGCAGTCCTGTCATGTCCCCCCTCCTCCTCGGTGTCTTCCCATTATTTAAACTTTAGCTGTATATTTCTTTTTATTACAATGATCCATCCCCCCAAAAACTTCCAAAATGATTTCTCCAACCTCTGAATTTTGCAGGGAGACCACGTATGTTTACAATGTTTTTATTTGTACCTGTAGTAGAGCCAAGAAACAATAATGCACATTTGGCTTTTTTATTTTACCTAAACACACTGACACTAAATTAAATTTTTTATTTTTTTTTAAATCCTACCCAAAAGGATACTGACCCTTATCTTTGATCCAGACCTTTATCCTGACATTTGACCCTGACATGTGAGGCTTGTTTATGCCTGGGTCACTTTTTAAAGTAGTGATCTGCTGTGGATCGTTTTTCAGAAAGCGGTGCAGGCATGGATATCAGGCATTCAGGTGACAATACTGTCAATTATACTACTTCCTAGGGTTTTTTTGTCAGCCAATTGGACTTTGTGGATGGGAGTCCCACCAGCCCTTGTATTTAGCTCATGGTTGCAGCAAGGCCCCATTGACTTAAATGGGTCGTGTTTAGCCGTTCCTCCAGGTTGGGGCTGAGCAAAGTAGTTTGGTGCTCTCCAATGCTGACTTTGACAGCTACCTGCATCATAGAACACTGCATTTTACTGTGAGGGCCAGTGTGAACCTAGCCAAGAAGGGCTCTTGGCTGAAGAACTGGCAATCCCTGACCTGTCACTGCTCTCACCTACAGAGCTGGCACTGGTCTCACCTGCAGAGCTCGCACTCTCTGTCCTGTCACTTCTTTCACCTGCAAAGCTGGCATTCTCTGACCTGTCACTGCTCTCACCTGCAGAGCTTAAACTCTCCGACCTGTCACTGCTCTCACCTGCAGAGCTTAAACTCTCTGACCTGTCACTTCTCTCACCTGCAGAGCTTAAACTCTCTGACCTGTCACTGCTCTCACCTGCAGAGCTTAAACTCTCTGACCTGTCACTGCTCTCACCTGCAGAGCTTAAACTCTCTGACCTGTTACTTCTTTCACCTGCAAAGCTGGTATTCTCTGATTTGTCACTGCTCTCACCTGCAGAGCTTAAACTCTCCGACCTGTCACTGCTCTCACCCGCAGAGCTTAAACTCTCTGACCAGTCACTGCTCTCACCTGCAGAGCTTAAACTCTCTGACCTGTCACTGCTCTCACCTGCAGGGCTGGGACGTTCTGGCCGTGCATTATGGTCTGCTGCATTGGAAAAAGTTGAGCTTGTCCTGTCTTTTGGTTCCTGGCGGCCATTCCAGGACATTACAGCACTGCAACTGGCAGTCTAGATGTGATCGGGCCCTAAATGACAATCAAGTAGATTCCAGCTGAGAAAAACACGTCAGTTGAGATGGATCAGGGTCAGGGAAGGGTAATGAGCAGATTCACAGCTAGGTACGGTGACATGCCATGTACATGTGTTCTGAGGGTCATTTCCAACAGGACCCCAATTTTGCTCTCACCTGCAGAGCTTAAACTCTCTGACCTGTCACTGCTCACCTTCAGAGCTTAAACTCTCTAACCTGTCACTGCTCTCACCCACAGAGCTGGCACTCTCTGACCCGTCACTGCTCTCACATGCAGAGCTTAAACTCTCTAACCTGTCACTGTTCTCACCTGCTGTATGGTTTCCAACCTTCCATATTGCCTGATTCATTTGTTCCCCAGAGTATTCCTGGTCTTCATTCCACTTGGGCACAAGTCCGGGAGGCTTTGCGACATTCTAATGATAGGTACAGACTCCATGCTGACCACAGACGCCTGCCTGTGCCTTCCTACCAGGTTGGAGACAGGGTCTCGCAACCTCCGACTTCGTGTTCCCTCTCTGAAGTTTGCACCTCGGTTTATTGGGCCTTTTCGTATTCTTTGCAGGATTAACCCAGTGGCTTGCGCATTAGTAATATGCGTATATAAAATGTATTTCATGTCTCCTTATTAAAACCATTGGTCTGCAAAGGCTTTACCACCTTGGTGCAACGTCCTCACCCTGTACAGGTTGAGAACCATGAGTATGAAGTACAGTCTATTGTTGACTCCCGTAGGTGCATACAGTACCTGGTGCACTGGAAAAGGGACGGTCCGGAGGAGCGCTCTTAGGTCTCATCCTCAGATGTACATGCCCCTGTCCTCCTCCGTGATTTCCATAGACGTTTTTCCCCTCAAGCCTGGTGATCCTCCAAGGGGGAGGGGTCATTGAGGAGGGGGTACTGTCAGGGCTGGGCTCAGCCCTACCTTCTCTGAGCTGGCTGCTCAGCTGTCGGCTAATTGTCAGCTCCTATCGCTCCACACTGACTCACCTTTTGATCATATCCTGCTCATCAGTCCTGCCTACTTAAGCCGTCCAGTCCAGAGGATCTCTGCCTTCGCCTTGGTCACATCTCTAGAGACGCTCTCCTATGTTGCTGTTAAAGACTTGCTTGGCTGACATTCCTTCTAGCTCCAGATCCTGCTTGCTGTTCTACTACACTCATCTCTGGCTCCCTGATGTTTTGGCTTGTCTGACTATCTGTTCCTGAACTCTGGCTATGTTTTGACTACGTTACTCTGTTTACCTTTTTTTATTATTATTAAACAAGTGAGATTTAACTATACTTCTGTCTCAGTCTGATTCATGGTTACTGACAACCTGTTACTGCTCTCACCTGCAGAGCGTAAACTCTGTGACCTGTCACTGCTATAAACTGCAGAGCTTAAACTCTCTGACCTGTCACTGCTCTCACCTGCAGAGCTTAAACTCTCTGACCTGTCACTGCTCTCACCTGCAGAGCTTAAACTCTCTGACCTGTCACTGCTCTCACCTGCAGAGCTTAAACTCTCTGACCTGTCACTGCTCACACCTGCAGAGCTGGCACTCTCTGACCTGTCACTGCTCTCACTTGCAGAGCTGGCACTCTATGACCTGTCGCTGCTATCACTTGCAGAGCTGGCACTCTCTGACCTGTCACTGCTCTCACCTGCAGAGCTGGCACTCTCTGACCTGTCACTGCTCTCAGCTTCAGAGCTGGCACTCTCCGACCTGTCGCTGCTCTCACTTGCAGAGCTGGCACTCTCTGACCTGTCACTGCTCTCACCTGCAGAGCTGGCACTCTCTGACCTGTCACTGCTCTCACCTGCAGAGCTGGCACTCTCTGACCTGTCACTGCTTTCACCTGCAGAGCTGGCACTCTATGACCTGTCACTGCTTTCACCTGCAGAGCTGGCACTCTCTGACCTGTCACTGCTTTCACCTGCAGAGCTGGCACTCTCTGACCTGTCACTGCTCTCACCTGCAGGGCTGGGATGTTCTGGCCGTGCATTATGGTGTGCTGCATTGGAAAAAGTTGAGCTTGTCCTGTTTTTTGGTTCCTTGCGCCCATTCCAGGACATTACAGCACTGCAACTGGCAGTCTAGGTGTGATCGGGCCCTGAATGACAACCAAGTAGATTCCAGCTGAGACAAAACGCGTCAGTTGAGATGGATCGGGGTCAGGGAAGGGTAATGAGCAGATTTAAAACTAGGTACAGTGACATGCCATGTACATGTGTTCTGGGGGTCATTTCCAACAGGACCCCAATTTACATCAATGTAGTGAAAACACCACAAGGTAGGTATGACTCGGTATGTAAACATGTGCTCACTGAGGGCCTACAGGACAGGAGGGAGCAGAGACAATGTATCACAATGTACAGCCATTGGTGTCCTGTATAGGGGCCATTCCCTGGGGTCCCCCCTCTAATCTGAACTGAGAGGAATCAAATATTCATTGTATCCGCCAAATCTTCTCACCTCCTGGAATCACTGTGGGCCCCAGAGAGAGGTGTGCTGTTCTCCCCCTCAGTGTGGCCCTCTCATGTCCCCCCTGAGAATGATTCCATCATGTCCCCCTCTCAGTGCAGTCCTGTCATATGTCACCCCTCCTCCGTGAGGTCCTGTCATGTCCCCCCCCCTCCTCCTCCTCAGTGTGGTCCTGTCATGTCCCCCCTCCTCCTCCTCAGTGAGGTCCTGTCATGTCCCTCCCTCCTCCTCAGTGAGGTCCTGTCGTGTCCCCCCCTCCTCCTCTTCAGTGCGGTCCTGTCATGTCCCCCCTCCTCCTCCTCAGTGAGGTCCTGTCATGTCCCTCCCTCCTCCTCTTCAGTGCGGTCCTGTCATGTCCCCCCCTCCTCCTCCTGTGAGGTCCTGTCATGTCCCTCCCTCCTCCTCAGTGAGGTCCTGTCATGTCCCCCCCCCTCCTCCTCCTCACTCAGTGAGGTCCTGTCATGTCCCCCTCCTCCTCCTCAGTGAGGTCCTGTCATGTCCCCCCTCCTCCTCCTCAGTGAGGTCCTGTCATGTCCCCCCTCCTCCTCCTCAGTGAGGTCCTGTCATGTCCCCCCCTCCTCCTCCTCAGTGAGGTCCTGTCATGTCCCCCCTCCTCCTCCTCAGTGAGGTCCTGTCATGTCCCCCTCCTCCTCCTCAGTGAGGTCCTGTCATGTCCCCCCTCCTCCTTCTCAGTGCGGTCCTGTCATGTCCCCCCTCCTCCTCCTCAGTGAGGTCCTGTCATGTTCCCCCTCCTCCTAAGTGAGGTCCTGTCATGTCCCCCCTCCTCCTCAGTGAGGTCCTGTCATGTCCCCCCTCCTCTTCAGTGAGGTCCTGTCATGCCCCCCTCCTCCTCAGTGAGGTCCTATCATGTCCCCGCTCCTCCTCAGTGATGTCCTGTCATGTCCCCCCCTTCTCCTCAGTGAGGTCCTGTCATGTCCCCCCTCCTCCTCAGTGAGGTCCTGTCATGTCCCCCCTCCTCCTCCTCCTCAGTGAGGTCCTGTCATGTCCCCCTTTCTCCTCAGTGAGGTCCTGTCATGTCCCCCCGCCCCCCCCTCCTCCTCAGTGCGGTCCTGTCATGTCCCTCCTCCTCCTCAGTGAGGTCCTGTCATGTCCCCCCCCCCTCCTCCTCAGTGAGGTCCTGTCATGTCCCCCCTGCTCCTCCTCCTCAGTGAGGTCCTGTCATGTCCCCCCTCCTCCTCAGTGAGGTCCTGTCATGTCCCCCTTCTCTCAGTGAGGTCCTGTCATGTCCCCCTTCTCTCCTCAGTGAGGTCCTGTCATGTCTCCCCTCCTCCTCCTCAGTGAGGTCCTGTCATGTCCCCCTCCCCTCCTCAGTGAGGTCCTGTCATGTCCCCCCCTCCTCCTCCTCAGTGAGGTCCTGTCATGTCCCCCCTCCTCCTCCTCAGTGAGGTCCTGTCATGTCCCCCCTCCTCCTCCTCAGTGAGGTCCTGTCATGTCCCCCCCTCCTCCTCAGTGAGGTCCTGTCATGTCCCCCCTCTCCTCCTCAGTGAGGTCCTGTCATGTCCCCCCTCTCTCCTCAGTGAGGTCCGGTCATGTCCCCCCTCCTCCTCCTCAGTGAGGTCCTGTCATGTCCCCCCCCTCCTCCTCAGTGAGGTCCTGTCATGTCCCCCTGTCTCCTCAGTGAGGTCCTGTCATGTCCCCCCCTCTCTCCTCCTCAGTGAGGTCCTGTCATGTCCCTCCTCCTCAGTGAGGTCCTGTCATGTCCCCCCCTCTCTCCTCCTCAGTAAGGTCCTGTCATGTCCCCCCTCTCTCCACCTCAGTGAGGTCCTGTCATGTCCCCCCTCTCGCCTCCTCAGTGAGGTCCTGTCATGTCCCCCCTCTCTCCTCCTCAGTGAGGTCCTGTCATGTCCCCCCTCTCTCCACCTCAGTGAGGTCCTGCCATGTCCCCCCTCTCTCCTCCTCAGTGCGGTCCTGTCATGTCCCCCCTCCTCCTCCTCAGTGCGGTCCTGTCATGTCCCCCCTCTCTCCTCCTCAGTGAGGTCCTGTCATGTCCCCCCTCTCTCCACCTCAGTGAGGTCCTGCATGTCCCCCCCCCTCTCTCCTCCTCAGTGCGGTCCTGTCATGTCCCCCCTCTCTCCTCCTCAGTGAGGTCCTGTCATGTCCCCCCTCTCTCCTCAGTGAGGTCCTTCATGTCCTGTCCCCCCCCCTCTCCTCCTCAGTGAGGTCCTGTCATCCCCCCTCCTCTCCTCAGTGAGGTCCTGTCATGTCCCCCCTCCTCCTCCTCAGTGAGGTCCTGTCATGTCCCCCTCTCTCTCCTCAGTGAGGTCCTGTCATGTCCCCCTCTCTCCTCCTCAGTGAGGTCCTGTCATGTCCCCCCTCCCCCCTCTCTCTCCTCCTCAGTGAGGTCCTGTCATGTCCCCCCTCTCTCCTCCTCAGTGAGGTCCTGTCATGTCCCCCCTCCTCCTCCTCCCCCTCTGAGGTCCTGTCATGTCCCCCCCTCTCTCCTCCTCAGTGAGGTCCTGTCATGTCCCCCCTCTCTCCTCCTCAGTGAGGTCCTGTCATGTCCCCCTCTCTCCATGTCCTCAGTGAGGTCCTGTCATGTCCCCCCCCCTCTCCCTCCTCATGAGGTCCTGTCATGTCCCCCTCCCTCCTCCTCAGTGAGGTCCTGTCATGTCCCCCCCCTCCTCCTCCTCAGTGAGGTCCTGTCATGTCCCCCCTCTCTCCTCAGTGAGGTCCTGTCATGTCCCCCCCTCAGTCCTCCCTCCTCAGTGAGGTCCTGTCATGTCCCCCTCTCTCCTCAGTGAGGTCCTGTCATGTCCCCCCTCCTCCTCCTCAGTGAGGTCCTGTCATGTCCCCCTCCTCCTCCTCAGTGAGGTCCTGTCATGTCCCCCCCTCCTCCTCAGTGAGGTCCTGTCATGTCCCCCCTCCTCCTCCTCAGTGAGGTCCTGTCATGTCCCCCCCCTCCTCCTCTCAGTGAGGTCCTGTCATGTCCCCCCTCCTCCTCAGTGAGGTCCTGTCATGTCCCCCCTCTCTCTCCTCAGTGAGGTCCTGTCATGTGTCCCCCCCTCTCTCCTCAGTGAGGTCCTGTCATGTCCCCCTTCTCTCCTCCTCAGTCCTGAGGTCCTGTGAGGTCATGTCCCCCCTCTTCTCTCAGTGAGGTCCTGTCCTGTCATGTCCCCCCTCCTCCTCCTCAGTGAGGTCCTGTCATGTCCCCCCTCCTCCTCCTCAGTGAGGTCCTGTCATGTCCCCCCTCCTCCTCCTCCTCCTCAGTGAGGTCCTGTCATGTCCCCCCCTCCTCCTCCTTCAGTGAGGTCCTGTCATGTCCCCCCTCTCTCCTCCTCAGTGAGGTCCTGTCATGTCCCCCCCTCTCCTCCTCAGTGAGGTCCTGTCATGTCCCCCCTCCTCCCTCCTCAGTGAGGTCCTGTCCCCCCTCTCAGTGAGGTCCTGTCATGTCCCCCCTCCTCCTCCCCCCTCAGTGAGGTAGAGTGAGGTCTGTCATGTCCCCCCTCCTCTCCTCAGTCAGAGGTCCTGTCATGTCCCCCCTCTCTCCTCAGTGAGAGTCCTCCCTCCTCCTCAGTGAGGTCCTGTCATGTCCCCCCCTCCTCCTCAGTGAGGTCCTGTCATGTCCCCCCTCCTCCTCCTCAGTGAGTCCCCCCTCCTCCTCAGTGAGGTCCTGTCATGTCCCCCCCCTCCTCCTCAGTGAGGTCCTGTCATGTCCCCCCTCTCCTCCTCAGTGAGGTCCTGTCATGTCCCCCCTCCTCCTCATCAGTGTCCCCTCTGTCCCCCCTCTCCCTCCTCAGTGAGGTCCTGTCATGTCCCCCTCTCCTCCTCAGTGAGGTCCTGTCATGTCCCCCCTCCTCCTCAGTGAGGTCCTGTCATGTCCCCCCTCCTCCTCCTCAGTGAGGTCCTGTCATGTGCCCCCTCCTCCTCCTCAGTGAGGTCCTGTCATGTCCCCCCCCTCTCCTCCTCCTCAGTGAGGTCCTGTCATGTCCCCCTCTCCTCCTCAGTGAGGTCCTGTCATGTCCCCCCTCCTCCTCCTCAGTGAGGTCCTGTCATGTCCCCCCCCTCCTCCCTCAGTGAGGTCCTGTCATGTCCCCCCCCTCCTCCTCAGTGAGGTCCTGTCATGTCCCCCCTCCTCAGTGAGGTCCTCAGTGAGGTCCTGTCATGTCCCCCCTCTCTCCTCAGTGAGGTCCTGTCATGTCCCCCCTCCTCCTCAGTGAGTCCTCCTCATGTCCCCTCCCTCCTCCTCAGTGAGGTCCTGTCATGTCCCCCCTCCTCCTCCTCAGTGAGGTCCTGTCATGTCCCCCCCCTCCTCAGTGAGGTCCTGTCCCCCCTCCTCCCTCAGTGAGGTCCTGTCATGTCCCCTTCCTCTCTCCTGTCATGTCCCCCCTCCTCAGTGAGGTCCTGTCATGTCCCCCCTCCTCCTCCTCCTCAGTGAGTCCTGTCATGTCCCCCCTCCTCCTCCTCAGTGAGGTCCTGTCATGTCCCCCCTCCTCCTCCTCAGTGAGGTCCTGTCATGTCCCCCCTCTCTCCTCAGTGAGGTCCACCTCAGTGAGGTGTCATGTCCCCCCTCCTCCTCCTCAGTGAGGTCCTGTCATGTCCCCCCTCCTCCTCCTCCTCAGTGAGGTCCTGTCATGTCCCCCCTCCTCCTCAGTGAGGTCCTGTCATCCCCCCTCTCCCAGTGTCCTGTCCCCCTCTCTCCTCCTCAGTGAGGTCCTGTCATGTCCCCCTCTCCTCCTCAGTGATGGTCCTTCATGAGGTCCTGTCATGTCCCCCCTCCTCCTCAGTGAGGTCCCCTGTCCATGTCCCCCCTCCCTCCTCAGTGCGGTCCCCCCTGTCATGTCCCCCCTCTCCTCCTCAGTGAGGTCCTGTCATGTCCCCCCTCTCCTCCTCCTCAGTGAGGTCCTGTCATGTCCCCCCTCTCCTCCTCAGTGAGGTCCTGTCATGTCCCCCCTCTCTCCTCCTCAGTGAGGTCCTGTCATGTCCCCCCTCCTCCTCCTCAGTGAGGTCCTGTCATGTCCCCCCTCTCCCCGGGGGGGAACGACCTCCTCCTCAGTGAGGTCCTGTCATGTCCCCCCTCCTCCCTCCTCAGTGAGGTCCTGTCATGTCCCCCCTCCTCCTCCTCAGTGAGGTCCTGTCATGTCCCCCCTGCCCTCCTCCTCATGTGAGAGTCCTGTCAGTGAGGTCCCATGTCCCTCCTCTCCTCCCTGTCAGTGAGGTCCTGTCATGTCCCCCTCCTCTCTCTCCACATGTCCCCCCTCCTCAGTGAGGTCCTGTCATGTCCCCCCTCTCCTCCTCAGTGAGGTCCTGTCATGTCCCCCCTCTCCTCCTCAGTGAGGTCCTGTCATGTCCCCCCTCTCATCCTCAGTCCACCTGAGGTCCTGTCATGTCCCCCTCTCTCCTCCTCAGTGAGGTCCTGTCATGTCCCCCCTCTCCTCCTCCTCCTCAGTGAGGTCCTGTCATGTCCCCCCTCTCCCTCCTCCTCAGTGAGGTCCTGTCATGAGGTCCCCCCCTCCTCCTCCTCAGTGAGTGAGGTCCCTGTCATGTCCCCCCTCCTCCTCAGAGGTCTCAGTGAGGTCCTGTCATGTCCCCCCCTCTCCTCCTCAGTGAGGTCCTGTCATGTCCCCCCTCTCTCCTCCTCAGTGAGGTCCTGTCATGTCCCCCCTGAGGTCCCCCTGTCATGTCCCCCCCCTCCTCCCTCCTACGTCCTCCTCCTCAGTGAGGTCCTGTCATGTCCCCCTCTCTCCTCAGTGAGGTCCTCAGTGAGGTCCTGTCATGTCCCCCCTCATGAGGTCCTCTCCTCAGTGAGGTCCTGTCATGTCCCCCTCTCTCCTCAGTGAGGTCCTGTCATGTCCCCCCTCCTCCTCAGTGAGGTCCTGTCATGTCCCCCCTCCTCTCCTCCTGCAGTGAGGTCCTGTCATGTCCCCCCCCTCTCTCCTCCTCAGTGAGGTCCTGTCCATGTCCCCCCTCCTCCTCCTCAGTGAGGTCCTGTCATGTCCCCCCTCTCTCCCGTCCTCAGTGAGGTCCTGTCATGTCCCCCCTCTCTCCCTCCTCAGTGAGGTCCTGTCATGTCCCCCCCTCCTCCTCTCCTCAGTGAGGTCCTGTCATGTCCCCCTCTCTCCTCAGTGAGGTCCTGTCATGTCCCCCCTCTCTCCTCAGTGAGGTCCTGTCATGTCATGTCCCCCTCTCTCCTCCTCAGTGAGGTCCTGTCATGTCCCCCCTCCTCCTCCTCAGTGAGGTCCTGTCATGTCCCCCCCTCTCCTCCTCAGTGAGGTCCTGTCATGTCCCCCCTCCTCCTCCTCAGTGAGGTCCTGTCTGTCATGTCCCCCCTCCTCCTCCTCAGTGAGGTCCTGTCATGTCCCCCCTCCTCCTCAGTCAGTGAGGTCCTGTCATGTCCCCCCTCCTCCTCCTCAGTGAGGTCCTGTCATGTCCCCCCCCCCCCCACCTCCTCCTCAGTGAGGTCCTGTCATGTCCCCCCTCCTCCTCTCAGTGAGGTCCTGTCATGTCCCCCCTCTCCTCCCTCCTCAGTGAGGTCCTGTCATGTCCCCCCTCTCTCCACCTTCAGTGAGGTCCTGTCATGTCCCCCCTCTCTCTCTCCTCAGTGAGGTCCTGTCATGTCCCCCCTCTCTCCTCCTCAGTGAGGTCCTGTCATGTCCCCCCTCCTCCCTCCTCAGTGAGGTCCTGTCCATGTCCCCCCTCTCCTCCACCTCAGTGAGGTCCTGTCATGTCCCCCCTCTCTCAGTGAGGTCCTGTCATGTCCCCCCTCTCTCCTCAGTGAGGTCCTGTCATGTCCCCCCCTCTCCTCCTCAGTGAGGTCCTGTCATGTCCCCCCTCTCCTCCTCAGTGAGGTCCTGTCATGTCCCCCCTCTCTCCTCAGTGAGGTCCTGTCATGTCCCCCCCCTCCTCCTCAGTGAGGTCCTGTCATGTCCCCCCTCCTCCTCCTCAGTGAGGTCCTGTCATGTCCCCCCCTCCTCCCCTCAGTGAGGTCCTGTCATGTCCCCCCTCCTCCTCAGTGAGGTCCTGTCATGTCCCCCCCCCTCCTCCTCCTCAGTGAGGTCCTGTCATGTCCCCCACCTCCTCCTCAGTGAGGTCCTGTCATGTCCCCCCTCCTCCTCCTCAGTGAGGTCCTGTCATGTCCCCCCTCCTTCTCCTCAGTGAGGTCCTGTCATGTCCCCCTCTCTCCTCAGTGAGGTCCTGTCATGTCCCCCTCTCCTCCTCAGTGAGGTCCTGTCATGTCCCCCCTCTCTCCCTGTCCAGTCATGTCCCCCCTCCTCCTCCTCAGTGAGGTCCTGTCATGTCCCCCTTCTCTCCTCCTCAGTGAGGTCCTGTCATGTCCCCCCTCCTCCTCAGTGAGGTCCTGTCATGTCCCCCCTCCTCCTCCTCATCCCCCCCCCTCCTCAGTGAGGTCCTGTCATGTCCCCCCTCTCTCCTCTTCAGTGAGGTCCTGTCATGTCCCCCCTCCTCTCCTCCTCAGTGAGGTCCGTCAGTCCCCCCCTCCCCCCTCTCTCCTCCTCAGTGAGGTCCTGTCATGTCCCCCCTCTCCTCAGTGAGGTCCTGTCATGTCCCCCTCTCTCCTCCTCAGTGAGGTCCTGTCATGTCCCCCCTCTCCTCCTCCTCAGTGAGGTCCTGTCATGTCCCCCCTCCTCCTCCTCAGTGAGGTCCTGTCATGTCCCCCCTCTCTCCTCAGTGAGGTCCTGTCATGTCCCCCCCTCCTCCTCATGTGAGTCCTGTCCCCCCCTCCTCCTCCTCAGTGAGGTCCTGTCATGTCCCCCTCCTCCTCCTCAGTGAGGTCCTGTCATGTCCCCCCTCTCTCCTCCTCAGTGAGGTCCTGTCATGTCCCCCTGTCATGTCCCCCTCTCAGCCCTCCCTCCTCAGTGATGGTCTCCTCCTCAGTGAGGTCCTGTCCCTCCTACTCCTCATGTCCCCCCTCCTCCTCCTCCAGTGAGGTCCTGTCATGTCCCCCCTCTCTCTCCTCAGTGAGGTCCTGTCATGTCCCCCCTCTCTCCTCAGTGAGGTCCTGTCATGTCCCCCCTCCTCTCCTCAGTGAGGTCTCATGTCTCCCCTCCTCAGTGAGGTCCTGTCATGCCCCCCTCCTCCTCAGTGAGGTCCTGTCATGTCCCCCCTCTCTCCTTCTCCTCATGTCCCCCCCCTCCTCCTCAGTGAGGTCCTGTCATGTCCCCCCTCCTCCTCCTCAGTGAGGTCCTGTCATGTCCCCCCTCCTCTCCTCAGTGAGGTCCTGTCATGTCCCCCCTCTCCTCCTCAGTGAGGTCCTGTCATGTCCCCCCCTCCCCCTCTCTCCTCCTCAGTGAGGTCCTGTCATGTCCCTCCTCCTCAGTGAGGTCCTGTCATGTCCCCCCCCTCCTCCTCCTCATTGAGGTCCTGTCATGTCCCCCCTCCCCCTCTCCACCTCAGTGAGGTCCTGTCATGTCCCCCCTCCTCCTCAGTGAGGTCCTGTCATGTCCCCCCTCCTCCTCCTCAGTGAGGTCCTGTCATGTCCCCCCCTCCTCAGTGAGGTCCTGTCATGTCCCCCCCCCCCCTCAGTGAGGTCCTGTCATGTCCCCCCTCTCTCCCCCCTCCTCAGTGAGGTCCTGTCATGAGTCCCCCCTCTCCTCCTCAGTGAGGTCCTGTCATGTCCCCCCTCTCTCCCTCAGTGAGGTCCTGTCATGTCCCCCCTCCTCAGTGAGGTCCTGTCATGTCCCCCTCAGTGAGGTCCTGTCATGTCCCCCTCTCTCCTCAGTGAGGTCCTGTCATGTCCCCCCTCTCCTCCTCCTCAGTGAGGTCCTGTCATGTCCCCCTCCTCCTCTCCTCAGTGAGGTCCTGTCATGTCCCCCCTCCTCCTCCTCAGTGAGGTCCTCAGTGAGGTCCTGTCATGAGGAGGTCCTGTCATGTCCCCCTCTCTCCTCAGTGAGGTCCTGTCATGTCCCCCCCCTCCTCCTCCTCAGTGAGGTCCTGTCATGTCCCCCTCTCTCAGTCCTGTCATGTCTTCCCCTCAGTGAGGTCCTGTCATGTCCCCCCCTCTCCTCCTCCTCAGTGAGGTCCTGTCATGTCCCCCTCCTCCTCCCCTGTCATCTCCCCTCTCCTCCTCAGTGAGGTCCTGTCATGTCCCCCCCCTCCTCCTCAGTGAGGTCCTGTCATGTCCCCCCTCTCTCCTCTCAGTGAGGTCCTGTCATGTCATGTCCCCCCTCTCCTCAGTGAGGTCCTGTCATGTCCCCCCCCTCCTCCTCAGTGAGGTCCTGTCATGTCCCCCCCTCCTCCTCAGTGAGGTCCTGTCATGTCCCCCCCCCTCCTCTCCTCATGTCCCCCCTCAGTGAGGTCCTGTCATGTCCCCCCCTCAGTGAGGTCCTGTCATGTCCCCCCTCAGTGAGGTCCTGTCATGTCCCCCTCCTCCTCCTCAGTGAGGTCCTGTCATGTCCCCCCTCTCTCCTCCTCAGTGAGGTCCTGTCATGTCCCCCCTCTCTCCTCCTCAGTGAGGTCCTGTCATGTCCCCCCCTCAGTCCTCCTCCTCAGTGAGGTCCTGTCATGTCCCCCCCCTCCTCCTCAGTGAGGTCCTGTCATGTCCCCCTCTCTCCTCAGTGAGGTCCTGTCATGTCCCCCTCTCTCCTCAGTGAGGTCCTGTCATGTCCCCCCCCCCTCTCTCCTCAGTGAGGTCCTGTCATGTCCCCCTCCTCCTCCTCAGTGAGGTCCTGTCATGTCCCCCCTCCTCCTCCTCAGTGAGGTCCTGTCATGTCCCCCCTCCTCCTCCTCAGTGAGGTCCTGTCATGTCCCCCTTCTCTCCTCCTCAGTGAGGTCCTGTCATGTCCCTCCTCCTCAGTGAGGTCCTGTCATGTCCCCCCTCCTCCTCCTTATTGAGGTCCTGTCATGTCCCCCCTCTCTCCACCTCAGTGAGGTCCTGTCATGTCCCCCGTCTCTCCTCCCCAGTGAGGTCCTGTCATGTCCCCCCTCTCTCCTCCTCAGTGAGGTCCTGTCATGTCCCCCCTCCTCAGTGAGGTCCTGTCATGACCTCCCTCTCTCCTCCTCAGTAAGGTCCTGTCATGTCCCCCTCCTCCACCTCAGTGAGGTCCTGTCATGTCCCCCCTTTCTCCTCCTCAGTGCGGTCCTGTCATGTCCCCCCTCTCTCCTCCTCAGTGAGGTCCTGTCATGTCCCCCCTCTCTCCACCTCAGTGAGTCCTGTCATGTCCCCCTCTCTCCTCATCAGTGAGGTCCTGTCATGTCCCCCCCTCTCTCCTCCTCAGTGAGGTCCTGTCATGTCCCCCTCTCCACCTCAGTGAGGTCCTGCCATGTCCCCCCTCTCTCTCCTCAGTGAGGTCCTGTCATGTCCCCCCTCCTCCTCCTCCTCCCCCCCTCCTCCTCCCCAGTGAGGTCCTGTCATGTCCCCCCTCTCTCCTCCTCAGTGAGGTCCTGTCATGTCCCCCTCTCCTCCTCAGTGAGGTCCTGTCATGTCCCCCCTCTCTCCTCCCTCATGTCCCCCCTCTCTCCTCCTCAGTGAGGTCCTGTCATGTCCCCCCTCTCCTCCTCAGGTCCCATGTCCCCCCCCCTCCTCAGGGTCCAATGTCCCCCTTCCTCCTCAGTGAGGTCCTGTCATGTCCCCCCCTCTCTCCTCCTCAGTGAGGTCCTGTCATGTCCCCCCTCTCTCCTCCTCAGTGAGGTCCTGTCATGTCCCCCCTCTCTCCTCCTCAGTGAGGTCCTGTCCCATGTCCCCCCTCCTCCTCCTCAGTGAGGTCCTGTCATGTCCCCCCTCCTCCTCCTCAGTGAGGTCCTGTCATGTCCCCCTCCTCCTCAGTGAGGTCCTGTCAGTCCCTCCCTCCCTCCTCAGTGAGGTCCTGTCATGTCCCCCCTCCTCCTCCTCAGTGAGGTCCTGTCATGTCCCCCCTCTCTCCTCCTCAGTGAGGTCCTGTCATGTCCCCCCTCCTCCTCCTCAGTGAGGTCCTGTCATGTCCCCCCTCTCCTCAGTGAGGTCCTGTCATGTCCCCCCTCCTCTCCCCTCCTCAGTGAGGTCCTGTCATGTCCCCCCTCTCTCCTCCTCAGTGAGGTCCTGTCATGTCCCCCCTCTCTCCTCCTCAGTGAGGTCCTGTCATGTCCCCCCCTCCTCCTCCTCAGTGAGGTCCTGTCATGTCCCCCCTCCTCCTCCTCAGTGAGGTCCTGTCATGTCCCCCCTCTCTCCTCCTCAGTGAGGTCCTGTCATGTCCCCCCCCTCTCCTCCTCCTCAGTGAGGTCCTGTCATGTCCCCCCCTCTCTCCTCCTCAGTGAGGTCCTGTCATGTCCCCCTCTCTCCTCCTCAGTGAGGTCCTGTCATGTCCCCCCCCCCTCCTCCTCCTCCCTCCTCATCCTCAGTGAGGTCCTGTCATGTCCCCCCTCCTCCTCCTCAGTGAGGTCCTGTCATGTCCCCCTCTCCCTCCTCCTCAGTGAGGTCCTGTCATGTCCCCCTCCTCCTCCTCCTCAGTGAGGTCCTGTCCATGTCCCCCCTCCTCCTCCTCAGTGAGGTCCTGTCATCTCTCCTCAGTCCTGTCCCCCTCCTACCCCCTCCTCAGTGAGGTCCTGTCATGTCCCCCTCCTCCTCCTCAGTGAGGTCCTGTCATGTCCCCCCTCTCCTCCTCAGTGAGGTCCTGTCATGTCCCCCCTGCTCCTCCTCCTCAGTGAGGTCCTGTCATGTCCCCCCTCCGCCTCCTCAGTGAGGTCCTGTCATGTCCCTCCCTGTCCCTCCCTCCCCCCTCCTCCCCCCTCTCTCCTGTCATGTCCCCCCTCTCATCCCCCCTCCTCCTCCTCATGACCGGTCCTGTCATGTCCCCCCTCTCTCCTCCTCAGTGAGGTCCTGTCATGTCCCCCCTCTCTCATCCTCAGTGAGGTCCTGTCATGTCCCCCCCGCCTCCTCCTCCTCAGTGAGGTCCTGTCATGTCCCCCATCCTCCTCCTCAGTGAGGTCCTGTCATGTCCCCCCTCTCTCCCCCTCCTCAGTGAGGTCCCATGTCCCCCTCCTCCTCCTCAGTGAGGTCCTGTCATGTCCCCCCTCCTCCTCCGCAGTGAGGTCCTGTCATGTCCACCCTCTCTCCTCCTCAGTGAGGTCCTGTCATGTCCCCCCTCTCTCCTCCTCAGTCCCCCCTCCCCTCTCCTCCTCAGTGAGGTCCTGTCATGTCCCCCCCTCCTCCTCCTCAGTGAGGTCCTGTCATGTCCCCCCTCCTTGTCCCCCCTCCCCTTCCTCAGTGAGGTCCTGTCATGTCCCTGTCCCTCCCCCCTTCCCTCCCTCCTCCTCAGTGAGGTCATGTCCCCCCCTCTCCTCCTCAGTGAGGTCCTGTCATGTCCCCCCTCCTCCTCAGTCGAGGTCCTCAGTGAGGTCCTGTCATGTCCCCCCTCTCTCCTCCCTCAGTGAGGTCCTGTCATGTCCCCCCTCTCCTCCTCCTCAGTGAGGTCCTGTCATGTCCCCCCTCTCTCCTCAGTGAGGTCCTGTCATGTCCCCCCTCTCTCCCTCCCCCTCAGTGAGGTCCTGTCATGTCCCCCCCTCCTCCTCCTCAGTGAGGTCCCCCCCTCAGTGAGGTCCTGTCATGTCCCCCCTCTCCCCCCCTCCTGAGTCCTCAGTGAGGTCCTGTCATGTCCCCCCTCTCTCCTCAGTGAGGTCCTGTCATCAGTGAGGTCCTGTCATGTCCCCCCCTCCTCTCCATGTCCCCCTCTCCTCCTCAGTGAGGTCCTGTCATGTCCCCCCTCCCTCCCCCCCTCCTCAGTGAGGTCCTGTCATCCCCGTCCCCCCTCATGAGGACCTGTCTCTCCCCCCATCCTCCTCCAGTGAGGTTCCTGTCATGTCCCCCCCCCCTCTCTCCTCCTCAGTGAGGTCCTGTCATGTCCCCTCCTCCCTCCTCCCCCCGTCCTCAGTGAGGTCCTGTCATGTCCCCCCTCTTCCTCCTCAGTGAGGTCCTGTCATGTCCCCCCCTCCTCTCCTGAGTGAGGTCCTGTCATGTCCCCCTCCTCCTCAGTGAGGTCCTGTCATGTCCCCCCTCTCTCCTCCTCAGTGAGGTCCTGTCATGTCCCCCCTCCTCCCCTCCTCAGTGAGGTCCTGTCATGTCCCCCCTCCTCTCCTCCCTCCTCAGTGAGGTCCTGTCATGTCCCCCCTCTCTCCTCAGTGAGGTCCTGTCATGTCCCCCCTCTCCTCCTCAGTGAGGTCCTGTCCTGTCCCCCTCCTCCTCCTCCTCAGTGAGGTCCTGTCATGTCCCCCCTCCTCCTCCTCAGTGAGGTCCTGTCATGTCCCCCCTCCTTCTCCTCAGTGAGGTCCTGTCATGTCCCCCCTCCCCCTCCTCAGTGAGGTCCTGTCATGTCCCCCCTCTCTCCTCAGTGAGGTCCTGTCATGTCCCCCCTCCTCCTCCTCAGTGAGGTCCTGTCATGTCCCCCTCTCTCCTCAGTGAGGACTCCTCAGTGAGGTCCTGTCATGTCCCTCCTCCTCCTCCTCAGTGAGGTCCTGTCATGTCCCCCCTCTCTCCACTTCAGTGAGGTCCTGTCATGTCCCCCTCTCTCCTCAGTGAGGTCCTGTCATGTCCCCCCTCCTCCTCCTCAGTGAGGTCCTGTCATGTCCCCCCTCCTCCTCCTCAGTGAGGTCCTGTCATGTCCCCCCTCTCTCCTCCTCAGTGAGGTCCTGTCATGTCCCCCCTCCTCCTCAGTGAGGTCCTGTCATGTCCCCCCTTCCTCCTCCTCAGTGAGGTCCCCTGTCATGTCCCCCTCTCTCCACTCTCAGTGAGGTCCTGTCATGTCCCCCCTCCCCCATGTCTCCTCCCCCTATCTCTCCCCCCCCTCTCAGTGAGGTCCTGTCATGTCCCCCCTCTCTCCTCAGTGAGGTCCTGTCATGTCCCCCCCTCCTCCTCAGTGAGGTCCTGTCATGTCCCCCCTCTCTCCCCCCTCCCCTCAGTGAGGTCCTGTCATGTCCCCCCTCTCTCCTCCTCAGTGAGGTCATGTCATGTCCCCCCTCCTCCTCCTCAGTGAGGTCCTGTCATGTCCCCCCTCTCTCCTCCTCAGTGAGGTCCTGTCATGTCCCCCCTCTCTCCACCTCAGTGAGGTCCTGTCATGTCCCCCCTCCTCCTCAGTGAGGTCCTGTCATGTCCCCCCTCTCTCCTCCTCAGTGAGGTCCTGTCATGTCCCCCCTCTCCTCCTCAGTGAGGTCCTGTCATGTCCCCCCTCCTTCTCCTCAGTGAGGTCCTGTCATGTCCCCCTCTCCTCCTCAGTGAGGTCCTGTCATGTCCCCCCTCCTCCTCCTCCACAGTGAGGTCCTGTCATGTCCCCCCTCTCTCCTCCTCAGTGAGGTCCTGTCATGTCCCCCTTCTCTCCACCTCAGTGAGGTCCTGTCATGTCCCTCCTCCTCAGTGAGGTCCTGTCATGTCCTCCTCCTCCTCCTCATTGAGGTCCTGTCATGTCCCCCTCTCTCCACCTCAGTGAGGTCCTGTCATGTCCCCCCTCTCTCCTCCCCAGTGAGGTCCTGTCATGTCCCCCCTCTCTCCTCCTCAGTGAGGTCCTGTCATGTCCCCCCCTCCTCAGTGAGGTCCTGTCATGTCCCCCTCTCTCCTCCTCAGTGAGGTCCTGTCATGTCCCCCTCCTCCTCCTCAGTGAGGTCCTGTCATGTCCCCCCTCACTCCTCCTCAGTGCGGTCCTGTCATGTCCCCCCTCTCTCCTCCTCAGTGAGGTCCTGTCATGTCCCCCCTCTCTCCTCCTCAGTGAGGTCCTGTCATGTCCCCCCTCTCTCCACCTCAGTGAGGTCCTGTCATGTCCCCCTCTCTCCTCCTCAGTGCGGTCCTGTCATGTCCCCCCCTCTCTCCTCCTCAGTGAGGTCCTGCCATGTCCCCCCTCTCTCCTCCTCAGTGAGGTCCTGTCATGTCCCCCTCTCTCCTCCTCAGTGAGGTCCTGTCATGTCCCCCCACTCTCCTCCTCAGTGAGGTCCTGTCATGTCCCCCCTCTCTCCTCCTCAGTGAGGTCCTGTCATGTCCCCCCTCTCTCCACCTCAGTGAGGTCCTGCCATGTCCCCCCTCTCTCCTCCTCAGTGCGGTCCTGTCATGTCCCCCCTCTCTCCTCCTCAGTGAGGTCCTGCCATGTCCCCCCTCTCTCCTCCTCAGTGCGGTCCTGTCATGTCCCCCCCTCTCTCCTCCTCAGTGAGGTCCTGTCATGTCCCCCCTCTCTCCTCCTCAGTGAGGTCCTGTCATGTCCCCCCTCTCTCCTCCTCAGTGAGGTCCTGTCATGTCCCCCCTCTCTCCACCTCAGTGAGGTCCTGTCATGTCCCCCCTCTCCTCCTCAGTGAGGTCCTGTCATGTCCCCCCTCCTCCGCCTCCCCCTCCTCCTCCTCAGTGAGGTCCTGTCATGTCCCCCCTCCTCCTCCTCAGTGAGGTCCTGTCATGTCCCCCCTCCTCCTCAGTGAGGTCCTGTCATGTCCCCCTCTCTCCTCAGTGAGGTCCTGTCATGTCCCCCCCCTCTCCTCCTCAGTGAGGTCCTGTCATGTCCCCCCTCCTCTCCTCAGTGAGGTCCTGTCATGTCCCCCCTCCTCCTCCTCAGTGAGGTCCTGTCATGTCCCCCCTCTCTCTCCTCAGTGAGGTCCTGTCATGTCCCCCCCTCCTCAGTGAGGTCCTGTCATGTCCCCCCTCTCCTCCTCAGTGAGGTCCTGTCATGTCCCCCCTCTCTCCTCAGTGAGGTCCTGTCATGTCCCCCCTCTCCTCCTCAGTGAGGTCCTGTCCTGTTCTCCATCTCTCCTCAGTGAGGTCCTGTCATGTCCCCCCCCTCTCCTCGGTGAGGTCCTATCATGTCCCCCCTCTCTCCTCGGTGAGGTCCTATCATGTCCCCCCTCTCTCCTCGGTGAGGTCCTATCATGTCCCCCCCTCCTCAGTGAGGTCCTGTCCTGTTCTCCATCTCTCCTCCAGGCTTCCCTTCTCTCTCTCTCCTGGCAACAACCATCCCTACGTCACGCAGTGCACCGGCTCCAGCCCCGCCCACGGGGCTCACCATGTAGCCTATCAGCGCTCTCTACTTCTTCCGCCCCACCTACCCCCTGCAGCCTTCTTCATGTGCACCGGCTGTGATCCCGCCCACCGGAGAACACCAGCCAGCCTATCAGCGCCGGACTTTCACGCCGCTCCGCCCCTCGCTGCATATTGATGATCCCGGTGAACGGAAGGCCGAGGTGTCGGTGAGGTAAGAGGAGGCAGGCGGACCGAGCTCCTCCTTCCCGGCCATACAGCAGAGCCTTCCTCCCGATATATACACCGGGGACACCCGACTACCACACGGAGCTGACCGCCGGCCGAGGCGGAGGACCGGAGGAGACCGGAGATTCCCCACAGGAGCCCAGGTACCCTCCCCTCCCCCTCCTTCATCCCTTCCCCCATCACCCCAGAACTGACACTCCAATCCCCGCCATCACCCGCAGAGCTGACACTCCAATCCCCTCCCCTTCCATTACCTGCAGAGTTGACACTCCAATCCCCCCCCCCCCCCCCTCTGTCATCCGCAGAGCTGACACTCCAATCCCCCCCCCCTCTGTCACCCGCAGAGCTGACACTCCAATCCCCCCCCTCCATCACCTGCAGAGCTGACACTCCAACCCCCCCCCCTCCATCACCTGCAGCGCTGACACTCCAATCCCCCCCCCCCTCCATCACCCGCAGAGCTGACACTCCAATCCCCCCCCCCCCTCCATCACCTGCAGAGCTGACACTCCAATCCCCCCCCCTCCATCTCCTGCAGAGCTGACACTCAATTACATATAAATTTTAATGATAAAATATATTTTTATTATTGTAATTCCAATAATTTATAATTTAATTTAATTTATTATATTTAATTAAATTATATTCAATTTATTAATTTCAAATATATATTTTATAATATATATTCATATTCCAATTCATATATTTATAATTATTTATAATATATTTTATTATTATAATTATAATAATATATTTATTATCTTCCAAATATTATTATATATTTATATAATATCATTATTATCAATAATATTTTTATATATATAATTTTATTATACAATATATAATAAAATATTATCATTATAATATATTATTAATATCCCCTTATATTAATTAATAAAATTATTTATAAATAATTTATTAATAATTTATTATTTATATATAGTTACATATATATCCTTTTTATTCATATTAATATCTTAATTGGTGTTTATTTAATTATTATTTTTTATTATATATCAATATATTTATATTAATTTGTTTTTTAATTAATATATCTTCTATTTTTAATATATTATTAATTATTTTTATATTTATGAATATTTATTAAAATTATTATATTATAATTTATATTATTATATTATATATTATTATTATATATAATAAATATTATTATATATTTAATATTAATCATATAATTTTATATATTATTTATATATTAATTATTAATAATATATATATTATTATAATTATGTAAATTTATTTTTTATTAATATATTTATTATTCCAATATCTTCAATTTTTATTTTTCAATTTTATTAATTAATCAATAATTTTTTATATATTTATATATATTATCAATTTTAATATAAAATAAATATAATTATTTTACACAATTTATTTCATTTTTTTATTATAATCAACTACCACCAAACACACAACACAACCAAAATACCAATAACCATAAAAAACAAACATACATACCCAGCCTCATATTCTCTTACACAACTAAATATCTCTTCAAACTTTCCACACCAATTTCCACACCTCCCCCACACCAAAACAAACCACACCCAAAAAAACAAAAACCAAACACACAAAACAAAAAAAACCAAACAAAACCCCACAAACCCCAAACACCCACCCACACACCCCCCACCAAACCCAAAACCAAACCCAACAAACAACCCAAACAAAACAAAACAACAACAAAAACCACACCACCACACCACCCACCCCCCAAACAAAAACCACCCCCCCCCAACCCACCCCACCAAACAACCCAACACCCCAACCAACCAACCCAACCACCCCAACCAAACCCAACCCAACCCCCCCCAACCACCCAACCCACCCAACCCAAAAAACCAAAACCAACACCCAACCCCAACCCCAAACCAAACCCACACAAAACCCAACACACAAAACAAACCCCAACCACAACACACACCACAAAACACCACCCCAACCCCCCCACCCACCCCACCCCCCCCCCCCCAACCCCCCACACCCCCCCCCCCCCAAACCCCCACACCCCAACCCCCCCCCCCCCCCACCCACCCCCCCCCACCCCCCACACCCCCAAAAAACCCCCCCCCCCCCCCCCCCCCCCCCCCCCCCCCCCCCCCCCCACACCCCCCCACCCCCCCCCACCCCCCCCAACACCCCCCCACCCCCACCCCCCAACCCCCCCACCCCCACAACCCCACCACAACCCCCCACCCCCCCCCCCCCCCCCCCCCCCCCCCCCCCCCCCCCCCCCCCCCCCCCCCCCCCCCCCCCCCCCCCCCCCCCCCCCCCCCCCCCCCCCCCCCCCCACACCCAACCCCCCCCCCCCCCCACCCCCCCCCCCCCCCCCCCCCCCCCCCCCCCCCCCCCCCCCCCCCCGCCCCCACCCCCCCCCCCCCACCCCCCCCCCCACCCCCCCCCCCCCCCCCACCCCCACCCCCCCCCCCCACCCCCCCCCCACACCCCCCCCCAACCCCCCCCCCCCCCCCACCCCCCCCAACAACCCCACCCCCCCCCACCCCCCCCCCCCCCCCCAACCCCCCCCCCCCCCCCCCCCCCCCACCCCCCCCCCCCCCCCCCCCCCCCCCCCCTCGGTCACCCGCAGAGCTGACACTCCAATCCCCTCCCCCCCCTCTCTGTCACCCGCAGAGCTGACACTCCAATCCCCCCTCCCCCCCTCTGTCACCCGCAGAGCTGACACTCCAATCCCCCCCTCCCCCCCTCTGTCACCCGCAGAGCTGACTCTCCAATCCCCCCCGTCACCCGCAGAGCTGACACTCCAATCCCCTCCCCCCCTTCTGTCACCCGCAGAGCTGACACTCCAATCCCCTCCCCCCCCCTCCGTCACCCGCAGAGCTGACACTCCAATCCCCTCGTCTATTGTTATCTCATGAGAGACCCTCGGCGCTGACACTCCAATCCCCCCACTGTCACTTGACTGACCCACAGAGCTGACACCCCAATCCTATACACCCATTACTCGAGGGACCCACAGAGTTGTCATTCCAATCCCCCCCCCTCACCCCCAACTGTCACACTCACCCCCAGAGCTGACACTAGTCCTAGACCAAGCCTGACTCGCAGAGCTAACACTCTCTAATCCTATACTCCCATTACCTGACTGACCCACTGAGCTCACACTTTAATCCTTCCTTCTACTGCCCATCACAAAACTGACCTGTCACCAGACTAACCTGCAGAGCTTTAATCTCTTCTCCACAGAGCTGATCTGTCACCAGGTTTACCCACAGAGCTGTCTCTCTGGCCCCTCCTATACTGCCTATCACCACAGAGCTGTCTCTCTGACCCCTCCTATACTCCCTATCACCACAGAGCTGTCTCTCTGACCCCTCCTATACTCCCTATCACCACAGAGCTGTCTCTCAGACCCCTCCTATACTCCCTATCACCACAGAGCTGTCTCTCTGACCCCTCCTATACTCCCTATCACCACACAGCTGTCTCTCTGACCCCTCCTATACTCCCTATCACCACAGAGCTGTCTCTCTGACCCCTCCTATACTCCCTATCACCACAGAGCTGTCTCTCTGACCCCTCCTATACTCCCTATCACCACAGAGCTGTCTCTCTGACCCCTCCTATACTCCCTATCACCACAGAGCTGTCTCTCTGACCCCTCCTATACTCCCTATCACCACAGAGCTGTCTCTCTGACCCCTCCTATACTCCCTATCACCACAGAGCTGTCTCTCTGACCCCTCCTATACTCCCTATCACCACAGAGCTGTCTCTCAGACCCCTTTTATACTCCCTATCACCACAGAGCTGTCTCTCAGACCCCTCCTATACTGCCTATCACCACAGAGCTGTCTCTCAGACCCCTCCTATACTCCCTATCACCACAGAGCTGTCTCTCAGACCCCCCCTATACTGCCTCTCACCACAGAGCTGTCTCTCTGACCCCTCCTATACTGCCTATCACCACAGAGCTGTCTCTATGACCCCTCCTATACTGCCTATCACCACAGAGCTGTCTCTATGACCCCTCCTATACTGCCTATCACCACAGAGCTGTCTCTATGACCCCTCCTATACTGCCTATCACCACAGAGCTGTCTCTCTGACCCCTCCTATACTCCCTATCACCACAGAGCTGATCTGTCATCAGATTGGGCCTCAGAGCTGACACTTCAATGCTGGCCCTTCATATACTTCCCATCACCCCATATTTCACTGCCTATCACCACAGAGCTGATCTTTTACCAGACTCGCGCATAGAGTTGACACTTCAATCCCTTACTATACTGTCCTTGACTACAGAGCTGACCTGTCTCCAGAGTCTCCCACAGAGCTGACACTTCAGTGCAAGTCCTTCTTGTACTCCCAACACACCAGAACTGACACTAATCTGTCACCAAACCTCCGGCACAGAGGTGCCGCTCTAAACCCGACTGTCCGGCACAGAGGTGCCGCTCTAAACCCGACTGTCCGGCACAGAGGTGCCGCTCTAAACCCGACTGTCCGGCACAGAGGTGCCGCTCTAAACCCGACTGTCCGGCACAGAGGTGCCGCTCTAAACCCGACTGTCCGGCACAGAGGTGACGCTCTAATCCCTTTCTATACTGCCCCTCACTGTTCCTGAACTCGCCAGGAGTGCTAACACTCTGAGCTCTAACTCTCCTGTGTATCATCAGCTGTGACTACATTCACCCACAGAGCTGACACTCTTTTTTTTTTTCTTTGGGGACTCTGTGGGTAATTGGGGGGGCTACAGGTTCCAGCATTCTTGTATAGCAGATGGTCCATGACCAGTTTCTGCACTTGTCCACAGAGCTGACACTTCAGTTTCTATTCTCTATCTCCCTGGTCTCATCCAATTCTGACCTCATGATAGCAGATCCTGAACCCCTCCCCTCCCCTGTGCGCACACAACCCATGACCCCCCCCCCCACCCCACTGTTTGACACCCTTTCAGTAGACCCAGTGACCCCCCCCCCCCCCCATTGCATCCCCCCCTCCCCTGTCCCCGAGCCTGCCCCCACGTAGCTGTCTGCAGAGTTTGTTATGTAATATGATGTTGGGGGAGGGGCTGTGGGTAATCATCCTCCAATCCCTCCATTGTAGATGAGTTGTGATGTGTGCTGGGACCTCCCCTCTCACCATATGTGATTTATATCAATGGATCTCTTGAATTGTTTTTAGAGGTGGAATTTACTTTTGCATTGTGCTTTCTCTGGCCCCCCCCCCTTCACATAGCTTGATTAGAGGGGCCGGCAGGGGGCTGTACGTAGCTTGGCGGGGGGGCTGTATGCAGCTTGGCGGTGGGGGGGCTATACGTAGCTTGGTGAGATTGGATGGGGGGGGGGGGCTGTATGTAGCTTGGCGGGGGGGGGCTGTACATAGCTTGGTGGGAGGGGACAGTGGGGTGGGGCTGTAGGTAGCTTGGCGGAAGGGGACGGCGGGGGACTGTACATGGCTTAGTTGGAGGGGATGGTTGTAAATAGCGTGGGGGGGGCTATACATAGCGTAATTGGAGGGGGGGCTGTATGTAGCTTGTTGGGGGGGGGGGGAGGGGCGGCTGTAAATGGCTTGATGGGGGGGCGGCGCGGGGGCTGTACGTAACTTGGTGGCAGGGGACGCCGGGGGGGCTGTATGTAGCTTAGGGGGGGGGGTGGGGGGGGGGGGGGGGGGGGGGGGGGGGTACTGCTTGTAGGGGTGGGGCGCTATACGTAGCTTGGGGGGGGGGGGGCTATACGTAGCTTGATGGGGGGGGGGGGGCTATACGTAGCTTGATGGGGGGGGGGGGGGCTGTACGTAGCTTGGTGGGGGGGAGGCTGTACATAGCTTGGGGCCTGTACATAGTTTTGCGGGAGGGGGCGGCTGTATGTAGCTTGGGGCGGGGGCTGTATGTAGCTTGGCGGGAGGGGGGCTGTACGTTGCTTGGTAGAGGGGACGGCGGGGGGCTGTACGAGGCTTGGTGGGAGGGGACAGCATCGCGGGGGGCTGTACATAGCTTGGCGGGAGGGGACGGTGGGGGGCTATATGTAGCTTGGTGTGATGGCACGGGGGGCGGAGCTGTATGTAGCTTGGCGGGATGTGACGGGGGGGCTGTATGTAGCTTGGCGGGATGTGACGGGGGGGCTGTATGTAGCTTGGCGGGATGTGACGGGGGGGCTGTATGTAGCTTGGCGGGATGTGACGGGGGGGCTGTATGTATCTTGGCGGGATGTGACGGGGGGCTGTATGTAGCTTGGCGGGATGTGACGGGGGGGCTGTATGTAGCTTGGCGGGATGTGACGGGGGGGCTGTATGTAGCTTGGCGGGATGTGACGGGGGGGCTGTATGTAGCTTGGCGGGATGGGACGGGGGGGCTGTATGTAGCTTGGCGGGATGTGACGGGGGGGGCTGTATGTAGCTTGGCGGGATGGGACGGGGGGGGCTGTATGTAGCTTGGGGGATGGGACGGGGGGGCTGTATGTAGCTTGGCGGGATGGGACGGGGGGGCTGTATGTAGCTTGGCGGGATGGGACGGGGGGGCTGTATGTAGCTTGGTGGGATGGGACGGGGGGGGGCTGTATGTAGCTTGGCGGGATGGGACGGGGGGGGGGGGGGGCTGTATGTAGCTTGGCGGGATGTGACGGGGGGGGGGGCTGTATGTAGCTTGGCGGGATGGGACGGGGGGGCTGTATGTAGCTTGGCGGGATGTGACGGGGGGGCTGTATGTAGCTTGGCGGGATGTGACGGGGGGGCTGTATATAGCTTGGCGGGAATGTGACTGGGGGGGGGCTGTATGTAGCTTGGCGGGATGGGACGGGGGGGGTATGTAGCTTGGCGGGATGGGGGGGGGGGGGGGCTGTATGTAGCTTGGCGGGATGTGACGGGGGGGGGCTGGATGTAGCTTGGCGGGATGTGACGGGGGGGCTGTAAGTAGCTCTGGCGGGATGTGACGGGGGGGCTGTATGTAGCTTGGCGGGATGGGACGGGGGGGGGTGTATGTAGCTTGGCGGGATGGGACGGGGGGGGGGGGCTGGATGTAGCTTTTGGCGGATGGGACGGGGGGGGGCTGTATGTAGCTTGGCGGGATGTGACGGGGGGGGGGGCCTGTATGTAGCTTGGCGGGATGGGACGGGGGGGCTGTACGTGCTTGGTGGGAGGGGACAGCATCGCGGGGGGCTGTACATAGCTTGGCGGGAGGGGACGGTGGGGGGCTATATGTAGCTTGGCGGGATGGGACGGGGGGCGGAGCTGTATGTAGCTTGGCGGGATGGGACGGGGGGGGGGCTGTATGTAGCTTGGCGGGAGGGGACGGCGGGGGGCTGTACATAGCTTGGCGGGAGGGGACGGGGGGGGCTGTATGTAGCTTGGCGGGATGGGACGGGGGGCGGAGCTGTATGTAGCTTGGCGGGGGGGCTGTATGTAGCTTGGCGGGAGGGGACGGCGCGTGGGGGCTGTACGTTGCTTGGCGGAGGGGATGGGACGAGGGGGGGGGGGGGGGGCTGTATGTAGCTTGGTGGGAGGCAGGCTATATTTGCATAGGTAACGCCGACATGTGACTCTGAATTTCAGTGATTGAAGGAACTGAAATCCAATGAATGTCAGAGGTTATGCAGATCTCAAACCGCCTTGATGGGTGGGTGTTCCTAGACAGGCTGTATTTGCATGCAGACCACTACATATGATGCTGAGCCTCTATGATCGACAGAACTGAAATCCCAAGAATGAAAGGGGTGGAGCCAGGGACAGTCAGGCTGGGGAGGAAAGATCTAGATCAGGGTTTCTCAACTCCAGTCCTCAAGGCGCCCCCACAGGTCATGTTTTCAGGATTCCCATTATGTTGCACAGATGATTTGATCAGTTCCACTGCCTTAGTAATTACCACAGCCGTTTCATCCAAGGGAAATCCTGAAAACATGACCTTTTGGTGCGCCTCGGGAACTGGAGTTGAGAAACACTGATCTAGATGATGCTGGATGTCTTCCAGCCAGGAATTGAGGCAGGGCTCTGTCTGACTTCCTGCAGCTTCTATTGCACATTGTGAGAAGCTCGCAGTGTGCAGTGAAATCGGAGGAAGCCGCTACAACTGTCCATAGACTGAAGGGAAGGCTGCAGCTGAGCTTTTAATATTTTTGCAGGATCCATGAAGTCTGTCTGATTTTGCAGCGACTTTTGCTGCGTTTAAATGTCTCTGATGCCGATAAGAGGCACTTTGTGCGTCCGTCTAATGCTCCCTACCCAGAGAAAAGCTTAGATCGGCCGCAAAGCCGGATAAAATTGTCTCTTTTTTTTTTTTTTTTTTTTCTTTTATTATTACCGTTTTTCTTTCTGCACAAATAACATTTTCCCACTCGATCGGAGTCCTTCATCATAATGACACATTGAAGTGGAGTATTTTGTTGTGCGGAGTACGGGATACGCGGGTGAATTTGCGTTTGGCCACTTACGATCTAATTTTAGTGCCTGTGGTGAAATGTTTTGCTTAGAGCTCCCGGGGCCGTCTCTCTCCACTCCGAAGATTTGACAGGCAGGCTGGATCACCGGCCAGTCCCAGAAGGAGAACGCTCCAGCAATGAACAGCACCTTGGATTTGAAGAGACGGAGCCCAGTCTTTTTTCCTGCTGGTCTGGATCAGATCCTGATCGCTGACCTCCACCAGGAGTCTGGTAAAAACACATCTTTTCTTTGCATTGTTTGTTTTTTTTTTCTTCTATGAATGATACGTTTTTTGTCCGTGTCGGGTATTTAAAGATCCTTTTTAAAGAGACCTCACTTCGTATATCGGCTTCTGAAGTGTTGCTCGGTTATAAGCATCCCCTGAGAATTTTAGAAGGTGAGATATCTGCCCTTCATGAATGAGATGTAGGCTGCTAGGACCTTTTCGGGACTGTTGGGTCATCAAAGTCTTGTCTAATTTTCTCTTTTGAAAGGTCGGTAATCGGGGATTTTTCCTTTTTTTTTTTTTCTGTTGGGTGATTTGAGTCATATCCACCTTTCTCCTAGAAAAGGTGGACCATCGGGGCTCTTTCTTTTTCTGCTATTGGGTGATTCAAGCCCTATCCGCTTATTCCCTATGAAAGGTGGGCCATTTCAAGTTTTTTTCCATGGCTGTTGTCTAATCAAAGCCTTGTCCACTTTTCTTCTCATATGAAAGTTGGACGATCAGAGCTTTTCCTTTTGGTTGTTGCATGACCAAAGCCTTGTCCACGTTACTCCTATAAAAAGCACAGTCTGAGCTTTTCCTTTTGGCAGTTGGTGGATCAAAGCATTGTCCCTTTTGTCTCCTATGAAGGGTGGGCCATTAGGGCATTTCCAATGCCTCGTTTCCACTGAGTGGATCGGTTCGGTACGCTATTTTCAGTGTGTCCATTATGAAAGCGGCCCATACAACCGAACCGCACCATTTAGGGTCCTGCTTCAGATGTGGGGCCATAGAAAATAGAACGGTTCGGTTAGGGTGGAGCTATGATATATTCCACTGATTGGCAGACGTTTTTCTTTGTCCACCAATCAGTGTGAGGCCACGCTAGGCATTTCTTTTCTAAACCCTGTATGGACCCTGGTGGTCCGACTTGCAGTGGAAACGCTCACCTGAATAGACCGGACTATTCTAACCCTTCCAAACTGTACCGAACCGATCCGCTCAGTGGAAACAAGGCATAACTTTTTCCTATGAAAGATGGATTTATTATTATTTATTTTTTTTGGATGATCTGAGTCTTCTCCACTATTCTCCTCCTATGAAAGGTGGACCATCAGGGCTTTTTTTGGGCTGTTGGGTGGTCCAAGCCTTATCCACTTTTCTCCTATAAAAGGGAGAACATTAGTGCTTTTCGTATGGCTTTTGGGTGATCAAAGCATTATCTAATTTTCCCCTATGAAAGATGGATGATGGGAGCTTTCCCTTGGGCTACTGGGCGATCAAAGCATTATCTACTTTTCTCCTATGAAAGGTGAACCATCTGGGTTTTTCCTCGGGCTGTTGGGTAATCAAAGCCTTGTCCACTTTTCCCCAATGGAGGTTGGCTATTATTATTATTATTATTATTAATTATTATTATTAATATTATTATTATTATTATTATGATAGGATAATAAATATTATGTCTTTTTCATATGAAAGATTCATAATGAGGGATTTTCCTTCTTTTTTTAAATTTTTTTTTATTTTTTTTTCTGAGTCTTATATACTTTTCTCCTATAAAAAGGTGGACCATTAGGGTTTTTCCTATGGCTTTTGGGTGAATAAAGCATTATCTACTTTTCCCTTATGAAAGGTGGATGATCAGAGCTTTATCTTGGGCTACTGGGCGATCAAAGCATTGTCTACTTTTCTCATCTGAAAGGTGGACCATCAAGGTTTTTCCATGGGCTGTTGGGTGATCAAAGCCTTATCCAACTTTCTCATTCGAAGGGTGGACCATCAATGCTATGATCAGCCATCGATAAAGCCTCAATGGTCCACCCTTCGAATGAGAAAGTTGGATTAGGCTTTCATCACAGCCCATGGAAAAACCTTGATGGTCCACCTTTCAGATGAGAAAAGTAGACAATGTTTTGATCACCCAGTAGCCCAAGATAAAGCTCTGATCGTCCACCTTTCATAAGGGAAAAGTAGATAATGCTTTATTCACCCAAAATCCATATCTACTTTTCCCTTATGAAAGGTGGATGATCAGAGCTTTTATCTTGGGCTACTGGGTGATCAAAGCATTGTCTGCTTTTCTCATCTGAAAGGTGGACCATCAAGGTTTTTCCACGGGCTGTGATGAAAGCCTTATCCCACATTCGAAGGGTGGACCATTAATGCTATGATCACCCAACGGCCATCGGTAAAGCCTCAATGGTCCACCCTTCGAATGAGAAAGTTGGACAAGGCTTTCATCACCCAACATCCATTGAAAAAGCCCTAATGATCCCCCTCTCATAGGTGAAAAGTAGACAATGCTATGATCACCCAACAGCCATCGGTAAAGCCTCGTCTACTTTTCACCTATGAAAGGTGGATGGTCAGTGCTTTACCTTGGGCTGTTGGGTGATGTTAGCCTTGTCCACTTTTCTCCTATGAGAGGGGCGCCATTAGGGCTTTTCCAATGGATGTTGGGTGATGAAAGCCTTGTCCAACTTTCTTCTATGGAAGTTGGAAATTTGGAGCTTTTCCTTTTGGTTGGCGAATGATTAGAACCTTGTCCACTTTAGTCTGAGCTTTTCTTTGCCTGTTGGTGGACCCAAGCATTGCCCCCCCCCCCCTTTTTTATTTTTTTCCCCCTTTTTGAAGGGTGGCATTATCCACTTTTTTTTTTTTTTTTTTTTTCCCCTTATGAAAGGTGGACAATCCGTCTTTTTATTCTAGATCAGGGGTGAATAAAACCTTGTCTACCTTTCTTCCATAAAAGGTGGACCATCAGGGTATTTCCTTCAGCTCTAGGGTGATTAAAGCCATATCCACTTTACTCCTATGAAACAGAATGATCAGAGCTTTTCCTATGGCTGTTGGGTGATCAAAGCTTTGTCCATCCTTCTGCTATGAAAGGTGGACAATCGGGTTTTGACCTTCAATAGGTGACCATTGCCTGTGATGGTCAGAAGCTTTCCTTAATGCATCAAGACATGGTCCAATAGTTGCAAATTCTACTTGAAATAATTACCTAGTTTCCTTTTTTTTTTTATTAGCCTTTGTGGCCCCTTTTAATGTTTTTTTACTGCAGTTTTTGTGTTTTAATGAGATGCATGGAAAATACTCTATAATCTGAGACCAGGTCTCGTAATATAGCATCTACTGTTGGTGGTTTATATATGATTTTATTGAGTGGAACCTCTGTAGCTTTGTGTGTTTACATACATTTCTTGTGTTGTCAGTATACCATAACAATGTCTTCTTAGTTTTGTGTTTTTGTATTTGGTTAACTCCCCCCTCCCGGCTTGTGTGTGCGTTCGCTGTCACTTGATCTGCACCTCCTCTTTGCAGTCTCTGTGTTTACTACACATCCTGCGCTGACTCTGCCGGCATGAGTTTGCTGCATTAGGATTTTACAGCAAAGTCATATATAACACTCACTAATATGGATTACTGCCCATTTATCTGACACAAGTTTAATTTTTCTTTACTTGATTATAAATTGGATTTTCTGGGGCTGATCGAGCAAGGGGTGGGGGGAAGGGTGCGTGTAAGAACCTATAAGACCAACAAGCTTAGTCAGTGCAGAGATCAGGGGGGGGGGGGGGGGGGGTGGTATGTGGAAGGTGATATCAGACAGTAACCAACAGCAGCCAATGAAATCTCCTCCCAGGATTTTATTTATTTTTTTTTTTTCTCCCATTACATGTAATTTTATATAGCATCAACAATTTACATTATTATTATTATATAATTATTATTATTATACAGTTTTTTATATAATTCTTTACATACTAGAAGTTCACCTCAATTCCTGCCCAAGGAGCTTGCAGTTTAAGGTCCCTATCATACATGCTTATGTATAGTGAAGGAAAAAAGTATTTGATCCCCTGCTGATTTTTGTATGTTTTGCTCACTGACAAAGACACGATCAGTCTCTAATTTTCATGGTCGGTTTATTTTACTAGTGAGAGACAGAATAACAACAAAAAAATCCAGAAAAACGCATTTCAAAAGCTTTTTTTTTTTTTTTTTTTTTTTTATAAATTTCAATAAGTATTTGATCCCTTTTGCAAAACATGACTTGGTACTTGGTGGCAAAACCCTTGTTGGCAATCAGAGGTCAGACGTTTCTTGTAGTTGGCCACCAGGTTTGCCCACATCTCAGGAGGGATTTTGTCCCACTCCTCTGTGCAGATCCTCTCCAAGTCATTTAAGGTTTCGAGGCTGACGTTTGGTAACTCGAACCTTCAGCTCCCTCCACATATTTTTTATGGGATTAATGTCTGGAATCTGGCTAGGCCACTCCAGGACCTTAATGTGCTTCTTTTTGAGCCACTCCTTTGTTGCCTTGGCCATGTGTTTTGGGTCATTGTCATGCTGGAATACCCATCCACGACCCATTTTCAATGCCATGGCTGAGGGAAGGAGGTTCTCGCCCAAGATTTGACAGTACATTGGCCTCGTCCATCGTTCCTTTGATGCAGTGAAGTTGTCCTGTCCCCTTAGCAGAAAAAAAACCCCAAAGCACAATGTTTCCACCTCCATGTATGACGGTGGGGATGGTGTTCTTGGGGACATAGGCAACATTCCTCCTACTCTAAACACGGCGAGTTGAGTTGATGCCAAAGATCTCGATTTTTGGTCTCATCTGACCACAACACTTTCACCCAGTTCTCATCTGAATCATTCAGATGTTCATTAGCAAACTTCAGACGGGCCTGTACATGTGCTTTCTTAAGCAGGGGGACCTTGCGGGCGCTGGAGGATTTCATTCCTTCACAGCATTAGTGTGTTACCAATTGTTTTCTTGGTGACTATGGTCCCAGCTGCCTTGAGATCATTGACAAGATTCTCCCGTGTAGTTCTGGGCTGATTCCTCACCGTTCTCATGATCATTGAAACTCCACGAGGTGAGATCTTCCATGGAGCCCCAGACCGAGGGAGATTGACAGTTATTTTATTTTGTGTTTTCTTCCATTTGCGAATAATCCTCACCCTCTCACCAAGCTTATTGGCGATGGTCTTGTAGCCCATTCCAGCCTTGTGTAGGTCTACAATCTTGTCCCCGACATCCTTGGACAGCTTTGGTCTTGGCCATGGTGGAAAGATTAGAATCTGATAAATTGATTGCTTCTGTGGACAGGTATCTTCTATACAGCTAACAAGCTGAGATTTTGAGCACTCCCCTTTTTTAAGAGTGCTCCTTATGTTCGCTTGTTACCTGTATAGAAGGCACCTGGTAGTCAGAAATCTTGCTTATTGATAGGGGAACAAATACTTTATTTCACTCCATTTTAAAAAAAGCAAATCAATTTTAACTTTTATTTTTTTATTTTTTTTTTTATGAGTTTTGTCTGGGTATTTTTATTTTTTCTGTCTCTAAAATAAACATACCATTTAAAATTATAGACTGAGCATTTCTTTGTCAGTGGGCAAACGTACAAAATCAGCAGGGGATAAAATACTTTTTTTTTTTTTTTGGTTTTGGACACCTGACCATCAAACGTACCTCCTATGGCCTTTTGGGCACCTGACAGTCAAACCCACCTCCCATGGCCAAGTGTGTGTGTGTGTGTGTGTGTGTGTGGGTATATAATATAATATAATATACTTTTATATAATATAATATAATATAACTATAATATAATATATATATATAACCAAAAGTATTGAGACACCTGCCTTTACACGCACATTAACTTTAATGCTTTAATGGCATCCCAGTCTTAGTCCATAGGATTTACCCTTTTGCAGCTATAACAGCTTCAACTCTCTTCTGGGAAGGCTGTCCACCATGTTTAGGTGTGTGTCTATGGGAAGGCCTGGCTCACAGTCTCTGCTCTAATTCATCCCAACGGTGTTCTGTCTGGTTAAGGTCAGGACTCTGTGTTGGCCAGTCAAGTTCCTTCACCCTAAACTCGCTCCTCCATGTCTTTTATGGACCTTGTTTTGTGTACTGGTCCAAATCATTTGGTGGAGGGGGGATTATGGTGCGGGGGTTGTTTTTTAGGGGTTGGGCTTGGCCTCTTAGTTCCAGTGAAGTAAACTCCTTAAAGCGGGAGTAAACCCAGTTCCAAAAAACACTTACATTCCCGGCATGCCGGAAATGCTAACTTTCACATTGGTTGTGCTCTCAACCAAACTTTCAAACCATCCAATGGCTGGTGTCATAACTTATCACGTGTGCAGCATTATTGCAGTTGAAGCATTATTAGAGGCCAAGATGGCAGCTTCCTTGACTGAAAACAATAGGAGGGTTTACTTCCACTTTTAAGGCATCTGCATAGTGAGACCCTTTGGACAATTTCATGCTCCCAACTTTTGTGGGAACAGTTTGGGATGGCCCCTTCCTGTTCCAACAAGACTGCGCAGCAGTGCACAAAGCAAAGTCCAATAAAGCTGCAAAGGGTGGGCCAGTTCCCTAAAGGGGTCATTTGGTGTGGAGGAACTTGAGTATCCTTCAGAGTCCTGACCTTAACCTTACTGAATGCCTTTGGCATAAGTTGGAGCACCAGTTACGAGCCAGGTCTTATCCAACATCAGTACCTAATCTCACAAATGCTGTTTTGGTGGAATGGAGTGTGTGGAACTGTGCCCAAAGTGTTATGGAAAGCCCTGCTAGAGGAGTGGAGCATATTACGGCCACCAAGAAAGGTCTGGGGCACAACTTCGTCTTAATGGCCAAAGTTTTGGAACAAGATGTCCAAAAAGCTCACATTGGCCAATTGGTGTTTAGGTATGTCTACCAGCATAATTTACAAAGAGGTACCTTTGTGCCCGGGTTGTGGGCCTCCTGGGCTTTACAGGAGAACGTCTGGAGTAAAATGAAGGTAAACCAATGTTCAGGTGACCTTCACACAAGGCCCATGCATTTCCACATATTATTGCATCTTTTTGTTCATGCGTTTTGATGCATCTTCACAACTTGGGGAAAGGACGCTCTTCAGTTGACTTCTGTAGGAGAATGGAGGAAATCGGTCTAGTGCAAACAAATGGGGGGGAAAATGTAGCAATAAGTTCACTTTTAGGCAGGTCTATGTTCCTCCACTTATTGAGGAACCAAAAGTCCCAGCGGTGCTGGTATTTGTAAATCTTCAGCAGATAGAAGTCTGTAGGTAGCCCAAGGCCTCCTTGCAGTGTGTGTAGAAATGCAGATGACCTTCATAGTAAACGTGAGTATGAAACGCTCTCCTTGTGTGCAGCTTTTATTGCTCTGCAGTTCCTGTCTGCTTGGAGCGGGCAGGATGGAAATTATTACTTCCGATCTTCTTTTTATTTCCTGCATAGGAACCCGTGTGATGATGATAAACCTGCAGCATGACGAGTGATGATAGCAAGGGGGTTACATGCTGGTTACATTCTCTACCCCCCCCCCCCCCCCTCATCGCTGATTCTTGCTACTTTCCCCATTGATAAACTCCGTCACTCTCTCTTTATTGTGTATTGATTGTGCTTGTAGGATGCGTCTTGAATATTAACAATGAGTGAGCTATTGGAATTTTTCCGGTGGTGATATCACTGCAGATCTTCACACCACTGATGGGAACTGTGCGAACAGACAGTTTGATACGTTCCATTGGTGGACACGATGAGTCCCTGGAATGATAACCGTTTCCAGGATTGGTAGACGACCTTGCTGAAAGTAACTAACTTCTTGTGCTGATGAACCATACTGTCACGATGTGGAATCGGGCTCAGCAGCCAATGGCTGTAGCAGTTGAGAGAGCATACCTCCCAACTTTTTGAGCTGGGAATGAGGGACAACTATCAGCAAAAGTATGCAGGCATAGGACACGCCCCCTTAAAGGAGATTTGTACAAAAAAACAAGATTGGTTAAACGCACAAGTGCTTTTTTTTTTTTTTTTTTCTTTTACCACTACTATTCCTTTTTTTATATTGACTTTTGGAATTTAGAAATCGGATGAAAGGTTTAGCGCTTAAACACTTTTTGATAGATAAAAAGTGCATTTTATATAAATCTATATAGACCAGACCAAAATGAGGGACAGAGGGACATTCCCTCGAAATCAGGGACAGTTGGGAGCTATGGAGAGAGTCATGAGTAATCAGCTGAATGTAACTACAAACAGATCGAGTAACGGATGATGCAGACTTATCTGAGGTGCGGGGGCCTAAGCACCAGCAGCTTCTCGCCAAAGCTCCCGACGGTGGGGATGGGTTTTCGCTACATGCCCATGCCAGGTCGCAGTCCTCAGGATCTCCCCAGCAGGGAGAGAGTAAGTAGGAGGCGGGTATCGGATGCGGCAGATAAGGCAGAAGCGTAGTCAATGAACAAGCCAAGGGTCAGTACTTCGTAGTAGAGCTGCACAAAAAATCGTGATCTCGATTTCAACCCCCTTGAATCTCCATTGCAGAGTTTGCTGATTCTTTCATATAACAAGTGGAGAGACTTATCTGCTCACTCAGCTGTCAAAAGAAAACATCGGGGCAGTCTGCCAAGTTTTTAACCTGAAACATTGTAACTAACCCTTCCATCATGGATCAAAGGGATAAACTTCTGTGTGTAAAGAAAAAAATCTGGGCAGTCTGCCAAGTTTTTAACAACGTGTAAAATGCAGAAAGTTTAACCACTTAAAGTCTAATGCTGCGTACACACGATCGTAATTTCAACCAGCAAAAGACTGATTGGAGCTTTTGGTCGAAAAATGCGACCGTGTGTATGCTCCATTGCACTTTTGCTGGCCGAATTTCCGCCAGCAAAAGATTGAGAGCATGTTCTCTATTTTTCGGTTGGAAAAAGTTCCGATCGTCTGTAGCAATTCCGACGCGCAAAAATTTCCTACGCATGCTCAAACAATTTTGACGCATGCTCGGAAGCATTGAACTTCATTTTCTCGGCTCGTCGTAGTGTTGTACGTCACCGCGTTCTTGACGGTCGAAAGTTCAGCGTACTTTTGTGTGACCGTGTGGTATGCAAGCCAAGCTTGAGCGGAATTCTGTCGGGGAAAAAACATCCAAGATTTTTCTGATGGCAAATGCGCTCGTGTGTACGCGGCATTAATCTTTTTCTGACACTTCTTTGTTTTAAGTTAAGATCAACAGAATGGCACAGCTGGGCACATCAACGTACAGGTATGTTGTCCTTTAAGATCCCAGCCGTGTCGCGCGTGCTGCCGCGCTCGCGACCCGGGCCTGAGCTCCGCGGCCGTGGGACCAGCGGACCCGATCGCCGCTGGTGTCCCGAGACCGGGTCACAGAGCTGAAGAACGGGGAGAGTCTGTGTAAACAAACCTCTCCCCGTGCTTCCTAGTGACACTGTCACTGATCGTCTGTTCGCTGTCCTAGGGAAAGACTATCAGTGATGTCACACACCAAGCCACACCCCCCAGACAGTTAGAAAACACACATAGGGCTCACTTAACCCCTCCCCGCCCCCTAGTGGTTAACTCCTTCACTGCCAGTGTCATTTACACAGGAATCAGTGCATTTAAATAGCACTGATTGCTGTATAAATGACAATGGTCCCAAAAATGTGTCAAATGTCTGTGTCCGCCATAATGTCGCAGTCACAATAAAAATTGATCGGCGCCATTACTAGTAAAAAATATTGCCTTTTTTTTTTTTTCAAATTGTCGCTTTTTTTTTTTTTCATAGCGCAAAAAAAAAAAAACGCAGAGGTGATCAAATACCATCAAAAGAAAGCTCTATTTGTGGGGAAAAATAAAGGACGCCAATTTTGTTTGGGAGCCACGTCGCACGACCGCGCAATTGTCAGTTAAAGCGACGCAGTGCCGAATCGCAAAAAAAAAGGGGCCTGGTCCTTTGGCTGCAAATTTGGTCCGGGGCTTAAGTGGTTAATGAATTTAAAATTTTTTCTAAGCAAAAAAAATTGTGATTTCTCATTTTAGCCAGAATCGTGCAGCTCTACTTCGTAGTGGCTGGAAGGTATCAGACAGAAGCCAAAGGTTGGTAAAGCGTGGTAGTGAAGAGACGGAAGCCCGCTGGAGTGACGAGCAGGATATTGGCTGGAAAGGGCACAATAATCTGGCAAACAGGAAGTGGAGACACATGACATAAATAGGTCATAGTTCATGGGAAGAGCAAAGAGTTCAAGTTTTACGAGAAACGAAGCAAGATTGCCCAGGGAGCTGTCCAGCTTCCTCGGTGGCAGAGCAAAAAGACGTCACCATACACAGTAGAGATCGCAGGTTCAGACCCGGGTCCTGACACACACATGTGACTTTCATAACTCACTCTCGCTAGTTTTACATTACCCCTGGCAGAAACACTGTTCAGTGTTTTTTTTTTTTGTATGATCATGGCACCCTGCCCTCTCAGTACAATTCTGCTGAGACCGTTGCTTATCATTAAACTTTCGTGGGGGGGGGGGGGGGGGAATTGTCAAATGAAGGAAAAAAAATATGGCGTTTTGCAATTGCGACCGCAGTCATATTGTAATTGAATGTTATCAAAAATGTACCTTTTTTATTTTTTTTTGCAGCCGCTGTAATGTTCTTAAAAATGCAATATGGTGACCTGGAGGCGTTTTGTACACAGAATGTGTACTGACCAGTCCCCAAAAAAAACGAATTTTCTGCTTGTGTGATTGGCTGACCAATTTTCCCAGAAGTCTTCCTAAGATACAAGTCAGATTTCAGGCATCCCCTGCAACAAAAATTTCATTTATGGTGAGATCTCAATAGGAACACGTCTAAAGGGATGCAGGCCCAGTAGATTTCCTCATTAGTGCTCTGCAGCTGCACAGCTGGTTGATATGAAACTCCTCCCATTAGACTCGGCACAGAGGAACATGCGGAATAACAAAAGGTAGGAATCTGCAACAAAGGTTGTTTATAATCCTTGCTGTGTGTGTGTGTGTGTGTGTGTGGTGTGTGTGTGTGTGTGTGTGTGTGTGTGTTTTTTGTTTTTTTTTCTCTCTCTCAACAAAAGTGGAGTTACTCTTTAACCACTTCCCGCCCAGCCTTTAGCAGAATGACTGGGCGCCATATCAGTCCAGCAGGATAACATGCCAGCGCAGGCTCTGACACGCACCGCATCTCCGATCTCGGTAAAGAGTCCTTGATGGAGGCTCTTTACCACATGACTAGCTGTGTCCAATCACAGCTCATCAGTATAAATAAGTTGTGTATCGGCTTTTTCTCTACTCGTGCTGACAGACTTTGTGCTAGCGACAATTTTGGAATAAAAAACACTATTTTACTTTTTGCTATAATATCGCAGTTTAAAATTCTTCTTCAGTTCTGTATTCTTCTATATATTGTTGGTTAAAAAAAAAAAAAGTTTGCAATAAGCGTATATTGCTTGGTTTGCGCAAAAGTTATCGCGTCTACAAAATAGGGGATAGATTTGTGTGTTGTTTATTTTTATTTATATCTATCTCCTTCTTTTTTTTTTTTTATTTTTTTTTTTTTTTTTTTTGGGACCATTGAATTTGCAACCAATATTAACAGCAATCAGTGCAATACAATGCATTGATTACTGTATAAATGTCACTGGCAGTGAAGGGGTTAACACTAGGGGGCGATCAAGGGGTTAAATGTGTTGCCTAGGGAGTAATTCTAACTAGGGGGTGGGGACTGGGAGAGGTGACCGATCGGTGTTTCTATATACAGGGAACACATGATCTGTCTTTCCTCTCCCCTGACAGGACGTGGAGCTTTTACATGATAGACAAGGCGGTGCCCGTAATGGGCGAGCCGCCACTAAATGTGATGCCATGGCCCCAGCTGTCTCCTGCTGTGTGGGTTTTTTTTTTTTTTCCACCAAACTTCCTCTGTCCCTCCTTTTTGGGAAGTGCTATTAAAATAAACCTGTGGCTGTTCCTAAAGTCATCTATCTTGCCAAAATTAAAAATCATTAGCCCAATAATGGATAACAAAAAAAACTGACTGCAATATTTCACGTTCAATTTGGAGCTTCCGCTGCAGTACTTGTTTTCTGCCACTTGATGTCCTCAGTCTACCGTCCTTCCTGCGAGCCTAAACTATCTGTTGCTCTGCTTTCTCCTCCTATCAGCATGCCCATAAGTCGATTGGCACAATGGGCTTATTCCTCTCACATTGCAGCTGTTCCATACAGGGAATGCAAGAGGCTTATTCCAGTACTTGCACTGCTTGTGTGTTTTTTTTTTTTTTTTTTTTTTTTTTTTAAATGTATTGCTTACCAAGCTGCTTTAATTGTAAAAAAAAAAAAAAAAAAAAAAATTATATTAAGAGTATAGTAACTCTGTAGATAACACGATATATCAAGGGAAATGCTTACACCATCCCTCTAGACAAAACCAACACCAAAAACAAAAACCAGCTGCAGATGCCATTGACCTACTATAGGTACTTGGATGCCCCTTGTGGGATGTTCACTGGTATGTAGGGCCCACATGGTTCATTTGTCCGGACACTACCACATTGTAAAGTGTTTTTCTGTTTTTATGTTGGTTTTGTGTTTTGTCTAGAGGGATGGTGTAAGGATGGCTCGTGTTATCTTCAGAGTTACTATACTCTTTTAATGTAATAAATATTATTGCACCTTCAATAGTCCTGTGTTTTTGCCTAGTTAACCGCTTGGTTGTTGGGGGTGGAAGCTTTACTCCCAACCCAAACAATCCAAATCCTCTTCTGTTTGCATATGGTGGGTTAGAGGGCAGACCACCTATCAGTGTGTGGACATTGGTTGGGTGATGCCAGTATTGCTATACACCCCCCCCCCCCCCAGCTTTTTTTCCTTTCCTATAGTATTGCCTCCTCAGTACCTGATTTACCCCCTTGAACCCCACAGTAGTGTGCCTCAACCACGTGCATTGCACACAGTTGCAAGACGCTTGCAGAGCAGCTCAATCTTGAATAGGGGTATAATTCCTGCCGCGGTTACAAAGCAAAACTTCCTGGCCATGGCGTGTGTACACCCCTGGTCGCTGTCTCTGCAGCTAAAGGGGGAGAGGTTGGGAGGGGGGCAGTAAAAGCGTAGCTGTACTGTGGAGTTTAACTGCTCCTGAACCACTATTGTGAACAAGCCCTTAGAGAAATGTGAGGGCACTGACATCAGGGGGCTGGTGGTGAGCGAGCATGTGCCTGGTGAGGGAGCCCGGAGGGGCAGGTGGTGAGGGTGTGCCTGGTAAGGGAGGGGCAGGTGGCAAGGGAGCGCCTAGTGAGGGGCAGGTGGCAAGAAGGGGCAGAGGCTGTGGGGAGGGCGAAGCGGCAGGTGGCGATGGAGCGCCTGGTGAGGGAGGGGCAGGTAGTGAGTGAGAAGGAGCGTGTGGCGAGGGTGTGCAGAGGGGCAGGTGGCCAGGGGGTGCCTGGTGAGGGAGGGGAACGTGGCAATGCGAGGAGGGGCAGGTGATGGGGGAGCGCTTGGTGAGGGAGGGGCAGGTGGCGAACAGGGTAGGGGGCGCGAAGGGGCAGGTGGAGAGGGAGCGAGGAGGCGCAGGTTGCGAGGGAGCGCATGGTGAGGGAGGGGCAGGTGGCAAACGGGTGTAGGGAGGGAGCGCCAAGGGGCATGTGGCGCGGAGGGGCAGGTGGAGAGGGAGTGCCTGGTGAGGGAGGGGTAGGTGGCGAGAAGGGGCGCGGAGGTGCAGGTGGCGAGGGCGCACGGAGGGGCAGGTGGCGAGTGAGTGGGAAGGAGTGTGTGGCAAGGGAGTGCAGAGGGAGCGTGGAGGGGCAGGGGGCCAGGAGGTGCCTGGTGAGGGAGGGGAATGTGGCGAAGCGAGGAGGGGCAGGTGGCGAGGGAGTGCCTGGTGGGGCAGGTGGTGAGGGAGCGCCTGGTGAGGGAGGGGCAGGTGGCAAACGGGTGTAGGGAGGGAGCGCGAAGGGGCATGTGGCACGGAGGGGCAGGTGGAGAGGGAGCGAGGAGGGGCAGGTGACTAGGGAGCGCCTGGTGAGGGAGGGGCAGGTGGCAAGTGAGTGGGAAGGAGAGTGTGGTGAGGGAGTGCAGAGGGAGGGTGGAGGGGCAGGTGGCCAGGGGGTGCCTGGTGAGGGAAAGGAAGGTGGCGAAGCGAGGAGGGGCAGGTGGCAAACAGGGGTAGGGGCGCGAAAGGGAAGGTGGAGAGGGAGTGCCTGGTGAGGGAGGGGCAGGTGGCGAGGCAGCGCCTGGTGAGGGAGGGGCAGGTGGCAAACGGGTGTAGGGAGGGAGCGAGGAGGGGCAGGTGGCGAGGGAGTGCCTTGGGAGGGGCAGGTAGGGAGGGAGGAGGGGCAGGTGGCGAGGGAGCGCCTGGTGAGGGAGGGGCAGGTGGCAAACGGGTGTAGGGAGGGAGCGAGGAGGGGCAGGTGGCGAGGGAGTGCCTTGGGAGGGGCAGGAAGGGAGGGAGGAGGGGCAGGTGGCGAGGGAGTGCCTGGCGAGGGAGGGGCAGGTGGTGAGGGAGTGCCTTGGGAGGGGCAGGTAGGGAGGGAGGAGGGGCAGGTGGCGAGGGAGCGCCTGGTGAGGGAGGGGCAGGTGGCAAACGGGTGTAGGGAGGGAGCGAGGAGGGGCAGGTGGCGAGGGAGTGCCTTGGGAGGGGCAGGAAGGGAGGGAGGAGGGGCAGGTGGCGAGGGAGTGCCTGGCGAGGGAGGGGCAGGTGGCGAGGGAGTGCCTGGCGAGGGAGGGGCAGGTGGTGAGGGAGTGAATAGTTGAGTATTGTTTGAATTAGTAACCATCTCTAACAATGTTTTTCACGCCTCCTGCTTACTTGAATTCTCCTTTTGCTAATAAACAACCTGCAGCTCGTCGACAGTTGAACTATACTTCCCAGCATGCCCTGCCAGCCAGAGGTCTCCTGTGGTTGGTCTGGTTTTCTGTGGCATATTTCTGGCCGCACTGAGCCAGTTGCTTTCAGGCCCATAATGCACCTCACCACCACTGCTGAATTTTTTACTCTTAGACATTGCTTAGTCATTTCTCGTCTGATGACTTTACGGTTTCCCAGAACCTCCAGACTTGATATTGAACAGAAGGAGCCCTGAGCGGTGGGTTAGCGGGCCTACGTGTTCTTGGCCACCGAGGAGCACCTTGTTTTTGTGCCAAGGAATGCCAGCTGAGAAAGGCTTTAAAGAACAGACCTTGCTGCCCGCCCCGTCCTCTGCTCGCCGACATCTGATCTACAAGCCATTGCTCTCGTAGTGTCCATAAATACAGACTGCGTTACCTACTTCCCTAATTCTGGTGTAACCCAATCTTCCCAGAAGTAGGTCACCAGACGAGCCCCCGGCCTGCGATTTCCAATGTTTGCTTTGGTCCTGGCAGTCACATGTGTTTCTAATACTTCACTATTTACTGCTAAGACCACCAAACTACCAGGAACACCCACCGCAAGGACCATCGGACCAAAGTAGAAGTTCTCTGATCACTCGTGGTTATTATATAGAATAAAGCTGAACTCCGGGCCGGCAGGTGAAATCTATACACAAGAGCTGCTTTGCTTGCCAAAGGATTTGTAGTTCTGTCCATCCAGTCCTGAGATTTACACAGCCTTGTCTGGCAGGAGAGGAGAACTGATTTCTCTCAGCTGCAGTTCAATTACACTTGGAGCTCCTTCACACGTGCAGTCGGGGGGGCAGTAAAACCAGGAGAGTTGAGCAGCAGTTTTACCTCCTCCTAACGCCCACCTGAACACTAACATGCAGCCGCTTACAGCTGTACAAATGCCACAGCTTAAACCCCTTGATCCCTACACTAGTGCGCCACAACCATGTGCACCGCGTTCACTTGAATGGGTTGAGTTTGGCAGATACTATGCCTGTCAAAAGCCACTGGGTGTAAAGTTCTTGCCGCAGCCTTTGCACACCCTCATCCACTGCCTGTGCAGATAAAGGGGGTTCCTTCTACTGGCAGTGTTTACACCTGTGATGGTTGTGATTGGTGGACAGCAAGGTGCAGAGCCACTCTGATTGGCTCTGTACGTTTTGTGACCTGAACTGTCTGACATTTGGATTGCACTTCAGAGTATTTGACAGATAGTGAGGACTCTCCTCGTCACCTCCTGCGAAGCTCGTACTAGCACACCCCAACCATGTGATGTGGGGTGCTATCAAATTGGCCCCAATCACTTGACTTGAATGACGGGCAGTATAATGAATGAATGAATGACTTGTATAGCGCAACCTATGCGAACTGAATCGCCTCAGGGCGCTTTTTGCCACTGGTGTCCATCTGTGGTATAGTGCGGTCCTTGCCCTGTGGGGTCCTGACACGCTTACAAACACATACACATACAACATACACATATTTGGCCAATTTTATCGACAGGATCTAATTAACCTACCAGCATGTCTTTGGAGTGTGGGAGGAAACCGGAGTAAACCCACGCAAGCACAGGGAGAACATGCAAACTCCAGGCAGAAGGTGTCATGGTTGGGATTTGAACCAGTGACCCTATTACTGCTAGGTGAAAGTGCTAACCACTACACCACTGTGCTGCCCTATGTTTTACAAATGTATATCATGAATTTTTAAATAACTTGTCATCCATTATTGGCACTTTTAGCACAAGAAAAATGTATCCCTTTAAATTCTATGTGTGTCTTCTAGGGCTGCAACTAACGATTATTTTTCATAATCGATTAGTTGGCCGATTTTATTGTTTTGATTAATCGGTTAATAACCATAAGGCTGCTTTCACACTGGGGCGGTTTGCAGGCGCTATTGCGCTAAAAATAGCGCCTGCAAACCGACCCGAAACAGCTGTTGCTGTGTCTCCAGTGTGAAAGCCCGAGGGCTTTCACACTGGAGCGGTGCGCTAGCAGGACGGTAAAAAAAACGTCCTGCTAGCTGCATCTTTGGAGCGGTGAAGGAGCCGTGTGTTCACCGCTCCTATACCGCTCCTACCCATTGAAATCAATGGGAGACCGTGGGGATACCGCCGGCAAAGCGGCGCTTTTCGGAGGTTTCTAACCCTTTTTCGGCCGCTAGCGGGGGTTAAAACCACCCCGCTAGCGGCCGCATACCGCGGGTAAAACGATGGTAAAGCAGCGCTAAATATAGTGCTGCTTTACCGTCGCCGCCCCGCACGCCCCAGTGTGAAGCCGGCCTAAACAAAGTGTGGTGTATAATTTAGTTAGTATGTAAAGTTAAAAAAAAAAAAGGCAATTTCTTCTTTAAATATCTCTATGCAGTGATAACTATAAATAACCAACTATATGGTTAGGGAGCAAAATATCTAATCCACTGAGAATAACAGACAGAAGAGATATGTGAACCAGGCCTAAGACATTTAGTAACAGAACGGGGTTAAAAAAAAATTAAAATTAGCCCTTTATAGTACAAAAAAAAGCAAATGATCACTACTGTAAGGCCCCTTTCACACTGGGGCGGGAGCCGCGGTGACGACAAAGCAGCGCTATATTTAGCGATGCTTTACTGTCGATTTTGGCCGCTCGCGGTGCGGTTTTACCCCCCCCCCCCCCACGAGCAGCCGAAAAAAGGTTAAAATCCCCTGCAGAGCGCCGCCGTAGCGGCGGTATTGCCGCGGTATTACCGCGGTGTCCCATTCAAATCAATGGGAAGGAGCGGTATAGGAGCTCCAAAGATGCTGCTCCTATCCCGCTCCTATCCCGCTCCAAAGATGCTGCTAGCAGGACTTTTTTGACCGTCCTGCTAGCGCACCGCTCCAGTGTGAAAGCCCCGCCGGCTTTCACACTGGAGTGAATGGGGCCGTTTTTTCAGGCGGTATACAGGCGCTATTTTTAGCGATGTACTGCCTGAAAACCGCCCCAGTGTGAAAGGGGCCTAAGGGTAGACATGTGCAATTAGTTTCGTTTTTTTTTTTTCGTTCGCTCGTTCGAATCGTACGAATCCGAAAAAACAACGAAAATCCGAAAAAAAAATAATTAGAAACAACGAATGTACTAATGAAGAAAATCCGAAAAACGAACAATAATTTGTACATTCGTAACTTTTTTTTTTTTTTTTTGTTGAATTGGTAATTTTCCATGTCCCTTAGGCCCCTTTCACACCGGGGCGTTTTTCATGCGGTGCAGCGCTAAAAATAGCGACTGTTCACCGCATGGAAAAAATCCGGCCCCTTTAACTCCAGTGTGAAAGCCGGCGGGCTTTCACACTGGAGCGGTGCGCTAGCAGGATGACAAAAAAAGTACTGCTAGCAGCAGCTTTGGAGCGGGATAGGAGCGGTGTATTCACCGCTCCTATACCGCTCCTTCCCATTGATTAGAATGGGAGACCGCGGCAATACCGCCGCAAAGCGCCGCTACGGCGGCGCTCTGCGGGGGGTGTTTAACCCTTTTTCGGCCGCTCGCGGGGGGTAAAACCACACCGCGAGCGGTCGAAAACCGCGGTGAAAACGACGGTAAAGCAGCGCTAAAATATAGCGCTGCTTTACCGTCACCGCGGCTCACCGCCCCAGTGTGAAAGGGGCCTTACAATGGTGCTGCTAAACGTGCTTCGAATGGATTGAACAAAAAAATTCGTACATTCGTAACTTTTTTTTTTTTTTTTTTCGATTCGTAAATTATTAAAATGCAATAATAGCATACACATTACATAAAATTATGAATTATGCTCCGATTACAAATGCGTCCGAAAATTAAACTAACTCTTACGAATGTACGAATCGTTACGAATCAACGGAAACGAAAAAAAAACGAAACGAAAATAAACACAATTTTTTTGTTGTGCACATGTCTACCTAAGGGGTTCATTTTTCATTTCAGTAAGGGGTTCATTTTTTTTTTTTTTTTTTTTTTCTGTAGAACTGTGAAAGTTTACAGTAGCGATTATTTGCTCTTTTTGTACTAATAAAGGCTCCATTTTAGTTTCTTTTTAATCCCATTATGTTACTGGCCGATAAATAGATTTATGAAAATGGTAATCGATTTAATTTCATAATCGATTAGTTGTCGATTAATCGATTTAGTTGTTTCAGCCCTAGTGTCTTCACACTGGTCCGTTGCGCTTCCATTGTGGTGTTAAAAATCCTGCTTGCTGCATTTTTGGTCAGATAAAAAAAATAAAAACTACAAAAAACGCACCTCCCTGTTGAAATGCATTAAAAACGCAGCGATAACACACTCGTGTTACGTATTTGATGCAGTTTTTGAGTCGCATGATCTATGAAAAATGCACTATAAGAATAGTATAATCGTGCCGTTTTTCGGCGCCATTATCTGCACCTTTTTTTCTCAATCTGCAAAATTGCAGAAAAACACAGTTTTCGGCCGATATGGTTTTGGTGCATCTCTAGTTGATATGACTGTCTGTTGGCTCTTGATAATGCCATAACAAGCACAGCAACCAGTAAAACTATCCAGCTGTTGTCGGTTTTCAGTATTCTGTGCTGCACATTATATTACTTATTTGCCAAATTTTAATAGGCTCAAATGGTGGATACCCCTGGTGGCACTGCAGTTGTTGTGCTGGTAAGGCGAGGGTTAATGCATTTCGGAGTATTGCATGTTTTTTTTTTTTTTTTTTTTGCTGAGAAGTGAATTGGTGGACGGTTTTTATCACGCCTGCCCAGCACATGACCGTACTTTCAGGAGCTCAGTTCCCCTTAGTAGAGCAGAAGGGGGGGATAGAACTATGGAAGTGTGGGGGGGGGGCTGGGGAGACTGCTGAGCCACCCCCAATTCTGCTGAATCAGTCGTTTGTCTGAGCAGCGCAAAAAAAAAAAAGCAGAACTTGGATTTACGTAACCTGCAGAATGCTTCTTGAGCAACAATATCTGTATACAGGTCTGATTTGTGAGGGGGCAGGGTCTGGGCAGGCCGCAGACTCTCCTCTGTACACTCCGGGCAATATGGACTGTTTGTATTTTTCATTCAATTTAGAAAAGTTCAAAATAGAAGGTTGTGAGGTTGAAGTAAAGTTGTAATAAGACCCGCTTTTATAGTGAATCTGAGGCCAGACCCTGGACATGCCAGTGTTTTACATTTTCTTAACAAGCGGTCAATCTTTAAAACAAGGTCCTCGCTGACCTCCGTAGCTTTAGGTTCTGTGGAGCAATTCATCCCCAGGCTTCACAGTAGAAGATGTCCTGAAACTTGCTAACCTCTGCAATACCGAGCTCCTGCTCTGTATTTACAAGAGACTAACAGAAGTGTGCCCGTTCCAGGACAGGAAAAGTTGGGCATATTAAATAAGTGTTTTTAGTGGGTAAAATGTGCAGGTGAGGAGCGTGGAAGAGAGTATGAGAGCGTGTGCAAGAGAGGAGCGTGGAAGAGAGACAAGAGTATGAGAACATGTGGCGGGTATGGCAGTGAGCTGTATGCACTGGAAATAAGTGTGGAGGATCATCTGGAGGGCAGTGTGTGCAGCAGTATATTCGAGGGGGAGAAGTGTAAGCGTATGACAGGTGGTATATTTGGGGCTGAAGTGCGGAGGGTATGACTGGTGGTATATTCTGGGAAGGAGTGGGGAGGGTGTGACGGGTGGTATATTGTGGGGAGGGTGTGACGGGTGGTATATTGTGGGGAGGGTGTGACGGGTGGTATATTGTGGGGAGGGTGTGACGGGTGGTATATTGTGGGGAGGGTGTGACGGGTGGTATATTGTGGGGAGGGTGTGACGGGTGGTATATTGTGGGGAGGGTGTGACGGGTGGTATATTGTGGGGAGGGTGTGGAGAGGGTGTGACAGGTGGTATATTCGGGGAGGAGTGTTGATGGTAATACTGTGGGCAGTATGCAAGAGAAAAGTATATAATGAATTGGAAGGATGTTGGTCAGGATGGCATGCAATGTTTTCTGTCAGTAGGGGGTCTAGGAGGGATGTCTGTGGAGCCTATCTGCTGAGGTGGAGGTGGGGGCGTAAGGTGTCCTGGGGAGTGATACCAGCAGTAGGGGAACACTAAGCATCTGGAAACTGTGGGGGGTGTCTTTTTAGCAAAGAGGGGAGCAGAGGACAATTATCTGCTGAGTAAACCACTTGAAAGACTTTTGTGCTTCTGCACTCAACATTGAGGATGAATTGCTCCACAATGCATGCATCTTCAGAGGTCAGTGGGGACTTGTTTTTAAAGCCCATATAGCCATAGCCTGGCCACCAGATCATGCAAATGAGGTGGGCTACATTATTGGTGAACTCTACAACAAAAAAAAAAATATAAAAAAATGCAAATGCACAAAAAAACACATTCTTTCCTGAGTGGCGGAACTACCAGAGTAATAAATGGGAATAATCCAAACCTGCCTGTCATGCAAGCATTATGCTGTGCAATGTGGCGGCAGCAAAAAAAGCCTAAAACAAAAAAACAAAGTAATAAAAAATGGGTCCAATACCATGCATGCAAAACTCCGTTTCCAAACTGACATGCTTTTGTGCTACAAAAACTCAGCCATCCCCACAACACCAAAAAAACAAAATATTTTAAAAGTGGAAGCGTATGCTTCCTCCCACAAACCCAGATACACCCAAACCCTGTCTGGCACATATCTGGGAAGATGTTGCAACTCAGAAACTGATCTGCCAAAATGAAAATGCAGAATACACGTCTTTGCACAAGACATGCCAACTCAGCAAGGATTGCACAAACTAGCCCAAACGCAAAAAAAACTTCACAGGAAAGCCCACAACACACCAAATCAGTCTGCAACTGCACTGGTCATGGTGATGCAACATTGCATGGGAGCAACAGGCTGGAAACAATGGACCCATTCATGGCTGTGCACAAAACAAAACAAAACAAAATGCGCTGGGTCAGAGCGGGGGGTCAGCCATGAATAGTGGAGCCGGGGTCAGAGCGGGGGGTCAGCCATGAATAGTGGAGCCGGGGGTCAGAGCGGGGGGTCAGCCATGAATAGTGGAGCCGGGGTCAGAGCGGGGGGTCAGCCATGAATAGTGGAGCCGGGGTCAGAGCGGGGGGTCAGCCATGAATAGTGGAGCCGGGGTCAGAGCGGGGGGTCAGCCATAAATAGTGGAGCCGGGGTCAGAGCGGGGGGTCAGCCATGAATAGTGGAGCCGGGGTCAGAGCGGGGGGTCAGCCATGAATAGTGGAGCCGGGGTCAGAGCGGGGCTCAGCCATGAATAGTGGAGCCGGGGTCAGAGCGGGGCTCAGCCATGAATAGTGGAGCCGGGGTCAGAGCGGGGCTCAGCCCATCTACATGTGACAGCTGGCTGGATGCAATACTCCTCCTCCGCTGATAGAACACCATCTCCTCTGTGTATTGTCTTATCTTCACTGTGCAGGCTCCATCAGCAGGCCTCATACCTCGTATTGGACTACAGCTTCTAGCTTGGTGTGGCTGCAGGAGCCTGCTAGGAGTGACCGTCTACAGTCACACGGGCACAGCCGGGCACCTAAAATATTTATAAGGAAGTCAGACCTTCAGGTTATGAATTTCTACAGGTTCCCTTTTAAAACTGAACTCTTGGTGGGCATGTAGGGCAAAATATTGGAGCTTTGTGCTCATTCTTTACTATTTATTTTTTATAATTTATATTAAATTATTACATCTACTCACGACCACTCAGTTAGGTGCACCTTGCTAGTACCGGGTTGGACCCCCCCCCCCCCCCCCCACCCTTTGCCTTCAGAACTGCCATCATTCTTGGTGGCATAGATTAAACAAGGTGTTGGAAACGTTCCTCCAGAGATTTTGGTTCATAGTGACATGATGGCATTACGCAGTTGCTGCAAATTTGTCGGCTGCACATCCATGATGCCAATGTCCTGTTCCACCACATGCCAAAGGTTCTCTGTTGGATTGAGATGTGGTGACTGTGGAGGCCATTGGAGGACAGTGACCTCATTGTCCAGTGGTGAGAGATGATTGGAGCTTTGTGACATGGTGCCATTATCCTGCTGGAAGGAGCCATCAGAAGACGGGTACACTGTAGTCATAAAGGGATGGACATGGGCAGCAACAATACTCGGGTAGGCCGTGGTGTTTAAACTATGCCCAATTGGTACTAAGGGGCCCAAAGTGTGCCAAGAAAATATCCTCCACACCATTACACCACCACCACCAGCCTGAACCTGTTCTATCTGTAACACTAGATGTCCAGAGTGCCCCCACCGTAAGAAGTCAAAGGTTCCCCACCCTCCCTTGCGTCACAGTGCACCTCCCTTCCCTGCAGCAGCACAAGGTAAGAGGCTGGGAAGCAGAAAGTGCAGGGTCTGAAGGAGGGCTGGAAGCAGCTGCCAGAGTCTGCTGAATGCTGGGACCAGGGAAGGCGGTGATGAGGGGGTGCTGCCGCTACACAGAGATGCAGGATCTGTAGGAGTTTTGTCATTCCCTTTGCTGCTGACTGCTTAGATTGGGGGGGGGGGGGGGGGGGGGCAGAGATGAGCATCTCCACAGAAAAGCACAGGATCTGACGGAGGGGTTCTGTCCGGTTCCTGTTGCATGCCGCTGGGCGCCGAAGTCTTGGTAAAGGAAGAGGTGGAGGTGGGAGACAGCAGTTCACCCGTAGGCACGGGCCTCGCTCCCAGCCTCACTCTGATTCCGACGGGACGTTACTGGTTGCTAGATGCCAGGCAGGTGCGGCTCTAGCAACCAGATCTGACAATGTAATTCGCAGAACCCGTCTTTTTGGTCTTCATCTACCATCTATGGTCCCTTTTTTAGTGCATGGTTTTTCTGATGCAGCCAAACCTCTAGCCATCCCGGCAGTTCTTGGTCTCCTTTTTGTTATTGGGAGATATAGAAGGCATTGTACGTTGCAAACGACCAGCATCCCCTGAGGAAGCCTAACTTATGGGCGAAACATGTTGGGAAGTCCATTTTATATATTGCTGTGTTGTTGAAACAACTGTACTAGCCATTATTTGTATCTCCCTTTTCTTCATTCTTTTTTCAAATTGAATAAATTTTTATCTCGTTTCTCAAAAAGAACGTTTTATATACTATATTTGATATTTCTCTCAATTTATTTGCACCTATAAAGTCCCAATTTTGTGCCTCCTTATTGTCACCAGAATTAGTTTCACCTTTGAAAAATATCCCTGCAATTGGTGTCATCCCTAAAATGTTTTTATTTTTATTTTTTTTGTAATTTTTCCTTCTACTTTCGCTTTTTAGGTGAAAACGGTAAATGGGGGGGAAAAAATAGTGAGAGCGAACGGGAAAACAGACGGCAATAAAACCTGATGGGGGTTTTAAAGCCTCTATCCAAAATTTGTAAACAAAATTTCCCTTTTAGGTATACATTAAATGTATGGATAATCATTTTTTATGTTCTATCTAGTCGGTTGGATGATCGGGGGGGGGGGGGGGGGGGGGGCGGGGATTTTGGATATTGAATAGAGACGCAGTTATGGCTGCGGCCTCCTGTTCTGTAGAAGTGTACGAGGACCGTCATGTCACCGGTGTCACTTGTCGGCAGGTGACAGCGCTGGGGGGGGGACACACGACCCTCTGTAACATCGATTAATCTGGACGTGTTTTACTTTCCCCGCCATTGTTCCGTCTGGGGAGATTGATGTGAATGTCGGAAAGGTTTCCAGGCTCACAGATCCCTCGGATTGCTCTTGTCTGTCAAGCTGCCAGGAGGACATGGAGGAGACGCTTTTCCTGCCTTCTACCGAGATGGAAGCGATTCCAACATGACGGCGCGGCCCAGCTCCACATAATAGAACGTTTACAGGGAGCCTGCGGAATATCAGTAGCATTAAGATAACCGCATAATATATCCATGTAATGCCAGGAGAGCAAGACTGTCTGAAGAACTATGACTGCCCTTCTAATGACATTTTAAAGCAGCATTAAGCCAAAAAACAAACCTTTTTATTATATCTCTTCTGCTTCTCCTTGTAAGCGTGGTGGATAAAAATCAATGATTTTAAAAAAAAAAAAAAAAAAAAAACATACATACATTTATTTTTATATTTAACCACTTCAGCCCCTGACCAATTGGCAGCCAAAGGACCAGGCCCCTTTTATGCGATTCGGCACTGCATCGCTTTAACTGACAATTGCACCGTCGTGCGACGTGGCTCCCAAACAAAATTGGCGTCCTTTTTTTTTTTTTTTTTTTTTCCCCAAAGAGAGCTTTCTTTTGGTGGTATTTGAATCGCCCCTGCGGTTTTTATTTTTTGCGCTATATAACAAAAATAGAGCGACAATTTTGAAAAAAATGCAATATTTTTTAGCTTTTTGCTATAATAAATATCCCCAAAAAATATATAAAAAAAAAAAAAACATTTTTTTTCCCTCAGTTTAGGCCGAAACGTATTCTTCTACATATTTTTGGTAAAAAAAAAAATTGCAATTATTGATTTGGTTTGCGCAAAAAGTTATAGTGTTTACAAAATAGGGGATAGTTTTATAACATTTTTATTAATGGTTTTTTTTTTTTTTTTTTTTTTTTACTGCGACATTATGGGGGACACATCGGACATTTTTGACACATTTTTGGGACCCATTGTCATTTATACAGCAATCAAAGCTATTTAAAATGCATTGATTCCTGTATAAATGGCAGTGAAAGAGTTAACCACTAGGGGGAGGGGAGGGGGTTATGGGCTGTGACGTGTGTGTGTGTGTGTGTTTTTTTTTACATTAGGGGGCGGGGCTGTACGTCTGACGTCATTGATCGGCTTTCCCGATGACAGGGAACAGCTGATCAATGACAGGCAGAGTAGGAAGGACGGGAAGAGGTTTGTTTACACATACCTCTCCCCCGTTCTTCAGCTCCGTGACCCGATCGCGGGACAACCAGCGGCGATCGGGTCCGCTGAGCTCCTGACCGAGTCGCAAGCGCGACCCACGGTCAGGCAATTAAAGGGCCACGTACCTGTACGTGGTTTTGCCTGGCCGTGCCATTCTGCTGACGTATATATGCAATGGGCGGTCGGGAAGCGGTTAAATCCATTTTTTTTTTTTTTTTTATCAAATTTAATTTAATAAAAAAATGCCTTTGGAGTAAAAGCTATCAAGATAGTTTTCTATTTAAGATTCATTAAGAATTTAGTTTTATTCAGCATGAAGTGGAGTTTAGTTATGTAGCGCAAGGCTGTATATTCTGCAATATTTTTTACATTTTTTTTTTTTTTTTTTTGGTAAACTCATTCAATGAATCCAAGCTAAGATAACATGCACTGCATTGATGCAGTCACACACAATTTCACAGTAACCATGAGCTAAAACACTCAGAATCTGGTGCAACTGTGCATGATGGCCAATCGTCAGCTTCTAACCTCAGCTTGTTCAATTTAAGCTTTAGCAATAAAACCTGGAAGCTGATTGGTTTCTATACAGAAGTGAGCCTGATTTTGCACTCTCCAGCTTTAGTAAATAAACCCCAATGTCACAGTAACCATTAGAGAAAACAAAAGTTCAGGAATATTCCTTTTATCCCATTGTTTTGGAAATCTATGTACACTACAAACTGTATGATTGGATCGGTTCTGATGTCGCTGTTTTACTAACCTGACAGCTTATTACTCTAAATAGGAAACCTTCATTTTGTTTGCAAATATTTTAAAGATTCCAAATACCAGCAAGAATGAGTCCTTACATTTTAAAGAGCACCTGTCATTTCAGATCCATCATGGCAGCGCCCGTTTAGCGGGCATCCACTCACCTGCTGCTGCCGCGCCCCTCCCCTTGTTGTGTCACTGCCGCATCACCAGCCATTATAATAAAGTAAATGGGACTGTTGGGGAGTCAACAGCGGGTCGGAGGGGTCGGAGGGGTCGGAGGAGTCGGAGGACAGAGATGACAGTCTCTCTTTTAAAAATGATTTTAAATCAAGTCTTTTTACTAGTGATTTAAATCAAATCCACCCTGCCAGTAAGTCCTGTTTTTCAAAAGAACAAGCTCCCTTGCAGATGTATCGGTTAGACCAGAAGAGACAAACCATTTACCACTGGCAGGAGGTGCCTACAATGATCGGCTTTATTTAGTGACACCTTTATCCCAAAAGGAAAAAGAAAAATGTTTTGCTGCAACTGATTTATGAAGTGTGAGCTGGAGTTTTGGCTTCGATTTGTTAGTGTATCTAAATCAAAATCTACATTTCCACCAGTTAAGATTTAGAGTGGGACTTTGGAGTGCGACTTTGATCCGACCTTCCACTCTCTCTGAAAAGTTGCATCAAAGCAGTGCGGGTACCTTTTCAAAGTTGCTGCAACTTTAACTACTTGCCGACCAGCCGCCGCAGTTGTACACGGCTTGGTTGGCACGGCTGCGCCAATCGCCGTCATTGTACGTCAGCTCTTTTTAAATTGCTATATCAGACGCGCACGCCCCGGGAGCCGACACGCGTGGCAGGTGGGCGCGATGGCCACCCGCGATCGCTCAACAGAGAGCCAGCACAGGGAACTGTTAATGTAAACAGACCCTCGTTCTGACAGGAACAGCAGATCTCTCTCTTTTTTTTTTGTTCTCTTTCTCTTTTTCTCTCTCTCTTTCGCCCTCCTCCTCCTCCTCCTCCACCTCCTCCTCCTCCCTCATCCTCCTCCTCCTCCTCCTCTCCTCCTCCTCCTCCTCCTCCTTCCTCCTCCTCCTCCTTTCTCATACCCCCTATTTTTTCTCTCCATCTCACCCCCCCCCTTTTCTCTCCCTCATCTCAACCCCCCCCCCCTTTTCTCTCCCTCTCCCTCATCCCCCCCCCCTTTTCTCTCCCTCATCTCATCCCCCCCCCTTTTCTCTCCCTCATCTCATCCCCCCCCCCTTTTCTCTCCCTCATCTCATCCCCCCCCCCCTTTTCTCTCCCTCATCTCATCCCCCCCCCCTTTTCTCTCCCTCATCTCATCCCCCCCCCTTTTCTCTCCCTCCATCTCTCCATTCTCCTCCCTCCGCTCACCCCCCCCCCTTTTCTCTCCCTCATCTCATCCCCCCCCCCCTTTTCTCTCCCTCATCTCATCCCCCCCCCCTTTTCTCTCCCTCATCTCATCCCCCCCCCCCCTTTCTCTCCCTCATCTCATCCCCCCCCCCCTCTCCCTCATCTCATCCCCCCCCCTTTTCTCTCCCTCATCTCATCCCCCCCCTTTTTCCTCTCCCCCATCCATCCCCCCCCCCTTTCTCTCCCTTTTCCCCCCCCCTTTTCTCTCCCTCATCTCATCCCCCCCCCCCTTTTCTCTCCCTCATCTCATCCCCCCCCCCCTTTTCTCTCCCTCATCTCATCCCCCCCCCCCCCTTTTCTCTCCCTCATCTCATCCCCCCCCCCCCTTTTCTCTCCCTCATCTCATCCCCCCCCCACCCCCCATTTTTTTCTCTCCCTCATCTCATCCCCCCCCCCTTTTCTCTCCCTCATCTCATCCCCCCCCCTTTTCTCTCCCTCATCTCATCCCCCCCCCCCCCCCCCTTTTTCTCTCCCTCAACACCTCTCTCCACTCTCTCTCGCTCTCATTAGGATCCGCATTCTCTCTTCTTCACGGCAGCCCATCCCCCCCCCCCCCCCCATACAGTTGGAATCACTCCCTAGGACTCGCTTAACCCCTTGATCGCCCCCAAGTGTTAACCCCCTTCCCTGCCAGTGACATTGACACAGTAGTCGGTGGCTATTTATAGCTCTGATCGCTGTATAATTGAAAGTAGTCCCAAAAAAGTGTACGATCTGTCCGCCACAATGTCGCAGTCCCGCAGGTCGCTGCCATTACTAGTAAAAAAAATATTAAAAATGCCTCAAATCTATACCCTATTTTGTAGATGTTGTAACTTTTGCTCAAACCAATCAATATTGCGATTTTATTTATTATAGCAAAAAGTAAAAATTATTGCCTTTTTTTTTTTTTTTTTCTTCAAAATCTGAATCGTATTGCAACTTACTAATCATTAGATGCATTTGTGTGTTTTTTTTTTTATTTTTTATTTTTTTTTTGGGGGGGGGGGGGGGGGGGGGGGGGGGTTATTTTTATTTTTTTTTGTTTACCCTGATTTCACCTGGTGATCTGGCTAGTAGCACGCCTTTTTGGTATTGGTGCATCCCCACTCTGGATGAAGGAGCACATGGGGCACCTTTTAGACAGCAGCATTGTCAGTCTGGGGGGGAGGGGAGTGTTCAATGTATTTTGTGTGTGTTTTGGTGTTTCGAGAAACTTCTGGAATCGCTCGTCCCGGGTTGTTAGGCGCACACTTTCTGTGTTGCCCCCTTGCAGTCATAACACTCCAGACATGAAGTTGTTTGTCAGAACAAGGACATGCCCAGCTGTGCTCATGCTGCACTTATTATTTCGTCACTATCTCCTTCCAGATCGCAGCCGGTGAATCGGCTGAGCCTTGAAAAAACGGTTTCCTTGCCAGGCTGGAGAGGGAAATCCATATCCCCGTACACTGACACCGTCCACAGCTCGTGGTGGGTGTAATTCATACTCTACATCAGGGGTCTCCAAACTGCGGCCCGAGGGCCAAATGTGGCCCTTTGCTAGCCTTTATCTGGCCCTTGGGGCACAATTCCTCCCACTGATGCCAACAATGGGGCGCTATATCTTCCACTGATGCCAATGATGGAATACTATTCCTCCTAATAGGGGGAATACTCCTCCTTATTGACCACCAACCCTGAGGCCATATCTATTCTCACTGATGCTGGGCCCATGACCTTTTATGCCCCTGCCGACCACAATCCGGCCCTCCTAAGGTCTGAAGGACAATAAAGTGGCCCTTTGTTTGGAAAGTTTGGAGACCGCTGCTATACATGGAGTACATGGCAGACGTCTGTTACTGAAGGAACCTATAGACCGCTGGTGCCTACCTAATAATAATAATAATAATAATTAATAATTAAAAATAATAATAATAATAATAATCGCTTTCATTATTATGTAGGGCCAAAACATGCCAGTAATCGATCATGAAAATTAGTTAACCGTTTTCATAATCCATTATTATATAGGGCCGAAACAACTAATCGATTATGAAAATGGTTAACTATTTTCATAAATCGAATAATCGGCCAGCTGATTAGTTGGCCTGCATACAGAATGCATTATTTGTTTACATATCGGGAAATACAGTACAGCACACATGCAGCTCAGTACACCGTCCATACATGTCAGTGAGTGCCTGAGAACTTGTGATTGTGTGAGGAGCAATGCCCCATGGGACATGTAGTCCACGGCAGGAAGTGAGTGGTTCTAAAGGCAGAAGGGTGTTTTTATTTTTTTTTTTATTATTATTTATTTATTGTATTTTTTTTATTTTTTTTTTTACCTTGCTATAGAAGCGCTCTATTCTCTAATTTGCAGCTTGCTATTAGGGCATTCTGAAGGCAGGAGGAGGACCCCAGAAAAGTAGAATCACATAGAATCTATGTGTTGTTTTTTTTTTTTTTTTTGTTTTTTTTTTGTGCTTTTTGCAGAAACGCAACTACAGTTAATTCAACATGGTTTCCTACGGGACATGTTCCCATATTATCATAATAAATATATATATATATAATTTATTTTATTTGAAACAATAATTGATTTATGAAAATAATGACTAGTTGCAGCCCTACTATTATGATTGAATTGTTGAAAAAGTTTGTTTAAGACTGGGGTTCCTCGCATCCAATTCGCAATATCGGTTCACATCTCTGCTGCGGCTCCGATGCGAATTTGCACAGGAGCCCTGTACGTCTTTTGGTCCGAATTCAGGGCTGAAATCAGACCTGGAACAGGAACAGGGACGCTACTGACCCCTGCTGTGAGCCACATGCAAAGATGGTGTGAACCCAGCCTAAAGTTTATTTATTTTTTATGGTGTATTGAGCAATTTATTCAAGCTGAAATAACGTGTTGTTTTGTTTTTCTTTATTTCCTCTCCCTTCCTTCCTTCCTTCCTTCCTTCCTTCTTCCTTCCTTCCTTCCTTCCTTCCTTTTTTTTTTTTTTTTTTCTCGTATAATCTTTTCATAATGCAAGTGATCGGATTGATGAAGCCATATTTGTGTGCTGCATCGATTTGGCTTGTCTGTTGCAGAAAAATTATTTAAAATTTAACCAGAATTGGGGCTCATACTTGCAGTCGTCAAACTCGTGCTGTATGCTTTTGGCTTGCTTTTTTGAGTTTCTTTGACTTGCTTCTCAGCTTCTCTGCTTAGAGCGTCTTCTCATTTTTTATCTTGGCCCACAAGTATATGCCTGTGTACACCAGCCTCAGCAAATATGTAACACGGTGACTTGCCTAAAGAATCTGTGTCACTATGCAGTGCTTATTGTATAAAAGGTTGCATTTTTTTTAAAGTGGAAGGCCACCCTAAAGAAAAAAAAAAAAACAATCCTTTAAAAACATTTGGGAAAAAAAATAAATATATTTTTTAACTTGCCAGAAATGCCTGTTGCTAGGCAGATCGTCCTAATCTGCCTCTTCCTATTCCACAGTGATCTTTTGTCTTCTCCTCCTCGCGCTGTGTTCTGGGTAATGGGGCGCGCTGTGTTCTTGCACCTGTGTGTGTCCCAGAACACAGCGCGCCCCATTCACAAAGCGCATCGCGACTCACACATGCGCAGTAGGAAACTGGCAGTGAAGCCGCAAGGCTTCACTGCCTGTTTCCCTTTGGGAGGATGGCGGCGCCGGCACGCGATGCAAGGGATGTATCGGCCTCGGGGGGGGGGGGGGGGCGCGACCATCACGGGCACCATGGACAGGTAAGTGTCCTTTATAAAAAGTCAGCAATGGGTGCTTTTAAAGCTGAACTCGAGTAAAACAAAATTTGGGGCCAAAAGAAGTTGCCTCCTATTGATGATGCCTATTCCTGGTTTAGCTTTTGCTCTTTTTGGTAAAATTTGCTACTTTTTCCTACAGCCCTGTGCAAAAACTGGGTGTCCTGTGCTGAGGCTTGAAGTTCCGGCTGTAGTACACCATCATGGCCGGTCGCTTGTTGTATACCCCCCCCCCCTCCATTCAGAAAGAGCCTATTAAATGCAAGGATTTCTGTTATGAAGTGAGTGTTGATGGATGTCAGTCTTCCCTCCGCTCTTCTCACTCTACAATATTAATTGTGCCCTCAGTAATTATTATTTTTTTTTTTTTTTAAACTGGAAGTCCTCTTGAAAAATAGCAGTGCACTTATGGTGCCTAGGCACTCCTGTTGTGTGACCTCCATAGCTGTATATCTGCAGTGTGAGATCATCTAAGTCATTGATGCCTCTGACTGCGAGTCCCACCAGATTTGGAGTGAGATTTGGTGATGTCACAACTCTGCTGATCATTGTTCTTCTTGCTGGAGGGTAAGCTGTACCAGAGGACCTGTAGTGCAAGGATCTCCCTGCTTCTGCTTCATCCTTTCTGGAGATCTGTGCTTACTCCATATTTCCTGCGTCTTCTTCACCATCACCCCACTAGCCTTCTGGAAGGTGGGGGTAGCTCTAACGGAAGGAAGTAGAGCCCTGCCCGCTACCAAATATGGCCACCTCCTCCCAAAGAAACATATTTGTATAAGTGAATTTTAATGTGATTTGATCAGTGGAGAACATCTATTTTTACAACCATCCTTGAATTTGTTTTATAGCCAAGAAGTGGGAGAGCCCCCTCTCCCAATCCTTTTTCTAAAAAAATTAAAAATCTTTATTTAGCACCCTAGAAGGAACATTACAAGGAGAAAGGCATAGTATAGATAAGCATGTATCAGAGTATCATAAAAAGAATTCTTCAGAAGATACATTGTGCAAAGAACAAGATTCCTTTTATAAAAACGATAAGTCGTTTTTCGTCGGACTCGAATACAACAATATTGATTACCACACAACCGTTTCCAGGGCCTGAACAAAGGATTAGGTTCGAAGGGGAGGCGTGGTCCCATCTTGGTAGATGGACATTGGGGAGGGAAGAAAGTGGTAAAACTTCAAGCCCCCCAAAATGTTTTTTTATATCTTCTTGTTATAGGCTATTAAAAAAAAAAAAAAAATGGTTTCTTTTGGTCTGGTGCACCCTGGGGACAGCTTTTCAAAGTTCTGTTTCCCCTTTAAATGGTAATACCCCCCCCCCCCACCCCCCCCCCCCTTTTTTTTTTTTTTTTTTTTTTTTTAATCTTAAAGGATATCTAAAGATTCTTTTTTTTTTTTTTTTATTTATTTAACCAAACATCATACTTGCCTCCTCTATGCAGTTGGTTTTGCACAGAGCGGCACCGATCCTCCTCTTCTAGGGTCCATCAGCGACACCCTTGGCTCCTCCCCTCTTCTCGAGTGCCCCGTTGGAGAGCTGCTCTCCCTCTGGGCACTCGTGTGGGCGTACTCCTGTGTCCTGCTTCTGCGTCTTTTTTGATACAGACAGGAGGACTTGGGCCCGACCATACCCCCCCCCCCCCCGGCTCCCACATCATTAGAAATTGTACTGTGACTGTAATGTCTGCCTTCATTTTGTAAGGCGCTAAGCAAACTGTTGGCGCTATATAAATCCTGTATAATATAAGTGCAGCAGGGACAGTAGGAGCGGGGAGAATTCCTCTTTTTTTAAATGTGAAGGTAGAATTGCTCTTTAAGGCAATGGTGTTGATGTTTCTGTCTTCTCAGCAGCAGCAGTGTGGGCGGCACAGTGGTGTAGTGGTTAGCAGTCTCACCTAGCAGTAAGAAGGGTCGCTGGTTCAAATCCAACCACGACACTACCTGCCTGGAGTTTGCATGTTCTCCCTGTGTCTGCGTGGGTTTCCTCCGGGTACTCCGGTTTCCTCCCACAATCCAAAGACATGCAGGTAGGTTAATTGGCTTCTGTCCAAAAATTGGCCCTAGTATATGAATGGGGACCTTGGATTGTGGGCTCCTTGAGGGTAGGGACTGATGTGAGTGTGCAATGTACAGGGATAGGGACAACTGTAGACGCTCACTCAGGTTGAACTGGATGGACTGATGACTTTATTCAACCTTACTAACTATGAAACTATGAAACTTTCGTTCCCCGACCTCAGGTTGCAGTTATGCGTGTTTTTGTTTATGGTGTTTTTGTGCCTTCGGCTTTTTTTTTTGTTTTTTTGTTCATTTTTCAGCCACCTGATGTGCAGAGCCTTTTGTTTGGGAACAATAAGACGGTGTCCTTATGTACAGCATAGCTGTGTATTAGCGAGTCCGTATGACGAGGTGTTTACTGGTCGTGTTTGGGCCTGCAAACTGGTGTATCAGCACATTCCTGGGTGCGCACACGTGTACTCGGAAAGAATGCGGCTCGTGAACTTGTCATTGGTGATTGTCTTGCACTGCATGTGTGTGAATTCCAGAATAAGGAACGCTGGTCTGTTTTAAGATGTGTGGTATTGCATTAACTGTGTTCATAATGTCTGCCTCTCGCAATATTTGCATCGGGTTATACCCCCTCCCATTGACCGCCCCGTATTATTTCAGTATTTTATGGGTGTGTGTGCCCTCTACTTGGCTAAGCAAGACCCTTGTAAGGAGCTGTGTGTGGGGCCTAGTGTCAGCCCACCCTTGACTTTTGAGTGATGGCTCTCCATTTCCCCTGTGGACAGCCTCTGGATTAATTCAGTTGATGATCTAGGGACCGCCCCCGCGGAGTCCCCAGCAATGTGCTATAAGAATGGCAGCTAAGAGCAGGCTCATATGGTCAAAATCCAATTTTTTTTCCATGTAGCAGCTGATTGGTGGGGATTCCAAGCAGGGACGCTCAAAAGAAAAGCTTATAGCTGGCCATACATTAGTAATTTTTTTTTCTCTGCAATTTTTCATTTTAAGGAGGTTGGTTCGATTTTATAAATGTTAATGAGGGCAAATGATGAGAGAAAAATTGAGTGAGCAGGATGGAAAATGTTCCATGAACATATTATTAACCACTCCCCCCCCCCCCCCCACTTTCCTGCCCAGGCCAATTTTCATCTTTCAACGCTGTTGCATTTTGAATGACAATTGCGCGGTCGTGCACCACTGTACCCATTTTTATCATCCCCCCCCCACAAATAGAGCTTTGTTTTGGTGGCATTTGATCTCCACTGTTTTTTTTTTTTTGCACTACAAATAAATAAATAAAAATAAATACCAAAAAATTTGGAAAAGAAAAAAATAACATGCATGTTTTATCTGTGCCCTCTGCAGCATTTTCATCAGCTGCATCTCCTCCCTACCTGCTTGGCTCCACGTTCTCTCATTTCAATTCAATTTCATTACTCGATAATTCATATTTTGGGATCCTAGATGAGCTTTGCTGCTCGCAGGGGCCTACGCTGCACTGCTAATGGAAAATGTCCCTAAATAATTTAGACAGCAGCATAATTATAGTCGTCCTGTTTTTTTTTTTTTTTTTTTTTTTTTTTTTTTTTTTTTTTTTTTTTTTTTTTTTTTCCTTTTGCTGCTCTCGAAGAGTAAAACAACAACCAATACCACTTCTACTCCACTGCAGCCTTTTTCAACCAGGGTTCCTTCAAAGATTGCTGGGGGATCCTTGAGCTATGTGCAATGGTAGGTCTTGGTCTCCCACCTACATTCACCAAAAGGGGACAATTTCCCTGACATCCAATGTAAAGGGGTCACTTCTACACTGACCAGCTATGTAAGGTGTTTTTTTTTTTTTTTCAAAGGACTATTAAATGCATGGGGCCTATCTTCACTGTCCACTAGTGTAAAGGGACTTTTATTTCACTTTTTTTTTTTTTTGGTTTTGTTTCCTGACTAATTTTACTTTGACTATGGAAACTAAAAAAATTGTCATGGGGGATGGCATTCATTCTGGGGGGCGAGGTGGCATTCAAACTGGGTGCCAAAATTCACTAGGCTATGCATATTAACTATTTTGTTCATCTACAATTTTCTTAAGCACACAAGTATACCATGAACTGTAGATATAATTTTTAACAAGGGTTCCACAGGAGCTTGAAAATAATTTTAAGGCTTCTTTCAGGGTAAAAAAGTTCCACTGTAACGTTCATTGCCAGTAGACATGTGCACAATAGAAACATTAGTTTCGTTTCCGTTGATTTGTAACGATTCGTAAGTCGTCGGTGTTTGTATTCGGACTCGTTCGTATTTTCATAAGAGTTATTTTTTCATTGATTCGTATTTCCGTTATTTTTTAATTATCGTTTTATTAGAAATTCGTATTTTCGTAGATTTAGTTTACATTCGTACTTTCGTTAGATTGATTTATTTGTACTTTCGTAACATTGTTTTCGTAGATTCGTAATCTGAGCATAATTCATAATTTTACGCAATGTGTATGCTATTTACATGTTTAAGAAACAGAATTTCTCTCTCGTAAGTCAGAACTTAAAGCGGTTCTGCACCCATTTCATTTAGTAAATCTCTTTGCCTTCCAAATCAGGCAAAGAGTACTAAATGAAATGGTTTTTTTATTTTTTTTTTATTTTTTTTTTTTTTACTTGCCTTGTAATTGATGACTTCCGGTCTTCTCTCTCTTCGGCGGCGGGCGGGGTCTCTGCGTCGATCGTCGTCACGCCGCACTGTCTGCTGGGATCTGGTGTCATTGATCCCAGGAGTGAGTGCGGGCATCTTCCGAAATCTCGCAAGATTTCGGCCACATCTTCCGAAATCTCGCGAGATTTCGGCCACATCTGCCGAAATCTCGTGAGATGCCGGCAGATGTGCCGTTACTGCGCACGCGCGAGTAACGGCGGTGCATGCTGGGCCATCTAAAGGTCCTGTGGGGTTTCACATGCCCACAGGCAAGATGGACCCCAGCAGACAAGAAGAAGATGAAGATGAAAACCAGTGGCGATCGAGATGGAAGATGGAACAGGTAAGTCCCCCAATTGAGCTATATGCCCTTGGCATATAGCCCAAAAAAAAAAAAAAAAAAAAAAAAAAAAGGTGTGAGTGCAGAACCGCTTTAACTCAAAAATCCACAAAAACACAGTGCCTCCGACCCAACCACACTCTATCTGGACTCTGGATGGAATATTTCAGAATCGGAACTAACATTCGTTCTTTCGTATTTTCGTTATTTTGATTTCCTTTTTTCCGAATATTCGTAATTTATATTTTTTCGGTCATTTTGATTTTCGTTATTTTTGAATCTTTGTTCGGCATTTTCGTTGTTTCTGTTTTTTTTGTTTTTTGGATTTTCGTTGTTTGTAATTTCATATTTCGTATTTTCATTGTTTTTCATATTCGTTCTTTTTGATAGTTTGTTTTTCGTTTAGAATTTTTAGTAAACGATTCGTACGATTACGAATGAACGAATATAACAAATTTGAACGGAAAACTAATTCGTAACTAAACGAATTGCACATGTCAGTAATGTCCAATTATCATTCCTGGTTCTCTGTATGATAATTTGGCTTTGGCTTTGGGGTCCAGTTATCACCCTGGGATCTCTGATGGGTTTGGTGTAGTATCCAGCTATCCTTCCTGGGTTTGGCCTAGGGTTCGGTTATCGCAGCCATGTCTCTATATGATGGATTTGGTGTAGTGTCCAGCTATCTTCCTTGGTTTTCTGCTTGATGGATATGGCCTAGGGTTCAGGTATCACAGCCATGTCTCTATATGATGGGTTTAGGGTGTTGTCAAGCTATATTCCTTGGTTTTCTGCTTGATGATGGGTTTGGGTCAGGTATCGCAGCCATGTCTCTATATGATGGCCTAAGGTTCGGTTATCGCAGCCAGGTCTCTATTTAAAAACAAACATAATGGAAGACGCACTGGCATATATAAAGAAAGCTGCTGACAGAGACACACTGTGCACTGAGCAACACTAACAAAATTCTGCTGCGCTGGTAATAATATGATGCAAACCACATTAGTTATGTGTGATCCTTTTTATGTGGGGGGGGGGGGGGAACATGAAAAAGTGTATATATAAATTATAATCTCGTCTGAAATGTGCAAAAAAGAAAACCGTCACAATCAAAGATGGCATCCTCTGCTGCATAGTGGACCGTCAGAACTTTTAAATTCACCACGTGGCCCATCACCAGTAGTTGGATGGACACTTGCCAGAATCTGTGCACTCTATTACGGAGTCAGGCCTGCAAACAATATCCTAATATTCAGTACTGAGACCCAGATGGTTGCATCCTCATGATATCTCTGGTTCCTCAGGGGCGTATTGGCTATATATGGCCACGATAATACAAAGTTCCTCGTAGGGTCAAAACAAATAGGCCCACATAGAGTGAATTCATAAAACACATTTAGTAAACGTAAAATGCAAGACTAATCGCATGTAGATCATAAAAACAAAGAAGTATAACGATTCCAAGAATTGGAGACTGCAGGTCTCTATATGATGAGTTTGGCATGGGTCCAGTTTATCTCCCTGGAATCTCTGATAGGTTTTGGTATTGGTCCAGTTATCTCCTGTTCACTGTATGATGGGATTGATGCAAGGTCTATTTTGTCTTCCCTGGTTCCCGGTATGATGGATTTGGCATAGGGTCCAGTTATTGCAGCCAGGTCTCTATTTTATGGGTTTGGCATACGGTCCAGTTATCACCCCGGTTCCTCTGTATGATGGTTTTGGTGTAGGGTCCAGCTATCTTCCCTGGTTTTCTGCATGATGGGTTTGGCCTAGGGTTCAGTTATCGCAGCCAGGTCTCTATATGGTGTAGGGACTCTTGGTATTGTTCCTAGTGTTGTGTATTCCATATGATGGTCCCTGATTCCTGCAGCTAGCAATAACAAAATATTTCATGCAGAGATGCTGCTCAGCGTGTGTTGCTGCAGTGCAGAAGTGTGGAGTCTGCAGTGTCTACTGAGCTTAAAGAACCGTCTGGCGGATTTTCATATTGTGTATAATGAACAACTCTGCTTCTGCAGAAACTGCACATATCAAACGGCCCAAAAAAAATAAATTGTCCTTCAGCAAAAACTATAATTGCTTTTTATCTGGCAGGATCCAAGAAAAACTTGCATAAGATTTCTTCAGAACTGGAGGGATAAAAAGAAAAACGGAAGGTCTGGTTCATGAAAACTAAGCAGCAGTAAAGTCCGTACCCATGTCAAACGCTCTTTTCATCCTAGTAGGGTTCAACATCTTTTGATCAAAGTCAAAGACTTGGAGAAATAGAAGGAACTGTTAGGTGGTTTACCTGACCTGCATTTAGCTAAAGATATATATCAGTTCTGGTAAGCGTGGCCCTTCAAACCTGGAATACAGACGTTGTACTGCTGGCAACTACTTCTGCAGAACCTCCTGTGACGGGGCTCAAAATTTCAAGTCCTGAGCTACTAGCCAGGCCTTAAAGTGGTGTTGCCACCAAAAAAAAAAAAAAAAAGGTGCTTGAAAATCATCAAAAAAAATTATTGGGAAAAAAAAAAAAACTTTTTTTTTTTTTTTTACTCACCTCTAAAATGCCTGTTGCTAGGGGGTCCCTCGTAGTCTGCCACCTTCCCCTCTGCGCCACACAGTTATCTGGGATCTGTCACGTGTCCCAGATGACTGAGTGTCGTATCACGGCGCCGCTCGCGCATGCCCACAGTAAGGATGCCGGCACCGCAGGGAACGAGGGGGGGGGGGGGTTCGTTCCCCGCATCGCTGGATCCTGGGACAGGTAAGTGTCCGATTTTATTAAAAGTCAGCAGCTGCAGTATTTGTAGCTGCTGACTTTTACAAAAATATTTTTAGTGGGCCCTTCTCTTTTAAGAGTTACTCGCCACCAGTTGCCCCATCCAACCTCTGTTCTGCCCCTAAACATGTCCTCGTAAATGATCTCGTTAAATGACACTGTTAATATTTATTTTGGTAACTTAATTCTGCATAAAACATTAACAACTTTAACAAATTAACATAAAGCATATTTCATTGATCTGACTGTGAGAAATACAATTGGGATAAAATATGATTGGCTACTATAGGCACTGTACACATCATTACCTTGTTAGGTAAATCTTTTAATGCTTTTTTTTTTTTTTGCTATTTAATATATCATTAAAAAAGGAGGGAACAAGGGAGTAGTTGTATGCATACATTTCAGCTTGAAGTCTCCTCTTGTTGATGCTGAAGACTGTATACTTACTAGTGGCTGAAGGGGAAAGGAATACAAGCTTATTCACATAGAAAGGAATGCAGGGGATGCCAGGTCTCACTTTTTTTTTATTTATATATATACAACTAAGACCAGTCAAGAATTATGTGCAGAGGTGGAGCCACTCAAATACTAAATATTTTTTTAAAGCAGCGCTAAACCTATCGATTAAAAAATAAAAATAAAATGCATTCCTAGCATGGCAGGAATGCTAGCTGTCATATTTGCTTGTGTTCTCAACCAAATTGTCAAATCATCAAATGGCTGGAGTCATAACTGATCACATGTGCAGCACTATGACAGTTCGTACAGAGGCTAAGATGGCAGCTTTCTTGGCTGAAAGGTAAAGGAAGGTGTGTATTTTGTAGACTGGTTGGAGCCCTCCTCCTATTTGGGGGGACTGGTTGGAGCCCTCTTCCTATTTGGGGGGACTGGTTGGAGCCCTCTTCCTATTTGGGAGGACTGGTTGGAGCCCTCTTCCTATTTGGGAGGACTGGTTGGAGCCCTCTTCCTATTTGGGGGGACTGGTTGGAGCCCTCTTCCTATTTGGGGGGACTGGTTGGAGCCCTCCTCCTATTTGGGGGGACTGGTTGGAGCCCTCTTCCTATTTGGGAGGACTGGTTGGAGCCCTCTTCCTATTTGGGAGGACTGGTTGGAGCCCTCTTCCTATTTGGGGGGACTGGTTGGAGCCCTCTTCCTATTTGGGGGGACTGGTTGGAGCCCTCCTCCTATTTGGGGGGACTGGTTGGAGCCCTCTTCCTATTTGGGGGGACTGGTTGGAGCCCTCTTCCTATTTGGGGGGACTGGTTGGAGCCCTCTTCCTATTTGGGGGGACTGGTTGGAGCCCTCTTCCTATTTGGGGGGACTGGTTTGAGCCCTCTTCCTATTTGGGGGGACTGGTTTGAGCCCTCTTCCTATTTTTGGGGGGACTGGTTTGAGCCCTCTTCCTATTTTTGGGGGGACTGGTTTGAGCCCTCTTCCTATTTTTGGGGGGACTGGTTTGAGCCCTCTTCCTATTTTTGGGGGGACTGGTTTGAGCCCTCTTCCTATTTTTGGGGGGACTGGTTTGAGCCCTCTTCCTATTTGGGGGGGACTGGTTTGAGCCCTCTTCCGATTTTTGGGGGGACTGGTTGGAGCCCTCTTCCTATTTGGGGGGACTGGTTGGAGCCCTCTTCCTATTTGGGGGGACTGGTTGGCGCTCTCCTAGACCGCAGAAACAGTGTTAATTTTTTTTTCGTATTGTAGAGGGATTCTGCTAAATGGGCAGTTTTAAATACATTGTACTCTCTATAGTTCTTCTTCTTTAACTTAGACTATGAAGGACAGTCTCAAGGATAAAAATGCCCAATGTCAAATCAGTAAAACCTGGTCGTGTCCTTGGCAATCGGGGACAGATGGCACAGAGTCTGATGCAGGGCGGCTCCGATGTTCAAGCAGATAATATCATGGACACCACCTCTAGGTCCACTCTGGAAATTGAAAAAAGGTTTGATCTGCTTACATGCTCAGAGCTTCCATCCAGATATTTAATGTACCAGGCCACCACATTGGTCATCTGTGTGATGCTGATCCTCAAATTTTAAAAATAAAAAACTGAAATCTAATGATTTGAAAGGGATGGGTTGGGGACAGTAAGACTGGGGAAGAAAGGGGCTAGATTAGCCTTCATCAAATTTTTCATCCCCAAGGAACTCTTCAAATTTTCAGGTCTAAGGGAACCCCTGCTAAAACCAATTTTCTCTTTTTGTTCATTGACGGACACAACGCTCCATTATTCAGAACCATAGGGTTATATTGCCCCCTACAGGAGTAGGACACTAGCCAGATATACACCCCCCTCTGCTATAGGCCTTCAGTTTTTTTTTTTTTTCTGCCTAGTCAGGACCTAGTTCCCTGCTGGGATCTCTGGTCCTTGCAATATTTTGTTTTTGCTTTTTAAACTACTTTTTTTTTGTTTTTTTTTTTTTCCTCTTGGATTGTTTTCATGTAAGATCTAGATTCAACTGCCAGACTGGGCGACGGGCTGGACACTAAGATCCAGTGGTCTCCCCAGTCTGGCCAGTGAGCGCGTGCGACATAGCCCCACTGGACGGGTGCTGGCCCTGCAAGTTAAACGACTCGCGAGAGCGCATACGACCGGTCTCGGCCTGTGTCGCAGCGTTTCTCATGGCCGACAGCCCCCCCACTTCTGTGGCGAGGATCTGTCTGGGAGTGTTACTCGCGCATTCGCTGGAGCGGTAACTGGCCCCCTCCTCTCCTTCCCTGGATTGGTGTGGGGAGCGGGTACCCCCTGAGGTGGTCGGTCCCTCTGGGGTTCTCTTCAACACCCCTTCTTCCCCGGGTGAGGCCCAGGCCTTTGGCTTGGGTGCTTTGGACACTGTGTCCACCCCCCTCCAGGATTGTCACTATGGGGGGGTACACCTTGGCACCTACTGGATGGTTGGGTGGGTGACCAGGAATCCGCAGATCCGCGCCCCCTGCGGCGGCCCTCCACTAACTAAGGCTGCGGCTTTTGCGGCCTACCGACCGGGCGACCCACGGGGTGGCCCTAGAGCGGAGGTCGCCGCTTTCCGTTGCTGACATCCACCCGCCTTTCTCAGCTGTAGCCTGGTCCAGTCCCCCCGCGGACCTGTGCACTCGCGGCGGCCGGCCGAAAATTTAGGCTGCGGCTTTCTTCCTGAAGGCCTATAGCAGAGGGGGTGGGGGTGTATATCACCTAGGACTGCCCATAGGCGTAGCCAAGTTCTTTTTTTTTTTTCGGCCTAGTGTCCTACAACTGTAGGGGGCGATATAATCTATGGTTCTGAATAATGGAGTGCTGTGTCTGTCAATGAACTCAGAGAAATGGATTTTCAAAATGGAGTCAAAAATCCCTTTATTGGAAGTCCGTGCCTTAAAAAAAAACTGGAGGTTCGTGGGAAGAATGACCCCTTACACTGGTGATCAGAGTGCCCCCCATGCATACAGACCATTTTGAAGACTGCTAAAAAGAGCGTTTGGTGTCCTCCTTCTGCTAGCTCTTCCAAGTGGTGTTAGCCCCAGAACTATGAAGGCACCACCAAATGGGAGCACAATCTTCCACAGCTCGAGGAACCCTAGTATGCCATAGAACCTTGATTGAGAATAGATGGGCTTAGATGATGCTGGATGTCCTCTATCTAGGAAATAAGACGGACTCTATCTGACTTGTTCATATTGTGAGAAGCTTGCAGTGAAATCAGAGTAAGCCCTTTCTGTACAGGAAAGGAGTCGGTACAACTGTACAAGACTGAAGGGAGGGTGGAAGGTCAGATTTAACTGTTGTGCTGTCTAGGTGGAGGAACTGGATCATAGGACTGGCTGAAAACAACCACAGATCTCGTGACACCGTGTGCACGCCGTGCATTTAATGGTTGGTTTGGAGTTCAGCGTTAATAGAACCAAAGCTGAATCTATTGTAATGAACACCCAAACCCATTGCAGATGGCTTTTCTCCAATTGTCTCATCTCCTCCTGGCTTTAATACAGCGAGGCCTCACCTGATAACATTAGAAATATGTATTATATCAATAATTCAGAACTTTCCGAATGTGTGCTTATTATCTGCCCTGGCTACACCCATCCGCGCTGTCATCTCTTCCTTCAGACAAAGGCGGATGAGTTGGAGAAACAAAAGAACAAAGCAGTGCTCTACTGCTCCATAACAACCCCCCCCCCCCCATGACTGGCATAAAAGCCCAACCTTCTTTTTTTTATAAAAATTAAAATAGTCTGGCAATAGTTAAAGTGGAACTCTAGCCAAAAATACCAATACAGAAATAAATAGCCCAGTAAAAGATGATATGGGGGGGGGGGGGGAACATTTGCTCTTTCCGTACACAGCCTGGCACAGCGCCCCGGAGTGAGTATCCCTCATAAAGCTTACAATGGTAAGCGCTCATTGGTCAGTGCTGTCCAATGAGAGAAGCTGATTGCTCCTGGGACACTGTACTGCAACACGGCAAGAATGCATCAAAAATGCACCCGTGTTGCGTTTTTGATGTAGGTTTTTCACTCGCATGACCTATGAAAAATGCACCATAAACACGGTGAAATCATGGCATGTGTTTTTGGCAGCCATTATCGACACCTTTTTTATTTTTTCTATTGGCAAAATGCTGATAATCCTATTTTTGCCTGGTAATTTTCAGGTGGAAATTTCGGTGCATCCCCAGCGCCCACTTTCGTGGAGAGGTGATCTTGCCCTTTAAAAAAAACTATGGGTCTAAAAATGCACAATTGTGCTCCCGCTACAAGTCGTGCGTTTAAAAAATGCGCAAAAAAAAAGCCTCCAAACTTACCAAGCTATGTTCACACCAAGTGTGAACGGAGGCTAAACCTTGTGGAGTGCTCTTCATGTGGGTATCATCCATTCAGCAGGACTAGGACTGTGTTGTGTAACACCCTCCAGAGCTCAGGCATCCTCACTGATTGGCATGACCTGACGGAGCGTTGGCGGGACTGCTGGGATTTTGGAGCTTTTCAGCGGCAGATCCTGGTGAACCCAACGTGCCCTTTGCTATATTTATCCGTCTTATCCTTCCAGCCAGTATAATCATCATTTTCTTGTCTCCTCCTCGGCAGCGGCGTGTCTCATTCTGGGGATACTTTCAGTAGTCGCACCCATAGTACTGAGTGAGAGCTTCTCTCTGCTGGCAGAGCATATTCAGTTACCTCAATTTCGAAGGGTGGGGGGGCTGATGCCCTCGCATGTAAAAGTTTTTTTTTAGTGTAACGCAGGAGGTTCTCATGCGGTTTTACAGTTTAAGAGTGCTACTGTCTTCAGATTACATAATTGCTCCATGGTAAATATCAGGACAACGTGCTGTCTCGGGCACCTCCTGAATAATGATGATGGGGTGTTCAACAAGCTCCGCCCCTTGCATTGTGTGTGTGTGTGTTTTTTTTTTTTTTTTTTTTTTTATATTTTAGGAAAAATTTTATGCAGGTATGCATTATTCCAGGCAACACGTTTTTGTCTAGCATTTATTTAAATTTTTTATTTTTTTGCAAAGTTTTCAATTGTGCAGACCTCATCCAGACAGGATTGTCCATCGCTGTACCACATCCCTAATTGGATAAAAATATATCAGAAAACCAGAGGATATACATTTTTTCTAATTTTCATATGATAATACATTTTTTCTAATTTTATTTATATTTATATATAATAATATAAAAATATATATTTTATATATATATAATATATATTTTTTTTTTTTTTTTTTCCACATGGGGGGGCAATAAAACCCCATGGTTGAGCCGCATTCCCCAAAACGCTCCCCCTTATTAACCACCTGAGGGTGTTCACATGCTGCCATGGTTTGGTTCATGGTCTTGGCAGAAATGATACCCGGTCTCTGTTCAAGCGAGTGTAGTCGCTCTACAAGCAGCCCCACGACTGTGTGCGCAATGCACGTGGTCTGGGTGCACTAGTGTGGGGTTCAAGGGGTTAAAGCACACAGTGAGGAGGCATGTCTACAGTTTGTATGTTTTGAGGCTCAGTGCTATCAGAACAGCTTGTCTGGACTGTTGTCTTATGCACTTTCTCAAGACGAGCAACAAGAGAAAGGCAAGGGGTGACACTCTCTCCCTCCCTCTACGTTACATTCCTATTGCTTGTCTCGGGAAAGTGCTCAGAGATGAGATGAACAGCTGAAGCCTCCATCTCCTTCCTAGCTGTTGTCAGATGTACCATGGCAAGGGGGGAAGCTTAGTGCTATCAGAAACGGCAGCTTGTCTCGACTGTTGTCTTTTATGCACTTTCTCAAGACAAGCAACAAGAGAAAGGCAAAGGCTGATGCTCCCCCCCCCCCCCCCTCCCTCCTACATTACATTCCTATTGCCGCTGCTTGTCTTGGGAAAGTGCTCAGAGCTGAGATGAACTGCTGAAGCTTCCATCTCCTTCCTAGCTGTTGTCAGATGTACCATGGCAAGGGGAAGAGACACAGTTTGGACCTCATAGCTAGGGTTAGGAAGAACCTAGCAACATGGAACAAAGTACAACGTGAACTTTGTCCCACAGGGGACATAATTATAAAAAATGCAATGGCTTTTCTTTAAACCCATCCTTCTCAGTGTGAGGAGGACAGGCTTGGTGTGCCGCCATTCCATCTCTGGTCAATATTTTGCATAATATAGAGCCCTTGTTTTTCGGGGGTTCTCAGCAGCTGGAAATGACTTGTAGGCACACTTGGGCACCTGTAGGTGTCTGTATTTTAACTTTCAATAAAAGCCTTAACACAAACCAAACAATAAAATATTGAATATAGTGTTCAAGTATTTAGATCCAATACACCCAACATGTAGACTTGATGTGTTTCGATGGATGTTCTGTCGTCTCTCTCCAATGTGGGGGGAAGAGTAGGAGGTCCTTATAAGGTAAGGTGTATACAACAGGGTGTTAGCCCTCCAGTGATCAACCATAATCCAAACACCTTTTTGTATACACCTTACCTTTTTTTGAGGACCCCCCCCCCCCCCCCCCCTGTGGGGGAGAGAGACGACACACACTCCAGTGACTCTATAGTTGTAATACAATGTGAGATGGGTTTCATCATGCTGATTGCATGCCAAATTTACAGGTTTTGCCGGTAATGGCCTTATCCGAATCGGTGCGGTGCCAACTTTGCAGCACCGCGCCGATTCCCAAAAGTAGTTCCTGTACTACTTTTGGCGACTTCGGGGGCGATTTGAATAGACATCTGTGCAGGATCCGCACAGATGTCTGTCAAATTGCCCCCGAAGTCAGACTGCATTGCTTGTTCGAGATTTGTGCGAGTTCAGCTGAACTCGCACGATTTCTAACCCGCAGTAGTGTGAACCTGGGCTAAAGCTCTTTTTATTAATTTTTTTTTTTTTTTTTTACTTGTTTTTTGTGTTACAACTACTTTTTAAAGTGATTTGTAAAGGTTTATTTATTTTTATTTCTTAAACTAGTGTTCCACCCTAAAAAAAAAAAAGTAATTTTATGTGCATTAAAAAAAATAAAATTACTCCACCTCTAAATGCCTGTTGCTAGGGGGGTCCCTCGTCTGCCTCCTTCAGCGCCTGGGCTCTTGACGTCACTTCCCTTGTCGCAGGAATGGAGATCAGCTCTCCCCCTGCCTCTTGTCAATCATCTGGGATACATCACAGGTCCCAGATGATTGCGCGGCCAATCACGGCACGTGGAGCAGTGGGTGCCCGGCTGTGAAGCCACAGCCTGGCGCCCACAGTTACAATGCCGGTGCCGCTGAGCGGGGGGGGAGACGAACGGGGCTTCGATTCCCCCGCATCGCTGGACCCTGGAACAGGTAAGTGTCCAATTATTAAAAGTCAGCAGCTGCAGTATTTGGAGCTGCTGACTTTAAATTATTATTATATTTTTTTTTAAGCAGAACACCACTTTAAAAAAGAAATATGTCATACTTGCCTGTTGTGTGCAAGGGTTTTGCACAGAGCAGCCCCGATCCTCCTTTTCTAGGGTCCCCCGACGACGCTCCTGGTCCCTCTTCATTGAGTGCCCCCCATGGAGAGCCGCTTTCCATGGGGGCACTCGGGCGGGCACGCTCCTTAGTCCTGCTGCTGCGTCCATTGACACAGACAGCAGGACTAGGCCCTGCCCCTGGCTCCCATGTCACTGTATTTGATTGACAGCAGCAAGAGCCAATGGCTCCTGCTGCTATCAAACTATCCAATGAGGATCTGAGACCTGGAACGATCGGGTTCAGGTAAGAAAAGGGGAGGGGGGCTCTGGGGCAGCTGCAGCACAGAAGATTTTTCACCTGAAGGTGAAAAACCTGGAGGGTTTGCAACTCCTTTAAGTGCGAGGACATATAGCACACAGGATATTGGATAATCCACTTTCATATACCATGCTTACTGTACTTTCTTTCCTCCTCCTTCAATGCAAGATCTGCACTCATTGGCTTTTTCCAGGTTCAGCGCCTTTTTATTTTTTATTTTTTATTTATTTTTTCTTTTGTCTGACCGTTGGGCGGCAACTGATGTTACTCCTACACATGTGCACTAGCGTTGCATCATCCTTGCACCCAGATCCATTCTCCACCTCTTACAGATGCTGGGAATGGGTCGCTGTACTATGTATATGCTGCAGTGAGTGTGCAAGCCAAAAATTGTTCGCAAATAGGCAATGTTTTTTTGGCAGACTATAGTGCGAGTTATAAGGACAGTTGGGACGGGGCTCACAGATCACCTGATTTTTTTATTTTTTTTTGCAAAGTTTATTATAGAACTGTTGTCCAGAATATCTCTGAAATTCCTACAATTTGTTTTACTGGAGATGCAATTTACAGCACTAAAGCCCGTTCCTCTTGTTCTAGCAAGGCAGAACTGCAGCTCCAGCAAGCTTTGCTTCCTGATCAGGCTTACCCCAAACTAATATTTATCTGGAGAAATATGTGAAAAATGCTGGAACGAGGCTTTCCTGTAGTGCCCTGTATTGCTGCATGAAAGCCGCCTATTGTCCCTCCATAAGCGGAGGCTTTATCGCCGCTAATAGCCCCATTGTGCTCTCAACCTCGCAACTTTTCACTCCACAGTTGTTTTTGTCAACAGATTAATTGTTTAGGATTATTCCTGCAAAGACCCCTTTTTCACGCATGTTGGTTTTGGATCTGGGTGTTTGGTATTTGGCTACTAAGAGGGTAGGAAGTAGAAAGGAACATTCGAAAACGATCGAGCACTTGTCACTGGGTGCCCCTGGTGAAGCCTCCGCTGTCCGCTTAAAGTGAACTTGTGGCCAATAGGTGTTCATTGTTAACAAGTGGCAGAAGAGCTTTTAAAACAAGACCTCGCTGACCTCCATAGCTGCAGGTATTGTAGGGCTCATCAACCTCTGTAGATGCAAGCACTGTAGAGTAATTCATTCTTAAATTTCACAGCAGAAGCACCAATGTCTTTCAAGTCATTCTCTCACTAGCTCAGATGCCCCTTAAAAGCAGGTACTCCGTATCCTTCTTCTAATTTTTGATGCAAATCCAGAGCAGGCGGTCTGAAAAGAGCTTTCAGTTGTGGTTGCTTTCGTAAGTTTTGGGTCCGAGAAGAGTTTGGAAAAAAAAAAAAAGTTTTTCCTCTAAATGGGACTTTTAAGGGCCAGTACTCATCTACTGGTCAGACCATAATCGTATTTTTATTAGAGTAGAGCAGTGATGGCGAATCTTGGCGCCCCAGATGTTTTGGAACTACATTTCCCATGATGCTCAACTACACTGCAGAGTGTATGAGCATGATGGGAAATGTAGTTCCCAAACATCTGTGGTGCCAAGGTTGGCCATCACTGGAGTAGAGTTTAAAAAGGAGATATGCAGTACATGGAATATACAGGCTGCAAATACAGTGATATGCAATAACAAGACCATTTGAAGGCAACCACTACTCTGTTGAAAAATGGGACAACAGAGATAACCCAACGTGTTTCGAGTCTGCGATATTGGTTCTCTTCTTCAGGAATAGGTGGTTTACAACAGGACGTGAATATGTCTACAATTTGATAAAAGGAAAGTATAAGAATATATATGCATTTGAAAAAAATAAGCATGACCTCAAAATGTTGAGTTGCTCAATTAGACCCCTTTCACACTGAGGTGCTTTTCAGGCGTTTTCACGCTAAAAAAAGCGAATGAAAAGCTCACGAAAACCTATTTTCCATTAAAATCAATGAATGCTTTCACACTCGGGCAGTGGGCTGGCAGGGCAGGGAAAAAATGCCCCTCTCCGTTGAAATTAATAGAAAGCTCTTCAAAAGCACTCAAATGTTTTACGGGCAGTTTAGAAGCGCCTCAGTGTGAAAGGGGCCTTATATGTAAAACTGACCGTACAAATTGCATAGGAACTGAAAAATAATGCATCCAGATTAAAAAGCTTAGATAGATGCTGCGGCCTCAAGCCCACCGGTTCAGGTCCAGGGAGAAGTGAATGTACTCGAGACAACCCAGGGCCCAACAAAAGTCGCTCACAGAGGGCGCTCCAGAACGGCCCCTGTGGGATCCCACATATGGCCCGGAGCGACTAGTATCGCTGGGGACAAAAGAGAAAGATTGATCTAATATACCACTTCAGCCCCGGACCAATTTGCAGCCAAAGGACCAGGCCCTTTTTTTGCGATTTGGCACTGCGTCGCTTTAACTGACAATTGCGCGGTCGTGCGACGTGGCTACCAAACAAAATTGGCGTCCTTTTTTTCCCACAAATAGAGCTTTCTTTGGTGGTATTTGATCACCTTTTTTTTTTTTTTTTTTTTTGCGCTATAAACAAAAAGAGCGACTATTTTGAAAAAAATGCAATATTTTTACTTTTTGCTATAATAAATATCCCCAAAAAATATATTTAAAAAAACAAACAAAAAAAATACCTTTTTCCTCAGTTTAGGCCGATACGTATTCTTCTACATATTTTTGGTAAAAATAAAAATCGCAATTAGGTTGGTTTGCACAAAAGTTATAGCGTTTACAAAATTGGGGATAGTTTTTATAGCATTTTTATTAAAAAAAAAAAAAAAAAAATATATATATATATGTGTGTAGGTGGAGAGAATTACAGCGCTAAACTCAAAAAAACACACAGTAAAGTGTAGCAGCAGCACTAGAATAAGACAAGTATTCAATGAACAGTGGAGGAAGGAGAGTGCAGCGCTAAAAAGTGAATGGTAGTAACGCCATTCAGCTATAAAGGTAAATGGCGGTAGTACCCTTCAACTCCTCAAATAGTGATTGGAAGAGTAAAAGTATAAACCTGCATGAACGTAACAGATATCTATTCCTCAGTGACAACTATAGGAAAGGAGCCTGTAACAAAAATGCAAACAATGGTAGTGGTGCACACAATGGGAATCACCAATGACATATGTTCCTCTATGATGTCTGGAGGAAATAATGCGAACCTAAAACAAAAAGTCAACGGCACAAATAATGATATTTGGAGTGCGCACATTAAAGTCCCAAGAAAGAGTCCTCAATAATGGTTGGGGAACAGATTCTTAAATGCCTTTGAAACGAAAATTATCATATCAAATGGTGATAAAACAACAAAAGTCCAAGGTGGTGAACTATGGATGACTTCAGACCCAAATAGTCCTAAACCGAATCTTCAGGTGTACACACTTAGATGTGGGAAAGTAAAGATGTACGCTTACCGGAACTGGTGGACTCCCTGTCAGCAACAGGGAGTCAAACGGGCATAAAGAGGCTCTAGGTAGCCTGCAATCTCGATATCCCAAGCAGACGGGTGAACTGTGTAGAATCCCTCACGGCTGGGCCAACAGGATGCGGTCAATCGAGATGAGGGCGACTGTCATGAAGTCAGGGTGCCCATGGAAGGGGTGGAAATTCCTGGACGGCCACTTGATGAGTGGAGAGTGGAAATGGGCAGATGGTGAACGCTCACTTACGGATCAAGCGAGAATTGACTTGGAGTGCTCTCCCAATGGATGTCCGACCATATAGAGAAAAAATGATAAAGAACAATCGGAGGGGACTCCAATAGTATAGATCAATAGAGTAGGTTTTTATTTACAAAAACCGCTTACAAAAACAAATGGTAAAATAAAAGTGATCACAATTAAAAGCAGTGTGGGTATAGGTATGTCCTGGCCCGACGCGTTTCGTCTATAGTAGACTTCAACTGGGGCATATAACCATTCACCTACACTGCACATAGATATATAGATATCTTAACATGATTATCATCCAATCAGGGAATGTTAACATGTGACATGATAATTACCTAATCTGATAGGGCCAGATCTGATCATGTGGTGGGAAATGTGGTCCCACAGGGGATATAGTGACCAATAGGATGGGATTATGGCAAGAAGGGAAGCCGTGATAGGTATCAACCTAACCACACCATCCCCAAACAATTTAACAGAAGCACATGTGGAAAATGGCGCCAAAAGGAAAGCCAATGAGTGGTCGGACACAGCCCCTGGGCGGGGTCCACAGTCCCCATCAGATCAGAAATGGATGTTGTTGCTCAATGGAGATTGACCCAGAGTTAGGATTGGATGTTGACGTTCCCATTTGATGTTCACTATGTGTTATGTTATTGGTTGTTTAAGGATACCGCCCATTGGCTTTTTCATGGTCATTGGATTGGTCCAGAGTATGTTTCCCTAACCATTTCTGATCTGATGGGGACTGTGGACCCCGCCCAGGGGCTGTGTCCGACCACTCATTGGCTTTCCTTTTGGCGCCATTTTCCACATGTGCTTCTGTTAAATTGTTTGGGGATGGTGTGGTTAGGTTGATACCTATCACGGCTTCCCTTCTTGCCATAATCCCATCCTATTGGTCACTATATCCCCTGTGGGACCACATTTCCCACCACATGATCAGATCTGGCCCTATCAGATTAGGTAATTATCATGTCACATGTTAACATTCCCTGATTGGATGATAATCATGTTAAGATATCTATATATATATGTGCAGTGTAGGTGAATGGTTATATGCCCCAGTTGAAGTCTACTATAGACCAAACGCGTCGGGCCAGGACATACCTACACCCACACTGCTTTTAATTGTGATCACTTTTATTTTACCATTTGTTTTTGTAAGCGGTTTTTGTAAATAAAAACCTACTCTATTGATCTATACTATTGGAGTCCCCTCCGATTGTTCTTTATCATTTTTTCTCTATATGGTCGGACATCCATTGGGAGAGCACTCCAAGTCAATTCTCGCTTGATCCGTAAGTGAGCGTTCACCATCTGCCCATTTCCACTCTCCACTCATCAAGTGGCCGTCCAGGAATTTCCACCCCTTCCATGGGCACCCTGACTTCATGACAGTCGCCCTCATCTCGATTGACCGCATCCTGTTGGCCCAGCCGTGAGGGATTCTACACAGTTCACCCGTCTGCTTGGGATATCGAGATTGCAGGCTACCTAGAGCCTCTTTATGCCCGTTTGACTCCCTGTTGCTGACAGGGAGTCCACCAGTTCCGGTAAGCGTACATCTTTACTTTCCCACATCTAAGTGTGTACACCTGAAGATTCGGTTTAGGACTATTTGGGTCTGAAGTCATCCATAGTTCACCACCTTGGACTTTTGTTGTTTTATCACCATTTGATATGATAATTTTCGTTTCAAAGGCATTTAAGAATCTGTTCCCCAACCATTATTGAGGACTCTTTCTTGGGACTTTAATGTGCGCACTCCAAATATCATTATTTGTGCCGTTGACTTTTTGTTTTAGGTTCGCATTATTTCCTCCAGACATCATAGAGGAACATATGTCATTGGTGATTCCCATTGTGTGCACCACTACCATTGTTTGCATTTTTGTTACAGGCTCCTTTCCTATAGTTGTCACTGAGGAATAGATATCTGTTACGTTCATGCAGGTTTATACTTTTACTCTCTTCCAATCACTATTTGAGGAGTTGAAGGGTACTACCGCCATTTACCTTTATAGCTGAATGGCGTTACTACCATTCACTTTTTAGCGCTGCACTCTCCTTCCTCCTATATATATATATATATATATATATATAATATATATATATATATATATATATATATAATATATATATTTATAAATATTTATATATATACACATACAGATACATTTTTTTTTTTTTTTTGTGACTGCGACATTATGGCGGACACATCGGACATTTTTGGGACTATTGTCATTTATACAGCAATCAGTGCTATTTAAATGCACCGATTCCTGTGTAAATGGCAGTGAAGGAGTTAACCACGAGGTGTGTGTGTTTTTTAACTGTAGGGGGGTGAGGCTTGGCGTCTGACGTCACTGATCGTCTGTCCCGATGACAGGGAACAGACGATCAGTGTCAGTCGCACTAGGAAGCACAGGGAGAGGTTTGTTTACACAGACCTCTCCTCGTTCTTCAGCTCTGTGACCTGATCGCTGGTCCCTCGGGCTCAGGACCGGGTCTTAAGTGTGTCGCGCGCGACCCACGGCTGGGCTCTTAAAGAGACACGTACAGGTACGTGCTTGTGCCCAGCCGTGCCATTCTGCTGATGTAGATCGGCGTGAGGCGGTCCTTAAGCAGTTAAATGCGGAAAGACGTGAATTTGCCATAGAATGACTGACTCTATTCGTATCACATCATGCATACCTGGCTTGTTTTGGGTGGTGGGAGAACGCGGAAGGACCTGCTGGTAGTGTGAAACCACCAACTTTGAAAGAAATTGTACTCAAACTGGGCCGGATGAAAATTCATAACACCTAAAAAGAGATAAGGTAGGGGGGGGGGGGGCAAAAAAATCAACATAGGGCTGGGGAATTTAAAGATTAATTCCTCGATTTTTATCGTAAAAATTTTTTTTTGATCGGTACTCGCCTCTCCTCCGGCTTCCAGATCTTCAGGGAGTTCTGTCGGAGATCCTGTGACATCAACGTCACCGGACTCCTCCCCCCCTTCCCCAAGTGCCTCTGTAATGACCCATCGCAGTTTTCTACAGAAGTGATGTTCCGTCGCCGCCATCTTGCTACACCCCACACTCGTCCACAGTAAGGATACACTAAGAAGGGGGAAAGCGGACATGTTACACTCACCAGAGTTTTGCATTTTAGACTTATTTATAACAGTAAAGTCAGTTTATATAGTGAAATGCAGGACTTGGAAGTCCCTCTGACTGATTAGATGTTGAATTTTAAAAGCAGCGAACTTCTGTCAGATTATCAAACCTGTGAGATGAGCGGGGTTGCCGCTGCTGTAGTCAGAGTTGTAAGTCCTGTATTTCACTATATAAACTGACTTTACTGTGCGTTTTATAATCGGAATTAGCCAGCGTATGTTTCAGCTTTCCAACATTTATAGAAAAAAAAAAATGCCTAGTTTTGTCTGTTGCATGTGATGTGATGTCAGATCAGCATAAAAAACACGAACACTTGCAGTTTTCCATCAAAACATTGCTTGTACCGCTTTTTTCTGCCTTTTTGCTTTGACCACATGTTAAGAGGCTAAAAACATCAAAACACTAGATCTGATCCATATACCTCCCATCGCACACTAGATCTGGTCCATATACCCCCCATCACACACTAGATCTGGTCCATATACCCCCCATCACACACTAGATCTGGTCCATATACCCCCCATCACACACTAGATCTGATCCATATACCCCCCATCACACACTAGATCTGATCCATATACCCCCATCACACACTAGATCTGATCCATATACCCCTCATCACACACTAAATCTGGTCCATATACCCCCCATCACACACTAGATCTGATCCATATACCCCTCATCACACACTAGATCTGGTCCATATACCCCCATCACACACTAGATCTGATCCATATACCCCCATCACACACTAGATCTGATCCATATACCCCATCACACACTAGATCTGGTCCATATACCCCCCATCACACACTAGATCTGATCCATATACCCCCATCACACACGAGATCTGATCCATATACCCCTCATCGCACACTAGATCTGGTCCATATACCCCCCATCACACACGAGATCTGATCCATATACCCCCCATCACACACTAGATCTGATCCATATACCCCCATCACACACTAGATCTGGTCCATATACCCCCCCCCATCACACACTAGATCTGGTCCATATACCCCCCCATCACACACTAGATCTGATCCATATACCCCCCCATCACACACTAGATCTGGTCCATATACCCCCATCACACACTAGATCTGATCCATATACCCCCATCACACACTAGATGTGATCCATATACCCCCATCACACACTAGATCTGATCCATATACCCCCCATCGCACTAGATCTGATCCCTCTTATAGTGGGACTGTTATAGTGTTTTGGGCAATCTGACACTGTCTGGGGGGGGGATGGGGTACACTGACATCAATAGTGATCAGTGATAATACTGTGCTAATCACACTGGCTGGGTAGGGGTTAACCTCTAAGGGGCGATCAAGGGGTTAACTGTGTGCCTTACTATGTGCAAATTGATTGTTATGTTTGTTTACAACACTGAGCTCACTTCCATGAATGACTGAGCAGATCAGCGGGTCCCGGCGATCAATCATTGGCCGGGATCCACTGATCGGCTTGTGCTGTAACAAATCGCAGCACAGCCAGGGTAACCATGTATCATTTACTTCCTGGAATCCATCTGCCCTTGGGCCAGCCATGCAGGTGTTCCGTCAGATTAGGCGACCCGTCGAAATTGGTAATGGAAGTGAAGTTCCGTCGCAGCCATCTTGCTACACCCCGTACTCCTCCACAGTAAGGATACACAGCGAAGGGGCCAAGCAGACATCTTGTTACACCCATTGGAGTTTTGCATTTCACAGTTATTTTTAACAGGAAACGGAGCATATATGGTGAAATACAGTATTTAGAAATCCATCGGACTGTTTACATGTTGTGTTATAAAAAAGAAGCGTTGTTCTGTCACATTAGCAGACCTGTGAGATCAGCAGGTTTGCAGCTGCTTTTAAAATTCCTAAGATGTCCACTTCCCCCTTCTCGGTGTATCGTTACTATGGAGGAGTGCGGGGTGTAGCAAGATGGCGGCGATGGGACGTCACTTCCTTTACCGATTCTGACGGCACACAGGCAGGAGGGTGTGCTTAGCTGAGAAAACCCCTCCTCCACTCCTGAAGACTCCTAAGATGTATGACATCATTTGCCTAGGCAAGAAACCAGGAAGTACCTGAAGAAATGTAAAAAACAAACAAGTAAATCTGCTATACTTTCCTAAATATTTACTAAGGGTAGAAGCATAAGGATTAAAAATAGTTAATGTTGGTTGAAAGAGTAAAGCTCCACTGTAATGTAGATTGAGGAAGTTTTAGTTCTGCTTTTACCAGCAGTTCTGTTATGTACCTAGTAACATCTCTCTCTCTCTCTCTCTCTCTCTCTCTCTCTCTCTCTCTCTCTCTCTCTCTCGTTCTCTCTCTCTCTCTCTCTCTCTCTCTCTCTCGTTCTCTCTCTCGTTCTCTCTCTCTCTCTCTCTCTCTCTCTCTCTCTCTCTCTCTCTCTCTCTCTCTCTCGTTCTCTCTCTCGTTCTCTCTCTCTCTCTCTCTCTCTCTCTCTCTCTCTCGTTCTCTCTCTCTCTCTCTCTCTAAACATCTCTCTCTCTCTCTCTCTCTCTCGTAACATCTCTCTCTCTCTCTCTCTCTCTCTCGTAACATCTCTCTCTCTCTCTCTCTCTCTCTCGTAACATCTCTCTCTCTCTCTCTCTCTCTCGTAACATCTCTCTCTCTCTCTCTCTCTCTCGTAACATCTCTCTCTCTCTCTCTCTCTCTCTCGTAACATCTCTCTCTCTCTCTCTCGTAACATCTCTCTCTCTCTCGTAACATCTCTCTCTCTCTCTCTCTCTCTCTCTCGTTACATCTCTCTCTCTCTCTCTCTCTCGTAACATCTCTCTCTCTCTCTCTCTCTCTCGTAACATCTCTCTCTCTCTCGTAACATCTCTCTCTCTCTCTCTCGTAACATCTCTCTCTCTCTCTCGTAACATCTCTCTCTCTCTCTCGTAACATCTCTCTCTCTCTCTCTCTCGTAACATCTCTCTCTCTCTCTCTCTCTCTCTCTCTCTCTCTCTCTCTCTCGCATTGGTTTGGGGCACTGGCAGGGGGTACTGGTGGGCACATATGAGGTGGCTTCGTGATTGGCTTTTTTTTTTTTTTCTCCTACCGATCTTCTGTTTACATCACGTAATTGGCTGTCATTGGCTGACAGCTGATCACGTGGTAAGGGGCCGGGATCGATCCCCCCCCCCCCTACTCCGATCTGTGATCACCCGAGTCTCATTTACTCTGGTGATCACAGCGCTCCCGGCAAAGCGGATCCATGCTGTAGCCGTCATTCAGCTATAGCGCGGATCTGGAGGGGTTAAAAAACACTACTCCAGGATTTGAAAAAAAAAGCTTCTTTTCATCATCATACCTGTAACCCTACCAATGGACTTGTCCAACATGGGAGTGCACCGCTCCAAAGTAATCGCCTCTCCTAAGAACAGCTGTCTCTGCAATCAGGCAGGGTACTGCACAGCTGCTGACGCGTTTCACACCAGATATGGTGCTTAGTCATAGGACTAAAAAAGCTTGAAGCTTTTGTAATTTCCTAACTAATCCAAAATCCTTGTCATTTTTAAATCTTAAGTCGGCCATGGATGGATCAAACCTTGGCTGGTTCAGCAGGGACTGGCCAAGATTGGATCCATCAATGAGCAGGCTGGTTGTACTGAAGTCCATTCATTGATCAACTTCAGTACAACCAGCCTGTCCGATTTTTTTTTTTTGCCTGATTATAGCCGCCAGCAGTGATCCTTTTGTTCAACTGGCAGGTAAGGCTCCCAGCATCATCCATAGCTTGCCTTGTCCTGCAGGCGGGGCTGTGGAGAAAAGAAGGCTACTTTACAAAGAAAGCGTCGCCCTCCATGGGAATGAAGGAAGTACCCCTGACTGGTACAAATGCACTGTTCCAGCAGTTTTAGGGTGGAGATTCACAAAATTGCAAATGGCCATTCACGACTGATCCTTTAACTGCTGCTTTGGTGGAGTTCTTAGTCAATTTAGTTTAGTCCTCCTAATTATCGTGACCTGGTCAGAGACGTCTGGCTGGAGAAACAGCAGGAAAATGTTTTGAGGTAATGAGCTCTGACCTGGCAAATTGGGCAGAAATTAAAATGTGATTAGCTCGGTCTTTTTGTTTTGAGCCGGACCTGGACACACGTTTTAATCCGGCAAATGTTGTACTTTAGCCAAACGCTCCTTTTGTAGGGTGTTCTTCTCCTTCTTCTTCTCCTTCTCCTTCTTCTCCGTATAAGCCGAGTTTTTCAGCACATTTTTTGTGCTGAAAATGCCCCCCCTCGGCTTATACTTGAGTCAAGCACTTTTTGCTGCAGAGAATGACATTTTTCCGACCCGAATTTGGGGCCTCGTATCTCGGGTCCACTTGGTAATAGGAACCCCATCTCTGGATATGTTGTAGTGCTAGTTCCACTGAGTTTGCATATCAAATGGGGTTCCTAGCACCAAGTGGAGGAAGAGTGCCCCCATCATTGGCCTTAGTTGGAGGAAGAGTGCCCCCATCATTGGCCTTAGTTGGAGGAAGAGTGCCCCCATCATTGGCCTTAGTTGGAGGAAGAGTGCCCCCATCATTGGCCTTAGTTGGAGGAAGAGTGCCCCCATCATTGGCCTTAGTTGGAGGAAGAGTGCCCCCATCATTGGCCTTAGTTGGAGGAAGAGTGCCCCCATCATTGGCCTTAGTTGGAGGAAGAGTGCCCCCATCATTGGCCTTAGTTGGAGGAAGAGTGCCCCCATCATTGGCCTTAGTTGGAGGAAGAGTGCCCCCATCATTGGCCTTAGTTGGAGGAAGAGTGCCCCCATCATTGCCACTACCACACAGAGCCGCCATGCCACATACACACGACCATTTTTTTCCGTCGGAATAAACTCTGACGGTATTTCCGACCAGAGTTCCGCTGAAACTGTCTTGCCTACACACGTTCACACCAAACACGTATGACGGAACTAGAAAAAGGAAGTTCAATATCTGCTGTCTCTTACTTGCTTCAGAGCATGCGTCGTTTTTTTTTTTTTTTTTTTTTGGTCCGTCGGAACAATAGCATACAGACGAGCGGTTTTCCCGATTAGGAATTGATTCCGTCGGAAATATTTTAAAACCTTTTTTCTAGGGCTGTCAGAATTTTTCGAAAAAAAAATAAATAAAAAAAATGAGGCCCTCATATGATCGGAATATACGCTGAAAAGATTCCTTCTGACCTTTTTCTGCCGTGAAGTCCGACCGTGTGTACGTGGCATCAGTGTATCAGTAAATGCACAGTGTTAATGGCTGTAATTATGTTACCAGGTGAAATTTTTTAATAAAAACTACTTTGGTGGCAGTAGTGACTGATAAACAAACTCACGGCCACAAAAGCAGCTGTGATTTTTTATTTTTTTTTTTAAAAGCATATTGTCGGTAGAAGTGACCCGACATCTGTACAGGTTTATGTACAGCCACCACTGCACTACAGTCTGCTTTAAAGCCGAGGCATGGGTCACATGGTCTCTGGTTGCCAGGAACAGTGTAGGTTTTGCGTGTGTTTAGCGTGTTTCAATATTAAATCAAGTTAATGTCTTTTGAAATCTAGATCCAAAAATATTAGAAAAGCAATAGTTCCTCATTTTTTTTCTTTTTTTTTTTTTTTTAATTTTAGTTTACAAAAGTTAGTCAGCTGTGCTGAGGAGGATATAATACGAGCGATTATTGCAATGTTTCCCATGAAGTAATTTTTTTGACTTCCTTTTTTATTTTTTTTATTTTTTTATTTTTAAACATGTTTTGTAATGTAGAGGTTCAGGGAGACACAGGGAGTGTGAAAAAACAGCCCATGTTGATCTTTTATTCACTGTATAAATTTGTGGATGCCCCTCTTATTAGTTGGTTTCGGCACCCGGAGGGGTACTGGTAATACTACAACATACAAAGATATTTTAGATCAGGGGTCTTCAAACCTTCTTCTTCTTTTTTTTTTTTTTTTTTTTTTTAGTTTGTGGGCTAAAAAAAAATTCCCATCGGTGTCCATCTGACCCCCCCCCCCCCCAATAATGGGGTCCCGTCAAATTCACCCACTTGCATCAGAGTCCCCCCCCCCCTTCCCCCCTACATCAAAAGTGCTAACAGTAGCCAACCTTTGCTGACCTTAGTCCTCAGTCAGTGCACATTGAGGATAGGTTATTGACCCTAGCTGCAGGCTGGATAAATTCTCATAGTGGAAGTAGCCCATGGGCCATAGTTTGGAAATCCCCATTTTTTTAAGACCATCTTGCTCTTCCAACTTTGTGGTAACCGTTTTGGAGAAGGCCTTTCTTCGGTTCCAGCATGACTGTACCCCCTGTGTACAAAGCCAGCTCCATAAAGACGTGGTTTGACCAGTTTGGTGTCAGCCACTTTGTAAAACGTGTAGGCACTCCATGAGTTTAGGTTCAAGGAAGTGCATGACCTCTCCTGAACTTGCCGCATCTCTATTATTTATACCTGACAGAATTGTGACTCTGCCAGGGCTGTGAGAGAGGAGAGGGAGAAAGGCACACAATAGTGCCGCATCATTGTCATAAGTTGGAGGAATAGTGCCCTATCATTGGCATTCATTGGAGGAATAGGGCTCCATCATTGGCATTAGTTAGTCGTTCTAGACATTAGTCATTAGAAGTGCCAATGATGGGTGCACTATTCCTCCAATTAATGCCAATGATGGAGGAAAAGCGCTCCATTATTGGCATTCATTGGAGGAATAGTGCACCCATCATTGGCACTTCTAATGACTAACGTCTAGACTAATGTCTAGAACGACTAACTAATGCCAATGATGGAGCCATATTCCTCCAATGAATGCCAAAGATGTGGCACTATTCCTCCATTGAATGCCAATGATGGGGCACTATTCCTCCAATGAATGCCAAAAATGTGGCCCTATTCCTCCCATCATTGCCATTAGTTGGAGGAATAGTGCACCCATCATTGGCACTTCCACACAGAGCAGCCTCCACTATGCTGCCCATTCATAGAAGCCTTTGTATTTTACAAATGATTTCACATAATACAAAGGCTTCTGTGATTGGGCAGGAGAAGGGAAGGTGTTTAGACCTAAAGCACCAGCTTCAGGCTCTGGAAATACTGTGATGGCCTCTTCTGGGAGTGCAATAAAACTGTCAGATGTTAATAATGGGGATCAGCCCAGGAGATATCATGCAGCTCCTTGAACTTAACTCATTGGGGGATGATTTACTAAAACTGGAGAGTGCAATATCTGGTGGAACTCTGCATAGAAACCAATTGGCTTCCAGTTTTCATTTTGTCAAAACTTAATTGAACAAGCTGAAGTTGGAAGCAGATTGACTACCATGCACTGCAGTGTCAGATTTTGCACTATCCAGTATTGGCCCCATAATGTGCCTTCACTTTTTTACAAAGGATTCTTGGAATTCAGCTTTCATGCCCATGGTTTTGGAACCGGATGTCCAACAAGTGTGTATAGATGTGATGGTCAGGTGTCCGTTCATTTGGCCATATTGTATACAGTATGTACACTATGGAAAGACACTGCTTCTACTTTAGAGCAGGCTTTCTCAACCTTTTTAAACCTAATGGAACCCTAAAAATTATTTTCAGGTCTCGGGAACCCTTACTAAAACCAATTCATCAGGGGTCAATGGAACAATGCCCTTTATACTGGTGGTCAATAGGAAGAATGTTCCCCTTAAAATGGTGCTCAGAATGCCACCCTTAACCACTTAAGCCCCGGACCAATTTGCAGCCAAAAGACCAGGCCCCTTTTTTTTGATTTGGCACTGCGTCGTTTTAACTGACAATTGCGCGGTCGTGCGACGTGGCTCCCAAACAAAATTGGTGTCATTTTTTTTCCCCCACAAATAGAGCTTCCTTTTGGTGGTATTTGATCGCCCCCTGCGATTTTTATTTTTTGTGCTATAAACAAAAATAGAGCGCCAATTTAGAAAAATATTCAATATTTTAAACTTTTTGCTCTAAAAAAATATGTATAAAAAAAAAACATTTTTTCCTCAGTTTAGGCCGATACGTTTTTTTCTACATATTTTTGGTAAAAAAAAAATCGCAATTTATTGATTGGTTTGCGCAAAAGTTAAAGCGTTTACAAGATCGGGGATAGTTTTATAGCATTTTTATTAATTTTTTTTTTTGTTTTTTTTTACAAACAATGGCGATCAGCGATTTTTATTTTTTATTTTTTTTTTTTTACTGTGACTGCGACATTATGGCAGACACATCGGACATTTTTGACACATTTTTGGGACCATTGTCCATTTATACAGCAATCAGTGCTATTTAAATGCACTGATTCCTGTGTAAATGACACTGGCAGTGAAGGGTTAACCACTAGGGGGAGGGTGTGTGTGTGTGTGTGTTTGTTTTTTTTTTTTTTCTGTAGGGGGGCGTGGCTTGGCGTGTGACATCACTGATCGTCTTTCCCTATGACAGGGAACAGAGGATCAGTGACAGCCTCATTAGGAAGCGCAGGGAGAGGTTTGTTTACACTTATCTCTCCCCGTTCTTCAGCTCTGTGACCCGATCGCGGGACACCAGCGGCGATCGGGTTCCGCGGCCACGGAGCTCAGGACTGGGTCACAAGCGTGTGACCCACAGCTCTTAACCACTTTCAGACCGGACCAATTTGCAGCCAAAGGACCAGGCCCCTTTTTGCGATTCGGCACTGCGTCGCTTTAACTGACAATTGCGTGGTCCTGCGACGTGGCTCCCAAACAAAATTGACGTCCTTTTTTCCCACAAATAGAGCTTTCTTTTGGTGGTATTTAATCACCCCTGCGGTTTTTATTTTTACGCTATAAACAAAATAGAGCGACAATTTTGAAAAAAAAAACATTATTTTTTTTATTTTTTGCTATAATAAAATATCCCCCCAAAAATATATATAAAAAAAAAAAAAAAAAAAAAAAAAAAATTTCCTCCAGTTTAGGCCGATACGTATTCTTCTACAAATTTTTGGTAAAAAAAATCGCAATAAGAGATTATTGATTGGTTTACGCATAAGTTATAGCGTTTACAAGATAGGGGATAGTTTTATAGCATTTTATTTAATTTTTTTTTATTAGTAATGGCAGCTATTTATTTATTTATTTTATTTTTTTTATGGTGGACAAATCGGACATTTTTGGCAAATTTTTGGGACCATTGTCATTTATTTTTTTTTAAATCAAAACCAAGTTTATTGAGCATACATCAAACACGGATAGATTTTCACAGTTTAAGTGCAACAGGCACTACAATAACAAGAAACAAATGTTGACATGTTCGTTGGGGTATAAGCCGACACATAAAATGAGATGCATTTCATATTACAGAGTAGTGGAACGTCAGGGGTTCCGAAGGGGTTTCGTTCAAGTAGGGGCTCAGAGGCGCCCCATAGCAATATCCATCAGGCATGTTGGCTTGTGTAGGGGGAGCCGAACAGACTCGGTGCTCAGCGGGTGGGTTAAGCCGCCCTCCTCGTCACATGTGTTGGGGGGGGGGGGGGGGGGGGGGGCGAACGGGTGGTGGGGGGGCAATAGGTCGTTTCTAGGGTGTGTATGTGTCTGGATCACTGATCCATCTATCCCATACTTTATTGTATTTGGCTGGGCAGCCTCGGTGGAGGTACAATATCTTTTTAAAGGGGAGGAGGGCGTTAACAGCAGCCATCCATGCTTGGAGGGTAGGGGGGTTCGCTTTGATCCAGGTACGGGCAATCTGCATCCTAGCTAGAAATAAGGACTCCTGTAGGAATATAGAGAGATATTTTTCATCTTCGGGGAGTGGGAGGATACCTAGTAAACATTGGCGTGGGCATAGAGACAGAGGCGATCCCATTTGATCATGTAGAAACTGGACAACTTGCGACCAGTAACCTTGAATGCGTGGGCAGGTCCATAGTAGGTGGTAGAATGTGCCGCCTGGGTCCCCACATTTAGGGCAGGAGGGGTCTTGGTCTGGCCTAAACCTAGCAAGGCATGTGGGGGTGAGGTATGACCTATGTAGTATGTACAGGTGAGTGAGTCTGTCCGACAGTTTAGGGGATACTAATTTGGAGACTGCGAGTGCGTCCTCCCACTCCTCAGGCTCCACATCACCCAGGTCCGCCTCCCATTTGGGTTTTAGGTTGTGCGCCTGCAGGGTGGCCTCAGGCAATAGTAGATGATTGTAAAAGTATGAGATTAGTTTTTTAGGATCCTGACCCCTGATCACACCTACGGGGGACAGTGATTCCAACCTGGGAGTGGATCCAACAAATTGGGAGCTGAGAGCATGCCGGAGCTGGAGGTAGCGGAAGAGCATTTGATTAGAGAGGTCGAAGTCTTCCTTGAGAGCCTGAAACTGTCTAATCGAGCCTCCCCGCATCACCTGGGAAAGGAATATGATTCCTTTGGTTATCCAGAGAGACTGGTCAGGAATTGTAAGGAGCTCGGGTAGGTGGGTATTATTCCATAGGGGGGTGTGGGCGTGCATATGAGGGGCTTTGGTTTTGTTAATGGCTAGTTGCCAGATTTTGCAGTGGTGGGCAAGCATGGTTTTAGGGGGGGTGGAGTGGCCGTGGGTGCCACAGAGGAGGACCTGTAGTGGGTGGGAGACCGGGCCCTGGCTGGGTAAACAGACCAGTGCCAGGTACCGGTCTTTGTCCGACTTGTCGAAATAATAAAAGTGAGAGAGTTGGGCCGCTATGTAGTAAAGGAGGAGGTCAGGGAGGGCTGTGCCACCTAGGTGCACCGGGCATTTTAAAGTTTTCCAGGATAGTTTGTGGCGGGAGGGACCCCAAACAAAGGTGTTGAGGATGGCTTCCATGGCTTAGGGGGATGCATAGTGGGGCGTGCCAGAACAGGTAGAGCAGTTTGGGGAGGAGGATCATCTTGATCAGATTGATGCGACCCATAACCCCTAGGGGGAGTCGGGACCAGATTTGGGTCTTGGATTTAAGGAGTGCGAAGAGGGGTTCAATATTGAGTTTCGTGTATTCCTCTGGGGATCTAGTGCATTGTACTCCTAAGTATTTAAAGCGGTTCTGCACTCTTTATTTATTTTTTTTTTTTTTTGGGCTATATGCCAAGGGCATATAGCTCAATTGGGGGACTTACCTGTTCCATCTTCCATCTCGATCGCCGCCGGTTTTCATCTTCTTCTTGTCTTCTTCTTGTCTGCTGGGGTCCATCTTGCCTGTGGGCATGTGAAACCCCACAGGCACTTTAGATGGCCCAGCATGCACCGCCGTTACTCGCGCGTGCGCAGTAACGGCACATCTGCCTACATCTCACGAGATTTCAGAAGATGTGGCCGAAATCTCGTGAGATTTCAGAAGATGTGGCCGAAATCTTGCGAGATTTCGGAAGATGCCCGCACTGACTCCTGGGATCAATGACACCAGATCCCAGGAGACAGTGCGGCGTGACGACGATCGACGCAGAGACCCCGCCCGCCGCCGAAGAGAGAGAAGACCGGAAGTCATCAATTACAAGGTAAGTAAAAAAAAAAAAAAAAAAACATTTCATTTAGTACTCTTTGCCTGATTTGGAAGGCAAAGAGATTTACTAAATGAAATGGGTGCAGAACCGCTTTAATCTGACTAGCCCTGACTAGTGGTAATGCAGCCTGTGACGCAGTGGGGGCTCCCAGGTCCAATGGAAGGATTTGGGACTTTGACCAGTTGATTTGCAGCCCCGAATACTCGCCAAAGTGTTTGATCAGTTGAAGCGCGGCTTCCAGAGAGGGGCCCGAGTCCTCCAGGTAGAGGAGCATGTCGTCGGCGTACAAGCTAGTTAGTTCAGTTATGTGCCCTGTTCGGAGACCTTTGATGAGGGGGTGGGCTCTAATTGCTATGGCCAGAGGTTCAACCACAAGGGCGTATAGGAGCGGTGATATGGGGCAACCTTGACGGGTACCCCTTGATAGGGTAAAGGGGTCTGAAATCCTACCGTTGACCTGGATCCGGGCAGTGGGAGCCTGGTAGAGGAGTTGTAACCATTTTGATAAATTTCGGGCCGAAGCCAAACCTACGGAGGCACTCCCAAAGGTACCTCCATTCCACCGAATCGAATGCCTTTGCGGCATCCAGACTCGCCACCACCCTAGATCCAGTATTGTCGTGGGTTGCCTGTAGATTCATGTGTAGCCTGCGGAGATTGAACGCCGTGTTTTTATCAGGCATAAAGCCCGTTTGGTCTGGGTGGATTAGGCTGAGGATGACTTTATTGAGGCGGAGGGCAAGAATTTTGGCGAGGATTTTGACGTCTAATTGTAAAAGGGATATTGGGCGGTAGGACTCAGGCAAGAGGGGATCCTTACCGGGTTTGGGTATGAGGACAATGAGAGCCTCCCCCATAGAGGGGGGGAGGGACTCAGAGTCAAAGATGTGGGTGTAGAGTCTTTGCAGGTTAGGGGTAAGGGTTTCTTGGAAATGCGTGTAAAATTCCAAGGGGAGGCCATCAGAGCCGGGTGCCTTGGAGGTTGGGAGAAGTGATAGCGCCTCAGTGATGCAGTCAGTGGTTATAGGTGCCTCAAGCAGGCTCATCTGGGAGTGGGTAAGGGAGGGAAAGTCTACCATCTGAAGAAACTGGGTCAGTGCAGCCGGGGTGTGGCATGCAGTGGAGGTGTAGAGGTTTGAGTAGAATTGCTTAAATTCCTCTGCCACCCGGCTGGGGTCAGAGATCACTTCCCCCGCCGCAGTCCGAAGTTGGACCACCACGGGGGGAGTGTGATCGAGGTGGGCCATATAGGCAAGAAGTTTGCCCGCCCGCTCACCATGTTCGAAAATGCGTTGCTTACTGAAAAATATGTGTTTCGCTTTTTCAGAGTGTAGTTGATCAGTCAGTCTGGACTGTGCTCGAAGGAGGGAAGCATTGTCCACGGAGGGGTCAGCCAGGAACATCTGCTCCAGAGAGCTGAGCCTCTCCTCAGACTGCTGCAGTATGGTCTTAGACGCGACTTTGTGTCTAGTTATGCGGGTGGAGAGTATTAGGCGAGCGTGGGTTTTAAAGGTCTCCCACACTGCACCAACGGACGCCGTTTCAAGGTTGGTGCTGAAAAAATGTGTCCATTCGCGGTCAACAGCCTCCAGATCAGGTAGGATGGAGAGCCAAAAGGGGTTCAACTGCCATTTACGGGGGGTCGGAGTCGTCGGGAGTCGCAGCGCTGCCCAGCAGGGGGAGTGGTCAGAGAGCACTCTGCTACCAAACCCCACGTCAATGAGGTCCGGCAGCAGGGCGGGGGACATCAGAATCAAGTCAATGCGTGACATGGCCAAATGTGAGGGGGTAAAGCATGAGAAGGCTATTTTATCTGGATATTTGTACCTCCAGGAGTCTGTCAGGGAGAACTCAGCAAGGAGTCTGCCGAACCTAGTGATGGATGGGGGGGGGGGAGGCGTTTGGGCTGGAGCACTGAGTCTGTCCAGGCTGGGGTTTATAGTCATGTTGAAATCGCCCAGCCAGATCACTGGCACTGTGGGGTGCTTAGCCATAAAGGTGAGGCCCTCCTGGAGGATGCCAAATTGGAATGGTGGCGGTACATAGTATGCCATGAGGAGCACTTCAAGCCCACCTACGGTGGCGTGAAGAAAGAGAGATCTGCCCTGAGGGTCCGACTGCAGTTCGTGCAGCTGGAACTGCACCGACTTGGCGATAAGGATAGCAATACCTCGGGAGTTGGAGGTGTGAGGGGCATGGTACAGCCATCCCACCCAGGGCCTCTTGAGTGACATTTGGGCCTGACCCACGATGTGGGTTTCCACGAGGACAGAGATGTCGGCTCGTGCCGCTTTGAGATAGGAGAGAACAGCTATTCTCTTAGGCTTGGCACCCAATCCCCGCACGTTCCAGGTGATTAGCTTAAGTGATGCCATGGGGGGGTGGGAGAGGTAGCCTGAGCAGTCGGACCCCCAGGGGGAAACTCATGACATGTGGTTCTTGCAAAACATTCACATTATAAGGCAGCGAGAATGAAAACATATAATCATTAAGGCATATTGGGCGGCATAACAGGTGTATCAGCAACATATAGTATGTCAACAATAAGGGTTGTGCGTTCAACAATAGAAATAGTAACATAAAATTGGAAACTTTGCCTGCACTGGACCAGCATGGCATAACAAGAGAACAACCACCCACCATAGCCATGGGGGTGGCAGCTGGCCAGGGGAACTGTGGTAGGGCCGGTATTGTAGATCTCCGGGCGAAAAGTTCACCCGAGTCACCGGCATCCATGGTGGAGCAAGGGGGCGAACAAATGTACATACTGTAGAGCTCGCAGTGGGGTAGGGGTGCTGGTTAGTTCTTCCAGCCAGGTGAGAGGCAGTAAGGTGTCCGAGCAAAAGCAAGGAGGGTGGTGGGGGTCAGTGTGAGAGGGGGAGAGGGACCGTGCGGTACTAAGGAGTGGGGCCGGCAGTCTCTGGAGCAAGGGCCTCTCCATGAGGGGTAACAGTTTCTGTACAGGGGAGAGGAGGGAGGGCGTCAATAACTTACAGTTCTGGCGACGGATGAGGCCTCGTGCGGAGAAGAGGGCATTGCGGGCTCCCTGTTGTTGGCGGAGTAGCAGGTTACCGTGGCCGCGTCAGCGGAGGAGTGCAGGGAGCATCTGGATGGTCCTCAGGTGTAGCAGGAGGAGACTTGGGGTAGGTTGCGGGGTGAGTCTCGCAGGGGAGAAGGGCACAGGTTCAGACAGGCGTCTCTCAAATTCTGTAGCAGCAGGCGTGTGGACTAGCGGTGTGCAGGGCCAGCGGGTTCTCGATTTTCAAGCCAGGAGATCACCGCTGCATGTCTTCGAAGAACTGGGCCTTTCCGTCACATACCACCCGCAGTCGCGCCGGGAAGAGCATGGCGTAGGGGAGGTGTTTGATGCGAAGCTGGCGTTTGGCATCTGTAAACTGCGCCCGCTTCTTCTGCACTGTCGCGGAGAAGTCGGGGAACACTGCCACAGTTACGTTACCGACTGGGATGTTGCCGCGCTCGCGGGTAAGGCGCAGCACCCTGTCCCGGTCCCGGTAATTAAGGAGCTTTGCTATGAAGGTCCTGGGTGGTGCGCCGGCTGGTGGAGGGCGGGCGGCAAGGCGATGGGCCCTCTCGATTACGAACGTGGAGGAGAAGGCCTCCCTTCCGTAGGTTTTTATAAGCAGGTTTTCCAGGTATGTGGGGGGGTCGGCACCCTCCGCCCGCTCCGGCAGGCCGACGAAGCGGAGGTTGCACCTCCTCAGCCTATTTTCCATGTCGTCCTGCTTGTGCAGGACGACGCTGAGCTGATGCTGGAGCTGCTCCAGTCACCTGCAGGGGGGCAATGTCTGCCTCCACGTGGCTTATCCTGCGCTCCGTCTCGGCGGTCCGGTCCCTCAGTTTTTGGATGTCTTGCCTAATGAGGGAGACATCGGTTTTCACCTCCTCTAATTTCGTGGTGAGTGTGGTCTGGCACAGGGAGACTGCTTCGAGGATTTTGGCGGTGTCGCCCGCGGCTGGTAGATCCTGGGCCTGGCCGGCGCCATCTTCATCTCCACTCCCGCGGCCCTCGTGGCACCATTGTCATTTATACAGCAATCAATGCTATTTAAATGCATTGATTCCTGTATAAATGACACTGGCAGTGAAGGGGTTAACCAGGGGGTGCAGTGTAGGGGTTAAGTATGCCTAGGGGGTGTTTCTTACTGTGGGGAGGGCGTGGCTGTCAGCTAGTGAATGCTGATCTCTGCTCCAATCACAGGAGCAGAGATCGGCGTCACTAGTTTGCTAGGCAGAACGGGGAGATGCTGTTTATTTCGGCATCTCCCCGTTCAGCCTTCGCGTGAGACGTTCGCGGGTGTCCCCGCGGCGATCGGGTCCGCGGGACCGGCCTCATGGGGGTCCCGACCGGCGCGGGAGCGCGCCGCTCCCAGCGGCGCGGACGGCATTAAGGAGGGACTTGTATATACGCCCTCCTGCCTGTCCGTGCCATTCTGCTGACGTATATCGTCGTGCGCCGGTCGGGAACCGGTTAAAGGGCAACGTACCTGTACTTGGATGTGCCCAGCCGTGCCATTCTGCCGACGTAAATGTGCAGGAGGTGGTCCTTAAGTGGTTAAAGACAGCTAAAAATATATTTTGTGTCATGCTGCTGGCTTTGCTAAACCTTGAACTCTGTAGGCACCATCAAAAAGGTGGTTCATTGGCCACAGCTCAAGGAACCCCTAGCAACCTCTGGAGGAACCCTAAGGCTTCCACTGAACCCTGGTTGAGAATGGCTGCTTTAGAGGTTCTAGTATATTTTTTATATTTGCAGCCTTTTACTGCGCTTCTTTGTCTAAGTAAACAAAAAGTAATTACTTTTTATTACGCACCACCCTTAATCCTTTTAGCTTATGAAGGCACGCACCTTTCAGGAGGGTATATTGCTATGGTATTCGCTTCTCATTTCTCCATGAACTCTGGTTAAGGATCCTCCCAAGTTGGTGTATACGAATTAAAGGGAAATATTCAGTTGTATTACATTTTACATCAGGTATACAAATTATTATACACGATTATACAAATTTTATAAATTTTTAATTTTTTCCATTCTCTTCTCTTAGTTCATGGTTTGTAAATGTTGATGGACGCACACAGAGGCAAAGGCCTTGGATTTATATCTGTTGGTTACCTTGTGTGACCTTTTTTGATAAATATGCCTGTTTTACAGATCAATATATCCTGGGATATTACATTATAGTTATGAGGTTTATCTCATTCATTTTCCTTCATTCTTTACATATCCGCCTTAAGTCACCCAACCGGCTAGATCTCCCCTTTCCATGCATCGGTTTTCTGTGGAGTGACAGATCTAGAAGGGTTTGGTTGTTTTTAAGACAATTGTCTTTAAGTGGAAGTAAAGCCTCCTATAGTTTTCAGCCAAGGAAGCTGCCATCTTGGCCTCTTGTTTAATCTACAGCTGCCATGATGCTGCACATGTGATCAGTTATGACACCAGCCATTGGATGGTTTGACAGTCTGGTTGAGAGCACAACCAATGGGAGGGTTACATTCCCAACACGTGCCGGAAATGTAACGGTTATTTGAAACGGTTAAATGGACGGGTTTACTTATGCTTTAAACTTCCGGTGCTATAAGGCTCCGTTCACACTAATGCAATTTCAGATACTACTTGAGTCTCACAGAATCGCGTGCTACAATCCAAACCGGACCCTGCCCGAGCACTTGAACCCCCCGCCCCCCCCCCCCCCCCCAAGAGTTTTCAGTGATTGGGTCATCGGAGGGTCGGGGCAGAATTGTCGCAGGAGGGTCTTGGGGAGAGTCGTGCCCGCAGGAGGGTCTTGGGGAGAGTCGTGCCCGCAGGAGGGTCTTGGGGAGAGTCGTGCCCGCAGGAGGGTCTTGGGGGGGGGGGGGGGGGGGGGGGGGGGGGCGGGGGGGGGTGTGCAGGGGGGGGGGGGGGGGGGGGGGAGTCGTGCCCGCAGGAGGGTCTTGTTGGGGGGAGTCAACGTGCCCGCAGGAGGGGTCTGTGTCAGGGGGGTGGGAGGGTCTTGTTGGGGGGAGTCGTGCCCGCAGGAGGGTCTTGTCGGGGGGTGGGAGTCGTACCGAGGGAGAGAGGGGGGACTATGGGAATGTTTGACCATTCTTCCAGAAGCGCATTTTTGTGGTCACGCACTGATGTTGGACGAGAAGGCCTGGTTCACAGTCTCCACTCTTATTCATCCCAAAGGTGTTCTATCGGCTTGAGATCAGGACTCTGTGCAGGCCAGTCTAATTCCTCCACCTCAAACTCGCTCATCCATGTCTTTATGGACCTTACGTGTGTGTGTGTGTGTGTGTGTATAAATAATAATATTTATTATTTATACAAATATGTGTGCTAAAGGTTAGTTCTCTTCAGCCATTCTTGTGATCCAGGTACCTCTGCCAAAGAGCACAGTCTGATTTTAGGACCTCTTTGCAAACTACATTGCAGTTAGGCAGTCCAACCTGGTCCACACCCCATCCCTGCCTGCTGATTGGACAGTGAAGGATATTTTAGTGTTGGATTGATATTCAAAGAAACAGAGCCCCCAGTTGATGTCTGACCCTCTTTCTCCGCAGTCTGAGTTCTGCTGTGCAGGGTATTTCAGGAGGTTGATCTTCAGCCCAGTTTAGGTACTTATGCTAATTTATATGTAAAATACACTGAATGGTTTCTGAATAATTACATAACAACTTGATTAAATGACACCTTTATTACCTCTACCTTCATTTTACTGGAGTGTGAGTCTAACTACTCACCGTGTGAACACGTGTCCGGCCGGTGGCCACCACTTGATTGTAAATGACAAAGATGTAACCGGTATGAATCATAAAAGGATATTTAGCTTCTAATTGTGATGGGAAGAGAAGACTACATCTCCCTGGAGGAGGAGAAGGTGACCGGTGGCCTCCTCTGCTTCTCTTGTACGAGTTCCTTTAGGGCTGGGCTGATTTTCTTCATTTTTGAATTGGTAGACTGGCGCTCGACTCCTGGAGCCATGGTGATCCCAGAGATAGTAAGTGTTTGATTTTACAGAACTGATTGTTTCCTTGATATTCTATTGGGGGTGATGTTCTGTAGTGTAGATGTAGTTTAGTTCTTTTAAAAGATAAACACTGTATGACCAAGTATGTGGACATCCTTCTAAATTTGATAAGATCGGGTGTTTCCAGGGATGGGTACTGAAGCTACAGCATACATTTTATGGCTCATTCACATTAGGAATCTGATGTTTAATGCTGTGCCCGTTATTTCCCACCATCCCTGTTCGGAATTCCCAGGTCTGTACACCTGTTAGCATTTATGAAGGTTTCCATCATCCCTTCACTGAGGTCCTGGGTCTGTACATCTGTTACCATTTATGAAGGTTTCCACCATCCCTTCACTGAGGTCCTGGGTCTGTACATCTGTTATGCCCATTATGAAGGGGTACCTAGCATTCCAGCACTGAGCTCCCAGTTCTGCACTCCTTCTGTGCCCATTATGAGGGGCTGTCAACATTCTCTGTCCTGAGGTCCTGGGTCTGCACACCTGTTTTGTCCATTATGAGGTGTTTCCAGCATCCCAAGCGCTCAACTCCCAGTTCTACACTCCTTCGTGTAGAATGTGCTCATTTTGGAGGGGTTCTCAACATCCCTGTCCTGAGATTCTGGGTCTGCATTCCTGCTATGTCCATTATGAGGGGTTCCCACCATCCCTGTGCTGAGTTCCTGGGTCTGTACACCTGCTGTGCCCATTTTGAGGGGTTCACACCATCTCTGTGCTGAGTTCCCGGTCTGTACACCTGCTGTGCCCATTTTGAGGGGTTCACACCATCTCTGTGCTGAGTTCCCAGGTCTGTACACCTGCTGTGCCCATTTTGAGGGGTTCACACCATCTCTGTGCTGAGTTCCTGGGTCTGTACACCTGTTGTGCCCATTGTGAGGGGCTTCCACCATCTCTGTGCTGAGTTCCCAGGTCTGTACACCTGTTGTGCCCATTGTGAGGGGCTTCCACCATCTCTGTGCTGAGTTCCTGGGTCTGTACACCTGTTGTGACCATTGTGAGGGGCTTCCACCATCTCTGTGCTGAGTTCCCAGGTCTGTACACCTGCTGTGCCCATTATGAGAGATTCCCACTACCCTTGTGCTAAGCTCCCAGGTTTATAAACCTGTTGTGGCCATTATGAGGAACTTCCACCATCCCTGCGCTGAGTTCCTGGGGTTGTAGACCTACTGTGGCCATTTTGAAGGGTTCCCTCCATCCCAGCTCTGAGCTCCTAGATCTGCACACCTTTAGTGCCCATTATGAGGGGTTTTCAACATCCCTGCCCTAAATTGCTGGACCTGTATACCTGGTATGCACAATGAGTGGTTCCCACCATCTATGTGCTAAGTTCCCGGGTTTGTACACCTACTGTGCCCACAATGAGGGGATCCAATTTTTATTTTTTATTTTTATTTTTTCACGGAGCTCCTAGGTCTGCACAACTTCTGTACCCAACATGAGGATTCCCACCATCCCTTCACTAAGTTCCTGTGTCTGCACACCTCCTATGCTCATTACGAACAGTTCCCACCATCGCAGTGCTGACCTCCCCAGGTCTGCACATTTTCTGTGCCCATTATATGATGGGTTCTCAACATCCCTTCCTGGGTTCTTGGGCCTGCATACCTGCGATGCACATTGAGGGGTTCCCACCACCCCAGTGCCCAAATTCTGGGTTTGTACACCTGTTGTGCCCATTTTGAGGTGTTCCCACCATCCCAGTGCTTAAATTCTAGGTTTTTAAACCTGCTGTGCCCATTTTGAGGGGTTCCCACCATCCCAGTGCTTAAATCCTAGGTTTTTACACCTGCTGTGCCCATTTTGAGGGGTTCCCACCATTTCTGCATTGAGTTCCTTGGTCTATATACCTGCCATGCCTATTATGGAGGGTTTCTCCAATCTCCTGAGTCTGTACACCTGCTGTGTCCATTATGAGGGTCTCCTGCCTTTGTTGGACATTATATTTATGTTTTAGAGAATGGGAAAAGCTGGGTGTGGGACGGAACCACCAAAATTCCCCCGGAGAGGCAGGAGCAGAGTCGGGAATTATGGTAGGGGGATCTCACTATTTTTGGATCATCCATAGACCTGTAAGAAATCAGCGGGTGACTTGGCCCACCAGGCTCCACGTATAATGAAGATATTATTTTGGCTGGGTTGACCCTTTTCGGTGTGAATGGGCTCTCGGCCTTGGATCCGTACCTGTTCCATTATGAGGGTCTCCTGCCTTGTTGGACATTAGAATAATGTTTTGGAGAATGGGAAAAGCTGGGTGTGGGAGGGAACCACCAAAATTCCCTGGAGGGACAGGAGCAGAGTCGGGAATTATGGTAGGGGGATCTCACTATTTGGATCATCCATAGACCTGTAAGAAATCAACAGGTGACTTGGCCCACCAGGCTCCACCTATAATGTAGATATTATTTTGGCTGGATGGGCCCTCAGCCTTGGATCAGTACCTGTTCTATTATGAGGGTCTCCTGCCTTTGTTGGACATTATATTTATGTTTTAGAGAATTGGAAAAGCTGGGTGTGAGAGGGAACCGCCAAAATTCCCCAGAGGGGCATGAGCAGAGTTGGGAATTATGGTAGGGGGGATCTCACTATTTTTGGATCATCCATAGACCTGTAAGAAATCAACGGGTGACTTGGCCCACCAGGCTCCACCTATATTATTTTGGCTGGGTTGACCCTTTTCGGTGTCAATGGGCCCTCAGCCTTGGATCAGTACCTGTTCCATTATGAGGGTCTCCTGCCTTGTTGGACATTATAATAATGTTTTAGAGCATGGGAAAAGCTGGGTGTGGAAGGAAACCACCAAAATTCCCCTGGAGGGGCAGGAGCAGAGTCGGGAATTATGGTAGGGGGGATCTCGCTATTTGGATCATCCATAGACCTGTAAGAAATCAGCGGGTGACTTGGCCCACCAGGCTCCACCTATAATGTAGATATTATTTTGGCTGGGTTGACCCTTTTCGGTGTGAATGGGCCCTCAGCCTTGGATCAGTACCTGTTCCATTATGAGGGTCTCCTGCTTTGTTGGACATTATATTTATTTATGTTTTAGAGAATGGGAAAAGCTGGGTATGAGAGGGAACCACCAAAATTCCCCAGAGGGGCAGGAGCAGAGTCTGGGAATTATGGTAGGGGGATCTCACTATTTGGATCATCCATAGACCTGTAAGAAATCAGCGGGTGACTTGGCCCACCAGGCTCCACCTATATCATTTTGGCTGGGTTGACCCTTTTCGGTGTGAATGGGCCCTCAGCCTTGGATCAGTACCTGTTCCATCCACAGTGACACAAGTTTGTACAGATTGGTATAAGTCTGTCTGTCTGTGAGAAGGTCATCTGGAGGGTTTGTCACATTGTGTCCAGTTTTCATATCTCTCCTCTATGAAGAATGTGCTTCAAGGCTCTTGGCTCTCCACTCCAGCTCTCTTGTTAATTGTGTTGCTTCGCCCCGTTTCCCATTCATCGTCATTGTGGAGTGTTTTTTTTTTTTTTTTTCACATGGTGTGTGTGCCTGTGTGCAGCAGAGGTGGGAGGGAGGGAGCCCGGGCCTCCTGTCTTGTCCCAGGGCCCCTCCCACCCTAGGCTCCCTGGGCCAATCGGAAGGCGGCGTGTCAGCTGCAGCCTCAACACAAACACAGGGCTCTCCTGTATCGATCGGAACACAAGCACATCACAGGCACATTGGGCCAGCCAGCAGGACCCCCCCTTCGGAGTTTTCTCCTGCTGGCCTCCCAATCCCGCAAAAAGACGGCCAAACGCACTCATGTCAAGGTCACACCGTTGAATCGGGACACCGCTGCTCGTTCGCCCCAAACGTCCGTTCGTCAATTTGCTCGCTTCTGGGATTGAATTAGGTAAGGTCGCATTTTCAGTGATTTTTTTTTTTATTTTTTTTTAATTTTTTTTTAGGATGATTAAATTTTTTTTGCAAATTTTACGCTCCTATAAATCGTAAATTTTATAATAATGAGCAGATGTTCTCTGTGACTCAACCTGTCTTTCAGCTGCCCCCCCCCCCCCCCCCCCCCATCACTTTTATTGTTCTTCTATGCCTCTGCCCTCCAGACGTAGCTACAGGCTTCCCCGTCCGTGGTCACCAACTGGTTAATTTCCTTAGGAAGTCTCATTGTGACGGTTCTGCACGGGAGATGTATTAACCGCATGCTTTCATCTGTATTAACCATTTAGGGGATTACTGGCGGCGTTGATGAGTATTGATTCAATATTTGCCAAGCTTTAGATTAGAGGAAAAATCTATGAAAGAATTTATTTGTGTCAACTACGTACGTATATCTCTTATAACGAAAGGCGTATGTTTGTTTTTTGTTTCTTTTTTTATTTTTTTATTTTTTTTTATTTTTTTGCCGATGCTAAAAATAGAAATGCAAGAATCCGCAACAGGCAGTGCATGCTGGGATGTGTAGTTCCTCTATGGTAAGAACACTCGGGATTGACAGCATTTAAAGGGAACCCGTAGAGAGAAAAATCTGAGCCGCATTGCTGACTTTGGAGGTGCATGCTTTGGTGCTGCCGTCCTGATCCTGGTTTCAACCAATTGGGCTGCTATCTTGGAACAACGGTGCGATTTGCAAGGTGTTCCTTTCATGGATCAGGCAGCTTTTGCACTTATTTTAAAAGTCAACAGTGGCTGCTTTAGAACTCATTTCACGCCAGATGCAGTACGAATGCATGTGCAAGAATTTTTATTTTTATTTTAGTGAACCTAGTTGACTCATGTGCAGTTAAAAAAAAAAAGTACAGCATGCTGCATTTTTCGTATGTAAACGAAATGCACGCAAAATCAATGCAAATGGAGGCTGAAAAGACGCACCGCACATGCGTGCATGAATGTGTGCATTGTGCTGTAAACCAGACTTTCAAGCCCATATACAGGATAATAGTTACCCCCCCCCCCCCATCCCTTATTCCAAAACCCCAGCATCATTTTATTTTTTTATTTTCGGTTTTAATCCCTTCTAAATGCCTTTTTAATTTACCTAAAGCCGCATTTGAGGCTGCAGTGCATACTTTGCCTGGAACGGGGTTTTAAATCGCATCTTGCACATTATTGGCAAAGTTTACTTCACTTATTCAAGGTGTCCCCTCTCCCTCAAAACGCTAGTTGAAAATGGGGAAAAAAAAAAATGTAAGCAATGGGGTGGGAAGATAAAAAAAAAAAAAATGGGGTGGGAAGATAAAAAAAAATATATATATATAATCACACCCCCCCCCCCCCATATATATATATATACCCCTTCCCCCCCCCACCTTTCCCGACGTCCCCGTCCCGTCCCCCCCCCCCATGCACCTAGGGGAATGTGGCGTCATCCTTCCTGATTTCAGAGAATATTGAGTACCCTGCAATTGCACGATTAGATGATCCGTATTGTGCTGCCGCATCTTCTCACGAGATTTGGGCTAGTTGGCATTCCTAGGGGTCTTGTTGGCAGGTGGATGGTGGTAACCCCCTGTACTATGTAATTCAGGGAAAGGGATTTTTCACCTTCATGCAGCCATTGGAGAATGGGCGCTCCATAGAAATAAGTGTATTTATTCCTACGTCATAGATTTTTGCCTTTTCCCAATGGGGCAGGTCTTTGAGTCCCTTACAACATGCGGGCCAGTAAGTCCCTCTCAGTATGTGGGTCACAGAGTCCTTTTCACTATGTGGACCAGCGAGTCCCTTTCTCTATGTGGGGGGGGGGGGTGCAGGGAGTCCTTCTTTATGGGGGGGGGTGCAGGGAGTCCTTCTTTATGGGGGGGGTGCAGCGAGTCCCTTTCTTTATGGGGGGGGCCAGCGAGTCCCTTTCTTTATGGGGGGGCCAGCGAGTCCCTTTATGGGGGGGCCAGCGAGTCCCTTTCTTTATGGGGGGGCCAGCGAGTCCCTTTATGGGGGGGCCAGCGAGTCCCTTTATGCTTTATAGGGGGGCCAGCGAGTCCCTTTCTTTATGGGGGGGCCAGCGAGTCCCTTTCTCTATGGGGGGGCAGCGAGTCCCTTTCTCTATGGGGGGGGGGGCGCAGCGAGTCCCTTTCTCTATGGGGGGGGGGGCAGCGAGTGCCTTTATGGGGGGGGGGCGCGCAGCGAGTGCCTCTCTCTATGGGGGGGGGGGGCGCAGCGAGTCCCTTTCTCTATGGGGGGGGGGGCAGCGAGTACCTTTATGGGGGGGGGGGGGGGGCAGCGAGTACCTTTATGGGGGGGGCATCGAGTCCCTTTATGGGGGGGTGCAGCGAGTCCCTTTCTCTATGGGGGGGGGGGGGGCAGCGAGTTCCATCCACTATGGGGGGCCAGCAAGTCCAGAGTTCCAAGCTTCATCCATCGAAAAACGCGAGTCCCATACATCTGAATGCATGCACTCCCCAAGACAGCCTTGTTCCAATGCAACCCATCAAGATCCTTCATAAATGATGTATGTAGTATTTATTATAGAAGTATAATACATTTTGGTCCATCTTTGCACCGGTATCCTGGATCTGTTATGAGGGAGGAGAGCGACACGGCACAGAATGTCTGACTACCAAAAAGCCGCTATCCTACCATGCAAAGTCTTTGCTCACAATAATCATGATAGAAAGAACTTGGTTTATGCCTTTTTAGTACATTGCATTGTTTTCTGAATAGCTCTAGCAATTTTACTAATTGCCTGGGGTTGTTGTTTAAAGGAGCATGAACGTTAACTGGCTGCTTTCCAATACTAAGGATTAGAAAACCCAAAGATTATGAAGATCACACGCTCGCTGCTATCACTTGATCTGTTTAGCATCCCATACACAGTTTAAGAATCTACTTTAGCCTAGAGCCGTTTCACGTGCCCACCACACGCTTTCTCCCACTGCCCTGAAAACACACACGGTCAGGAGCTGTACCATGTTACTATTTTGTAGGAATTTGCTGCCATCTGTCTTATGGCCTGAACACCATAGAGAATTTTAGGGATATGGACTTCCCAATGGAGTGAATTAGTGGCAGTTGGATTCTTCCAAGGGTGGCCTCTAGTGATTGGGATTGAGGTGTGTCTCTTTCATTCCTGCAGTTAAGGTTTTAACCCATTGTATTTGTTTTTAACGGCTGGACAATGATTAGAATTTATAACCCTGGGGACATTCAATTTTATCATTGACTGCAGGACGAACATTGGAAAAGGGGGATCGTGGGGGTAGGGATCAGCGTTAAAGAGAATTGGGGTTACCAGTAGAAAAATGGAGGTGTTAAGGATGGGGTCAGCGGTAGAACATTGGAGGTGTCGGATGGGGTCAGCAGTACAAAATTGCAGGTGTTGAGGATGGGGTTGGCAGTAAAAGAAAATTGATGGGGTCAGCGGTAGAAAATTATGGGGTTGGCAATAGAAAACAGGTGTCGGGAATGGGGTCAGCAGTAGAAAATGAAAGGGGTCAGCAATAGAAAATTGGAGGTGGTGGGGATGGGGTTAGCAATAGAAAACAGGTGTCGGGGATGGAATCAGCAGTAGAAAATGAAAGGGGTCAGGGATGGGGTCAGCAGTAGGAAAGTGGAGGTGTCGGGAAGGTGTCGGGATGGGGGTCAGCAGTAGGAAAGTGGAGGTGTCGGGGTGGGGTCAGCAGTAGGAAAGTGGAGGTGTCGGGATGGGGTCAGCAGTAGGAAAGTGGAGGTGTCGGGATGGGGTCAGCAGTAGGAAAGTGGAGGTGTCGGGATGGGGTCAGCAGTAGGAAAGTGGAGGTGTCGGGATGGGGGTCAGCAGTAGGAAAGTGGAGGTGTCGGGATGGGGTCAGCAGTAGGAAAGTGGAGGTGTCGGGATGGGGTCAGCAGTAGGAAAGTGGAGGTGTCGGGATGGGGGTCAGCAGTAGGAAAGTGGAGGTGTCGGGATGGGGGTCAGCAGTAGGAAAGTGGAGGTGTCGGGATGGGGGTCAGCAGTAGGAAAGTGGAGGTGTCGGGATGGGGTCAGCAGTAGGAAAGTGGAGGTGTCGGGATGGGGGTCAGCAGTAGGAAAGTGGAGGTGTCGGGATGGGGGTCAGCAGTAGGAAAGTGGAGGTGTCGGGATGGGGGTCAGCAGTAGGAAAGTGGAGGTGTCGGGATGGGGTCAGCAGTAGGAAAGTGGAGTTGCGGGATGGGGGTCAGCAGTAGGAAAGTGGAGTTGCCGGGATGGGGGCAGCAGTAGGAAAGTGGAGGTGTCGGGATGGGGCAGCAGTAGGAAAGTGGAGGTGTCGGGATGGGGTCAGCAGTAGGAAAGTGGAGGTGTCGGGATGGGGTCAGCAGTAGGAAAGTGGAGGTGTCGGGATGGGGTCAGCAGTAGGAAAGTGGAGGTGTCGGGATGGGGTCAGCAGTAGGAAAGTGGAGGTGTCTGGATGGGGTCAGCAGTAGGAAAGTGGAGGTGTCGGGATTGGGTCAGCAGTAGGAAAGTGGAGGTGTCGGGATTGGGTCAGCAGTAGGAAAGTGGAGGTGTCGGGATTGGGTCAGCAGTAGGAAAGTGGAGGTGTCGGGATTGGGTCAGCAGTAGGAAAGTGGAGGTGTCGGGATTGGGTCAGCAGTAGGAAAGTGGAGTTGCGGGAGGGGGTCAACAGTAGGAAAGTGGAGGTAAAGGCTATGGAAGCTAGTGGAGATCACTGGAGTTGTGGTGTCTACTAGGGCTCATGCACACTGCAGCTCAAAGAAGGGGCTCCTACAGGCTTTTGAGCTCCTATTTTATTTTTTGCTTTAAAAATTCCCTCCATGTTAGTCGATGTGTCCATGCACGCTATGGCTTTTTCAGGCATGAGCTCCTACAGGCAGAGAAAAACCCCACTAAAATTTTTTTGAGAGGAGATAGTGCCCCAAAGAACTCAAAAAAGCTCAAACGGGCGAAACCGTTTGTTCCAGCTTTTTGTTTTGTTTGTACAATGGTTAAGAAAATACTATGTAGGAGGTTTTGTAGAAAAAAAAAAAACTGCTTATGCTCAAAGAAGCTTGAAGAAAATGTGCACAAGAGCTGAAATAAAAGCTCAAAGGCCTGTAAAAGCAGCAGATTCTTTTTATTTTTATTGATGTTTTTGAGCTGCACTGTGCATGAGCCCCTAAAGTGATTTCCATCTTCCACGGGGATCCCGTGGCTTTATGGCACACACATGCTCACTTTGGTGGAGGCTGGATCAATGTAAACCTTGCCATACTTAAACATCAGCTTTGAAAACGTTGCTACATTGCAAATGTAAAATATATACTTGGCTTAACCTCTCCTGCAATCCAGTGACATTTTTTTGAGTAACTTATTTCTTCTTCACCGCCATTTTTTTGACCCATGTCACCGAACCTGCACACTCAATGCTCTGCTGGGGAACTGTTTTGGTTTACACTTCGCTATTCGGTTCTGGGGCATTGCAAACCCTGGAGAGCCAGCGGGTAATCTTTGGGTTTACAGGTCATAGTATCGGCAATGTAGGGGCCACAAATCCGGGTTCATACCAGCACAGTCCAATGTCCTTCTCAGTTGGTCAAGTAGGAAGTAAAGGGAACTAATCAATAAAGTTTTTTGAAGACAGTTTTTATTTTATTTAGTAATTTTTATTTTTTTTTTATTTTTTTTACCGTTTTGAGGGGGAGCAGATTATTGTAGAATAGGTGGAAGGTGTTTTTATTTATTTATTTTTTTTTTTCTTGTTTTT